>CM053034.1:21336397-21406397 GCA_028564925.1 Lithobates sylvaticus
CTACACCATACCTGACCACAGTGATCCCGTCCTGAGCCTCCTGTCCCTAGCATTATTCTTGACCACAGCAATCCTTTTTCTCCTGACCTATACACCATACCTGACCACAGTGATCCTGGTCCTGATCCTCCTGTCTTTAGCACCATACCCGACCATAGTGATCCGAGTCCTGATTATTCTATCCTCAGAACTTTACCACACTACAATGATCCTGGTCCTGATCCTCCTGTCCCCAACACCATACCAAACCACAGTGATCCCAGTCCTGATCCCCTGTCCCTAGCACCATAACTGATCACAATGATCCTGGTCCTGATCCTCCTGTCCCCAAAACCATACCAGACCACAGTGATCCCCAACACCATACCAGACCATGGAGATCTCGGTTCTCATTCTTGTGTCCCCCAAACCATACCAGACCAAAGTGATCCTGCTCCTGATCCTCTTGTCCCCAACACCATACCTGACCACAGAGATCCTGGTCCGGATCCTCCTTTCGCTAGAACCATATCTGACCAGTGATCACAGTGCTGATTCTCCTGTCCCCAACACCATACCAGACCACAGTGATCCCAGTCCTGATCCCCTGTCCCTAGCACCATACCTGATTACAATGATCCTGGTTCTGATCCTCCAGTCCCTAGCACTATACCTGACCACAGTGATCCTGGTTCTGATCCTCCTGTCCCCAAAACCATACCAGACCACAGTGACCCCCAACACCATACCAGACCATGGAGATCTTGGTCCTCATCCTTCTGTCCCCCAAACCATACCAGACCACAGTGATCCCAGTCCTGATTCTCCTGTCCCCAACACCATATCAGACCACAGTGATCCTGGTCCTGATTCCCCTGTCCCTAGCACCATATTTGATCACCATAAACCTGGTCCTGTTCCTCCTGTTCATAGTGCTATACCTGACCACAGTGATCTCCAACACCATACTAGATAGACCATGGAGATTACCATCCTGAGCCTTCTGTCCCCCAGGCCAGACCACAGTGATCCCGATCCTAATCCTTCTGTCCTTAGCACCATACCAGACCACAGTGATCCTGGTCCTGATCCTCCTGTTATCAACACCATACCTGACCACAGTGATTTTGGTCCTGATCCACCTGTCAAGCCAGTGGGCTCAGCAGGCCCGATGTCCGCCGACACCCGGCGATCATTCGTTACACAGGCAGAATGCCAGTCTGCCTATGTAAACAAGGCAGATTGCCGTTGTGTCACTATGGAAGGCATGGATCATGTGTTTCTGCAAAGCAGGGACATGGATCTTTGCCTTCCACTAGTACAAGCACCTCCCCCACAGTAGTAATGTACTGGCTAGGCACACAGTTAAATCTTTGATCACCTCTGATGTTAACCCCTTCCCAGCCAGTGTAATTAGTACAGTGGCAGTGCATATTTTTAGCACTGATCACTGTATTGGTGTCACTGGTTCCCAAAAAAGTGTCAGGTGTCCGATTTGCCCGCCGCAATATCGCAAAGTCGCTGATCGCCATCAGTACTAGTAAAAAATAAATAAAAATTCCATAAGTATATCCAATAGTTTGTAAACCAATCAATATATGCTTATTGGGATTTTTTTTTTTTTACCAAAAATATGTAGCAGAATACATATTGGCATAAATTGAAGAAGAAATTAAATTTTTTTAATTATTAGATATGTTTTATAGCAGAAAGTAAAAAAAAAAAATATATATATATATATATATATATATATTTATTTTTTTTCAAAATTGTCTTTTTTTTTGCTTATAGCATAAAAAAAAAAAAAAAATGCAGAGGTGATCAAATACCACTAAAAGAAATCTCTATTTCTGGCGGAAAAAAGGACGTAAATTTTATTTTGGTACAGTGTCGCACGACCACGCAATTGTCAGTTAAAGTATCGCAATGCCGTATCGTAGAAAATGGTCTGGTCAGGAAGGGGGGTAAATCTTCCGGAGGTCAATTGGATAAGTTATTTTTAACACATCTATTTCTGTATTGTGAAAACATGACAGTTGTTGAAAACCGTGACTTGACGTAGCGTGACCTCACCCCCGGACCGTCACCGGGCGCTGCATTGTTTACACGCAGGTTGGAGAAATCCGTTTTCAGTGATCCATTCACATAAAACAATCTCTGCGTCCTTCAATACCCGCCAGACATTTCCACTCGCCAGCTGGCGCTCTGACTCCGCAAATTCATCTCCTCACCTCGCTGAATAAAAAAAGTGCCGTCTTTGCGCCGGTCCTCCCCGGTGGCGGCCCCATGTTTGGATGGGGATTTAATGGCGGCATTCTCATTTCTCTGAACTCCTGCCAAGAGGCGAGCGGCTTTGAAGGAATCGCAGAGGAAAGAAGTGTTTGTTTTAAGTGATTTGTGTAAAAGTTAAACAGGAAAGTGAATTTGTGTATTTTTCCAGCCGAGACCGCCTTCGGAGGTTACGAATTACAGCCGTGCGCGGTGTTTACATAACTGTGACTTGCGCTGTGATGGAAAAGCACATTTTACAGGCTTTAGATTGCCGTGTCACTTATTTATTTGTAAAATGATTATATTTGTATTATCTATAAGACCTCTTTCACACTGGGGCCGCTCGAGCGTTGGCGGTAAGGCGCCGTTTGTTATAGCGGCGATTTTTGGGCGCTTTTAACCCCAAAGAAGATGTTAAAAACTCCCGTGATGCAGCGCTTCCGAACCGCTGCCCACTCATTGCAATGGGCAGGGGCGGTATGGGCTCGGTGTATACGCCGCTCCCATACCGCCCCAAAGATGCTGCTTGCAGGACTTTTTCCAACGTCCCGCAAGCGCACCGCCCCAGTGTGAAAGCACTTGGGCTTCCACATTCGGTTGCAACTGCAAGGGAGGCAGTTTTTAGGTGCTATTTCTAGCGCTAAAACACCTGAAAACTGCCTCCGTGTGAAAGGGGTCTAAATATTATGCATACCAAGAAAGAAGAGTATATTTTCTCAGTTATTAAAGCACAACTCCACCCAAAGTTTTCTGTTGTCTATGGTTGCTGGAAATTTTAATCCATTGCTGGTTATAGAGTGCCATCAGAGTTCTCAGCCCTGCCCCCCAGTGCTATGACCATTACAAATCCATCTGTGAGACACTGACGCCTTCATTAAGGCCTTGTGGGAGGAGCAGAGACACAAACTACTGCAGGGAAATCAGGTCATTGTGGGAGGGGCAGAGACACAAACTACTGCAGGGAAATCAGGTCATTGTGGGAGGGGCAGAGACACAAACGACTGCAGGGAAATCTCACCATTGTGGGAGGGGCAGAGACACACTACTGCAGGGAAATCACATCATTGGGGGAGGGGCAGAGACACAAACGACTGCAGGGAAATATCATTGTGGGAGGGGCAGAGACACAAACGACTGCAGGGAAATATCATTGTGGGAGGGGCAGAGACACAAACGACTGCAGGGAAATATCATTGTGGGAGGGGCAGAGACACACCCACTGCAGGGAAATCACATCATTGTGGGAGGGGCAGAGACACAAACGACTGCAGGGAAATATCATTGTGGGAGGGGCAGAGACACAAACGACTGCAGGGAAATATCATTGTGGGAGGGGCAGAGACACAAACGACTGCAGGGAAATATCATTGTGGGAGGGGCAGAGACACACCCACTGCAGGGAAATCACATCATTGTGGGAGGGGCAGAGACACAAACGACTGCAGGGAAATATCATTGTGGGAGGGGCAGAGACACAAACTACTGCAGGGAAATCACATAATTGTGGGAGGGGCAGAGACACACCTACTGCAGGGAAATCTCACCATTGTGGGAGGGGCAGAGACACACCTACTGCAGGGAAATCAGCTCATTGTGGGAGGGGCAGAGACACACCTACTGCAGGGAAATCTCACCATTGTGGGAGGGGCAGACACACCCCTACTGCAGGTAAATTACATCATTGTGGGAGGGGCAGAGACACAAATGACTGCAGGGAAATATCATTGTGGGAGGGGCAGAGACACAAACGACTGCAGGGAAATCACATCATTGTGGGAGGGGCAGAGACACTAATGCAGGGAATTCTCTTCATTGTGGGAGGAGCAGAGACACAAACTACTGGGGAGAAACCTAACAGTAAATGCTGGTACTGAGTACTTGATGGTAGTGAGAAATTGAATACGACTTTAGGTGATTTAACCAATTCAGACCCCTAAATAAATATTTATTTTAGTTAGACCATCCCTTTAAAAATGCAGATTCTGTGTAATGATGAAACAATCACATATTTTTCGGTGTAATAGCACTGTTATATATTTTGGACTGTGTGTGCCTCTGTATGTAAATAAAAGTATTTTTTAAAGGAACATTTCTCAGTCCTTTGTTGCGATAGTCCATTTATCTTATCTGACATGTCTTCCATCACACAGACAGATCTTTTGGATAAGCAATCTGTTCATAGTGAACCAGTCATCAAATACTCCGATCTTTTTTTTTTTTTAACCCCGTAGAGGTGTATTTATTAAAAATTGCAACGCAGTTCACCCAGTGATAGTACACGTGCAGACCTTCTGTATGAATGGGGAAAACAACAATGTATTATTTCCTGTGCTGGACCAATCTTTTTAAATGGCTTTAAAACCGAAAATATCACATTTGGCCAATAGATGGCAATAGCCATTATAGGATTTTTCTGTGAGACTTGGTGACCTCTAGTGGTCAAATACAATATTTTACATTTTGAAGTAAAAAAAAAACAACAAACATTTGACCAGTACAGGAAAATGTCTAACAGCATTTGTTTATTTTTTTTTTACTCCTTAGCGGCGCATGTATAAAGCAATAAATGACATTCACCAAACATTCACTGTAGGTGAATTTTCCCGATCCATGCGTTTTAAAATCACAGTGATTGATTCACCATTGGTTACATAGAATTGCTACATTATATCTCTTGTTAGAAAGACCTGTGTATTTCCTATGTGCCTCACCACCATCTAGTGCCCATAATGCAGTATTTTATTCCTAAGCACATCATCTCCATCTAGTGGCCATATTGCAGTATTTTATTCTTAGGCTCCACATCCTTATCTAGTGGCCATAATACTGTATTTTATTCTTATGCTTCACATCTTCATCTATCAGCCATAATGTGGTATTTTATTCCTTTGCCTCTAGGCTACATCTAGTGGCCATAATGCAGTATTTTATTCCATTGCTCCTCATCTCCATCTAGTGGCCATGATGAAATATTGTATTCCTATGCTCCTCATCATCTCCATCTAGCAGCCATAATGCAGTATTTTATTCCATTGCTCCTCATCTCCATCTAGTGCCCAAAATTCAGTATTTTATGCCCAAGCACATCATCTCCATCTAGTGGCCATTTTGCAGTATTTTATTCTTAGGCTCCACATCCTTATCTAGTGGCCATAATACTGTATTTTATTCCTATGCTTCTCATCTTCATCTATCAGCCATAATGCAGTATTTAATTCCTATGCTCCTCATCTCCATCTAGTGGCCATAATACGGTATTTTATTCCTATGCTTCTCAGCTACATCTAGCAGCCATAATGTAGTATTTTATTCCTTTGCTCCTCATCTCCTTCTAGTGACCATAATGAAATATTGTATTCCTATGCTCCTCATCTCCATCTAGTTGCCAAAATACGGTATTTTATTCCTAAAATCTTATCTCCATCTAGCAGCTATAATGCAGTATTTTATTCCATTGCTCCTCATCTCCATCTAGTGCCCAAAATGCAGTATTTTATTCCTAAGCACATCATCTCCATCTAGTGGCCATATTGCAGTATTTTATTCTTAGGCTCCACATCCTTATCTAGTGGCCATAATACGGTATTTTATTCCTATGCTCCTCATCTCCATCTAGTGGCAATAATACGGTATTTTATTACTATGCTTCTCGGATACATCTAGTGGCCATAATGAAATATTGTATTCCTATGCTCCTCATCTCCATCTAGTTGCCAAAATACGGTATTTTATTCCTAAAATCTTATCTCCATCTAGTGCCCAAAATGCAGTATTTTATTCCTATGCTCCTCATCTCCATCTAGTGACCATAATACGGTATTTGATTCCTATGCTTCTCGGCTACATCTAGTGGCCATAATGCTGTATTTTATTCCTATTCACATATTAACCTAAAAATGTGGATTGAGTTTATAAAAAAAAACTCACCCTTTAAAAAGGCATCATCCCAAAATATAATAGTAAAAAATAAATAAATTCAGGGCTCCCACTCCCACATCCATCCCCGGGCAGGGAAGATCCCAAGACAGAAAACAGAACTTTAAAGGGTGCCAAAATAAGGGGAAAATACAAGTAACAACAATAATCTAAATGAAACCATCCGGGGATAGATGTGGGAGCCCCAAAATGTTTTTGAATATTTTATTCCTATGCTCCTCATCTCCATCTAGTGGTCATAATGTGGTATTTTTCTATTGCCCATAATAAAGGAACATTCCTTTAGAAGAGAGTAGCCCCAGGAACATTTGTTTTTGCACAGAATAAAAATAGTGCAGCAAATCTGCATGTACATTTAATCATATAAAATAGACCAATAAGTTGCTTATCACACCAGATGTAATGTTAATTTAAACAAATGTACTGCAATTACGGAAATAAATATTGATCAACAATTTGGAAAGTTTACAGATTTCTGCTTTATTTACTTAGATTGCTTACAAAAATATAAAATGTACAAAATTACAAATATGCCAAAAAAATGTGTACATTCAGTATTTACAGGATTTAAATACAAAGATACAATAGATACAAGATACAATAGATTTGTAAGGCCACGAGTGTGCAATCACTGTTTACTGCTTGGCCTGTCCTTTTAGGCCGCTGCAGGCTCTTGAATTATCCGTTGTACCCAGTGAGGAATGCTTAGGCCTTGTATGTGTTCGGGAAGAAACGGGGGATAAGTTAATCTTTAACTGTTGCAGAACTATTACGAGAATCTTGTCCTCAGATGAGGAAACTTTCTTCCACCAGAGTCTGAGCCGACAGATTTTTCTTTCCGATCAGGGAGCGAAGAATTTGCACAAACTGCAAAAACAAATAAATAGTCTATTATACAACGTGAGAGCAAATACCAAAAACACAAACTGCAACATTGTATTCAATAGCATAGCCCAAAATCTCTACCCATATTTCCAAAGGTTGTGGAAAGAAGAGTACCAGACAGCACCAGACACCGGATAAAATAAATATTTATTTGCGGTAATGTTTGTTAAAAAGCCGACACGTTCTGTGAGTTCCACGGTCCTTTATCAGGGCTTAAAGCTGAAGGTTAATCTGCTTAATTTTTACCTTCATTGGTTCCTCCCCCTCATCAACTAATGACATTTTAAATAAAACATCTGTAACTCAGTGTAGGGATGGTGGGAACCCCTCATAATGGGCACAGCAGACAGACCCAGGAACTCAGCACAGGGATTATGGGAACCCCTCATGATGGGCACAGCAAACAGACCCAGGAACTCAGCACAGGGATTGTGGGAACCCCTCATAATGGGCACAGCACATGTGGAAAGCCAGGAACTCAGCACAAGGATTGTGGGAACCCCTCATGATGGGCACAGCAGACAGACCCAGGAACTCAGCACAGGGATTGTGGGAACCCCTCATAATGGGCACAGCAGACAGACCCAGGAACTCAGCACAGGGATTGTGGGAACCCCTCATAATGGGCACAGCACATGTGGAAAGCCAGGAACTCAGCACAGGGATTGTGGGAACCCCTCATAATGGGCACAGCAGACAGACCCAGCAACTCAGCACAGGGATGGTGGGAACCCCTCATGATGGGCACAGCAGATGTGGAAAGCCAGGAACTCAGCACAAGGATGGTGGGAACCCCTCATAATGGGCACAGAGGTGTACAGACCCAGGAACTCAGCACAGGGATGTGAGAACCCCTCATAATGGGCACAGCAGATGTGGAGAGCCAGGAACTCAGCACAAGGATGGTGGGAACCCCTCATAATGGGCACAGCAGGTGTACAGACCCGGGAACTCAGCACAGGGATGGTGGGAACCCCTCATAATGGGCACAGCAGATGTGGAGAGCCAGGAACTCAGCACAGGTATGGTGGGAACCCCTCATAATGGGCACAGCAGGTGTACAGACCCGGGAACTCAGCACAAGGATGGTGGATCTCGCCACCAATGGAGTTCCCAAAAGAAGAGACAGTTTGAAGTGTAACCTTTCCTGACTCCAACAGACCCGGCAGTATCAGTTCTCGGTGGACTGACTGACCCTTCAATGCACCTTAGATTGTCCACAGATGTGGATACATTTAGCGTCGGTACATTATCTTGCTAGAGGATTTAGTAGACATTTAAGGTAATCAGTTCTTCTCACCATCTGAAGGACAAAGGTTAGGATTGTGGCCAGGATAAAGTTCTGTGTCCCCAGGTCTATGATGCAGAACAGAAGAGTATCAAAGAGAAGCAGCACCAGCTCGTTGCCGTAGAAAAGAGCGCGGTTAAAATGATGGCGTTCATCTGAAATAAAGGCAGAGATGGATCAGTAACATAATGCATTTCATCCATGTAACTGAGGAGCCAGTTTAAAAGTGTAATCACTAATATTTACTAGTTAGGAGGGAAGCGATTTCCGCATAATTATTTTTACTGCAGAATTAGTCAAGTGAAATCTGCTTTGCCGGGAGGCCATCTATTGATGTCCTTCCCTTTCAAAGCTGGCCACGCCCCCCTGAAGAGGGCACGTGGCTTTCGATGTGATCACCTGAGTCAATGAGACTCGGGTGATCACAGATCCGATGCCGACCCCTTACCAAGTGATCAGCTGTCAGCCAATGACAGCTGATCACGTGATGTAAACAGAGGCTCGGTAATATTTTTTTTTTTTCTTCTCACGCTGACAGTGTGAGAAGAAAAAAAGCTGATCGCTGGCTTCTGTTTGAAGGGACATCGGTCCCGAAGAGGAAGTGCCTCTGTGCCCACCAGTACCACCTTCCAATGCCAGCAATCAGTGCCTCGAATCAGTGCAAACAGTACATCAATGCCCACCAGTGCTACCCATCAGTGCAGCCTATCAGTGCCCATCAGTGCAGCCTATCAGGGCCCATCAGTGCAGCCTATCAGGGCCCATCAGTGTAGCCTATCAGGGCCCATCAGTGTAGCCTATCAGGGCCCATCAGTGTAGTCTATCAGGGCCCATCAGTGTAGCCTAGCAGGGCCCTTCAGTGTAGCCTAGCAGGGCCCATCAGTGTAGCCTATCAGGGCCCTTCAGTGTAGCCTATCAGGGCCCTTCAGTGTAGCCTATCAGGGCCCTTCAGTGTAGCCTATCAGGGCCCTTCAGTGTAGCCTATCAGGGCCCATCAGTGTAGCCTATCAGGGCCCTTAAGTGTAGCCTATCAGGGCCCTTCAGTGTAGCCTATCAGGGCCCTTCAGTGTAGCCTATCAGGGCCCTTCAGTGTAGCCTATCAGGGCCCTTCAGTGTAGCCTATCAGGGCCCTTCAGTGTAGCCTATCAGGGCCCATCAGTGTAGCCTATCAGGGCCCATCAGTGTAGCCTATCAGGGCCCTTCAGTGTAGCCTATCAGGGCCCTTCAGTGTAGCCTAACAGGGCCCTTCAGTGCCCATCAGTGTAGCCTCATCAGCGTACATCAATGAAGGAGAAAAAAATTACCTGTTTGCAAAATGTATTAACAAAATATAAAACTTTTTTTTATTTTTTTAATCTGTATTTTTTAATTTTTTTAACAGAAAATGAAAATCCCAGAGGTGATCAAATACCACCAAAAGAAAGCTCCATTTGTGGGAAAAAAAATGATAACAATTTAATTTGGGTACAGTGTTGTATGGACGTGCAATTGTCATTCAAAGAGTGACAGCACTAAAAGCTGAAAATTGGTCTGGGCAGGAGGGGGGTGTAGGTGCCCAGTAAGCAAGTGGTTAAACATCAGAAGAAATGAAAACTGGGCCGATTTCTACGTTTAGCAGTGTTTCAACTTCTTCTGGATAGCATTAGTGTTGCCCAACACATTGCACTTGTTGTCTGGGGTGTCATGGCAGCCACAGAGTATATGACCCGGTACACTGTATGGGGATTCTCACCATTATAAAATATTGACTTGTCGATGGGTTGTTGGAACTCAAGGTCAAGAATGTTCTCCAGGAGCAGCTTGTTCTTCACCACATAATCCAAATCCTTATAGACCTGCCGATGAAAGAGATCAGATGAGTGACAACCACTGAACATCGGACATCTGAGGTCACAACATGCTACACAAATATTCACCATGTCTGCACCCAGGGTGAATTTAGAAAGAAGCAATAACAGGTTTGGGGTCAATTGTATATTTTTACATTTATAAAGTTAATTACTTTTTTTTTTTTTTACTAATAATATACATTTTTTCTATATAATCATTTAGGGGTCTATTTATAAAAAAATTGTTGGACAAATTTGGCAAAAACTTGCTAAGCGTTGAGGAATTCTGATCATATTTTATTTAAAGAGGAAGTAAAGCCTCTTAAAAAAAAAAAAAAAGACACCCTGCAAGGCAAAGGCATAATGAGCTAGTATGCATAGCATACTAGCTCATTATGAATGACTTACCTGAAAACGAAGCCCCCGAAGCGGTCCTCATCCACGATCTTCTGCGTCGCCATCAAACCCGGAGTGACTTCCGGGTCTCGCCGCTCCAGCGCTGTCATTTGCTGGAGCGGCGATGACGTCACTCCCGCGCATGCGCAGGAAAGCGGCATATCTCTGTGAACCCAGCATGCGCAGTGCGCCTGCACGCCGCTGTCTACGGCGCATGCGCCGTAGACAGCGATGCCTCTTTTTTTTCTAAATATCTCCTAAACCATGTAGGTTTAGGAGATATTTATTGGACCTACAGGTAAGCCTTAATCTAGGCTTACCTGTAGGTCAAAGTGGTTTGTAAGGGTTTACAACCACTTTAAAACAGTGATTTTCTATGATCATCAGCTCTATCTAGTGGCTATAATGCAGGATTTTCTTCTGAAATACTTCCAAAAAATTTAAAGTAACATTAAACCTTTGTTTTCATTTTTTTTTTTTAAATAAGAAAAATGGTATACTTACCTGCTCTGAGCAATAGTTTTGCACAGATCAGCCCCTATCCTCCATTTCTGGGGTCCCCCAGGTCCCTCTTGCATCTATTGATACAGACTGGCAACTTGGCTCTCTGCCTCATCACAGCATTTGATTGACAGCAGCAGGAGCCAATGGCTCTCGATGCAATCGATCTGCCCAATGAGGAGGGAGACAGCGGCGAGAGCCACTGCTCTCATGCACGTCGCTGGTTTGGATCGGGCTCAGGTAAGAATAAGGGGGAGCTGGGGAGGATCTTGCAGCAGAGAAGTTTTTTTTTTAATCTCAATGGAGAGAAGAAGGTATTAAAGATAAAAAACCTTGAGGCTTTAGAACCACTTTAAGATATCTAAAACAAAACACATTTATTTTTTTATTTTGGATAGCGCAAGGGTGGTCTTTATAGGTGTGCGCATTAGGGTGTGCCCCCAAAGCTCAAACAGGCATGTATTTCTCTGCAGCCTCAGCTGTACGGGGCAGTGAATGAATGGGAAGTGCTCTGTGCTGAGCGGCTTCCTGTTCATTTACAAACTGAAGCATGATTCAGTTATGAATGGAAATCACAGTGATCAGTACAGATCACTCACTGTGTTCATTAAGAAAAGGAAGGAGCCAGTAAATTACATATTTACCAGCCCCTTCCCCTGCTCTCCATCTTGAAGCATCCCCCTGTGTGCCCGCAGCAGCAGCTGGTGGGAAAGGAGATGAGTGAAGCTGGGGGGAGGGGGGGGGGTGTTCAGACATCGAATGGGCCTGGGCAGCAGGGGAAATCTGCACCACATGGGGTAATTAGGGCATATCCGCCACACCCTGTGCGCACGCCTATAATGGTCTTCTTTTCGCCATCTCTGTCCCATTACAGAGATTTCCCTTCACTTCCTTCACAAAATAGAAAGAAAAAACGTGAGGTAAATCCCACCAAAAAAACGTTTTCCGTTGATAGCTTTCCCCTGGTAAACTTAAAGGGATTGTAAAGTCAAATTTTTTTAGCTATAAAAATATTAAACATGTTAAACTTGACTGCTCTGTTGCAGTGGATTTGCACAGAGCAGCACGGATCCTCCTCTTCTCTGGTCCCTCTTCTGTGATCCTGGCCCCTCCCTCCTGCTCAGTGCCCCCCACAGCAAGCAGCTTGCTATGGGGGCACCCAAACCGAGTCACAGCTCCATCTCTAGCTTCAGACATGGAGCCTTGACCTGGCCCTGTCCCCTCTCTCCCCCTGATTGGCTAGCTGACTTAGATTGACAGCAGTGGTGCCACTGCTGTGTCTCAGCCAATCAGGAAGGAGAATCTCAGATGGCTGAGACACTCGTGGACATCTCTGGACAGAGAGGGACCTCAGGTGTGTATTAGGAGGGCTGCTGCACACAGAAGGCTTTTTATCTTAATGCGTAGAATGCATTAAGATAAAAAACCTTCTGCCTTTACAACCCCTTTAATACAGGATGGACCAAAGGATTCACAAAGAAATTGCTGGCTTTCAGGGTTCCTCTGTTTGATTGAAACTCTCTGCAGCACCATCTGCACAGTCAGGCAGGTAGAGAGGGGGAGAAGTCACATCCCTGACTCTCTTGGGTGCTCAAATTAAACCTTAAGCTATTGATCTCTATAAACATCAGTATAAAAAGGTATGTGGGAGGAACTTAGATAAGACGGAACTACGCCCATGCAAACACGGGAGAACATACAAACTCCATGCAGATCACTTTCTATAGAAGTTTGCAGCACTAAAATTAAGCCACTATGTTGCCATCATTTTTCTACACATAGGGCTCCATTTGCGTACATCCAATTAGGCACGCTCTAATGCCGCGTACACACGATAGGATTTTCTGACAACAAATGTTGGATGGGAGCTTGTTGTCGGAAAGTCCGACCGTGTGTATGCTCCGGAATTTCCGCCAACAAATGTTTGAGAGCAGGCTCTCAAATTTTCCGACAACAAAAGTTGTTGTCGGAACTTCCGAGCGTGTGTACACAATTCCGATGCACAAAAGTTCACGCATGCTCGGAATCAAGCAGAAGAGCCGCACTGGCTATTGAACTTGTCGTACGCGTTGTACATCACCGCGTTCTTGCCGTTCGGAATTTCCGACAACATGTGTGTGACCGTGTGTATGCAAGACAAGTTTGAGCCAACATCCTTCGGAAAAAAATCCACTGTTTTGTTGTCGGAAAATCCTATCGTGTGTATGGGGCATTATACTACATAGTTGTTGATGTCAGGTTGTAATGTGTGGGGTCAGCATTATGTGGTAGAACATACGTGATCCAATAAGGCAGAAAGGAAGCGGTTAACGGTGTAGTAGGTTCTGATCCGTTGCTGCAACATTGGGTTCTTCTCATTCCCGACTTTCTGGCCTCTGGGAGCCTGGACAGAGAGAGAGAAGAGAGAAGTGTCATAGAAGAGAGAGCAGTATAAGAGGGAGAGGGGTATAAGCAGGAGGGGAGAGGGGAATAGGAGGAGAGTGAGAGGAGAGTGGGGTAGGAATGTAAAGGAGAGGAGAGTAAAAAAGGAAAAGGATAATAAGAGAGAGAGCGAGGAGCATAAGAGAGAAAGAGGAGAATAAAAGGCGGGAGAGGAGAATAAAAGGCGGGAGAGGAGAATAAAAGGAGAATAAAAGGAGCGAGAGGAGAATAAAAGAGTGAGAGGAGAATAAGAGAGGAAGAGGAGCATAAGAGAGGAAGAGGAGCATAAGAGAGGGAGAGGAGAATACAAGAGGGAGAGGAGAATAAAAGAGGGAGAGGAGAATAAAAGAGGGAGAGGAGAATAAGAGATAAGGGGAGAGTTGGGCAGGAAAGAGGAGGAGGAGAGCAAGAAAGGCAAAGGAAAGCAAAAAATGGGGGTGGAGAGCAAGAAAAGGAGATAAGAATAAGAGAGGGAAAGAAAAATAACAGAGGAAAAGAAAAATAACAGAGGAATAGTAAAGTGGGGTAATAAAGAGGAGGAGAACGAGGGAAGAACAAGAAAGGGAGAGCAGAGTAAGAAAAGGAGATGAGAGTCAGAGAATGAGAGGAGAGTAAGAGAGGGGAGTATGGTAGGAAAGAGAAGGAAAATAAGAGAGGGAGAGGAGAATAGGAGAGGGAGAGTAGAGTGGGAGAGATTAGAGGAGAGTAAGAGAGGGAGAGGAGTGTATGAGGAAGAGGAGAGTGGGAGAAGAGTAAGAAAAAAGAGAGTGGAAAGAAAGAAGCATAAGAAAGGGAGAGGAGAACAAGGAGAGGGAGAATAGATTTGGATAGAAAGTAAGACAGTGAGATAAGAAATTAAGAAAGAGAGGAGGAGGAAAAAAGTGAGAGACGGAGAGGTGAGTAAGAGAAGGAGAGGAGAATAGGAAAAGAGTGGGAGAATATGAGAGGGAGAGGAGAATAAAAGGCGGGAGGGGAGAATAAAAGGAAGGAGAGGAGAATAATAAAAGGAGGGAGAGGAGAATAATAAAAGGAGGGAGAGGAGAATAAAAGGAGGAAGAGGAGAATAAAAGGAGGGAGAGGAGAATAAAAGGAGGAAGAGGAGAATAAAAGGAGGAAGAGGAGAATAAAAGGAGGGAGAGGAGAATAAAAGAGTGAGAGGAGAACAAGAGAGGGAGAGGAGAATAAGAGAGGGAAAGGTGTTAAAGAGAGCGGGATAAGAGCAAGAGAGGCAGAGGAGAAAAGAAGACGAAGGAGAGGAGAGTTAGAGAGGGAGAGGAGAGTAAGAGGAGAGCGTGAGGAGATGAAGAGTAAAGAGTATGGGGGGGGGGAGTAAATTAGGTAGAGTAGGAGAGAATGGGAGATGAGATAAGAAAAGTAAAAGACAGAGAGGAAAGTGAGTGGAAGATGGAGAGGACAGAGTGGGGTGAGGAAAAGGAGAGTAAAATAGGGGAGGAGAGAGAGAGAGGAAAGGACAGAAAAGGAAATAAAAAAGGGAGGTATAGAAAAGTAGAGGCAGAGGGAAAGGAAAGGAGAGGTAGAGGAGAGCGAGGAGATAGAAGGAAAGTGAGATAGGTGGGGGAGAGAGTAGTTTTTTTAACAGTGACATACAAAAGTAAAAAAATATATCCAATATGGTGTAGCGCCACCCCTGGAGGAGGCGCTTGAGTTTGTTCAGTCCGTTATTCTGCCTCTCAACCCTAATAACAGCCTCAGCCCCCTCTGACACACCTGGCAATAGTGCAAGTGCAATGACCAATGAGAAACACACGTTATGATAAAACACTCCTAAACTGTTACTTCCCAGTATATTCAGTAGAATTAGTGCCGCCCGGTGATCAATTCTTAACCCGCTAAATTCAAACAATGTGGTAGAGGAAGAGGACGGCATACCTCCATAAGCGGCTGCATTATCTTGTCATATTGCTCCCGTGTACGATCGCTCAGCACCACCTCGAAGGTCTGGAGGTCTGACCCCGGCTCCAGGCCCCTCAGTGGACACAAGTTTTCCTGCACAAAAAGAATTTACATTTTTTTTACTGTCCTATCGTATATCAAGAAAACAAAAATGTCTAAAAGTGATCCTTAGCATCACTCACTTCCTCCTTCCTCAGATTGTCCATCATCATCTCCATGCTGACATCTGCTTGTCCGTGTACTGATCGGCCGTGTATGTAATATCCATAACACTTGTGGGTCAGAACCAGAACCGAGACCTGCAAGAACATTCCTCTTCATAACACAACCATATATGAGAGTATCCGACACCCAACACAAGGAGCGAGCAAAGGATTTGGATGACTTCATATTAAAAGCCCAACTTTGAACATGGAAAGTTTTGGATGGAGTGGAGAAGACTAAAACATTTTTTTCAGGTTTTTAAACTTTTAAAAATTATATTATACAGGAGTGACATCACCGCTCTCAAAATATAAGATATATTATACAGGAGTGACATCACCGCTCTCCATATATGATATATTATACAGGAGTGACATCACTGCTCTCAAAATATAAGATATATTATACAGCAGTGACATCACCGCTCTCCAGATATATAAATAGATGAATCCTGCGCTGTCTAAAAATAAGAATATAAAAACCTAGGGGACACTGCAGCAAACACCAGGTAAACTGATCCTTGACAGAAAAAAAGGGGAAATGAATAAATAATGACGTTGCGCTGTGTAAAATGTAAATAACAGAATGCACAAAGTGCAATGAGTAAATCAATGAAAAATACCATAGATGGTGTGCTAATAAAAACATAGAACATGAAACATAAAATTAACAAGTGAACAAAACAAAGTGACAAAAGTCCATGTGCAAAATCAAACAAAAATGGAGTCAGACGATATAATCCAGGAAAAAATGTCTGTGACTGTTTATATATATATATATATATATATATATACATATATATACATACACACACATAGCAATATATATTTTTAAACTGTCGCAGACTTTTTTTTTCCTGGATTATATCATCTGACTCTCCATTTTTGTTTGATTTTGCACATGGACTTTTGTCACTTTGTTTTGTTTACTTGTTAATTTGATGTTTCATGTTCTATGTTTTTATTAGCACACCATCTATGGTATTTTTCATTGATTTACTCATTGCACTTTGTGCATTCTGTTATTTACATTTTACACAGCGCAACGTCATTATTTATTAATTGCACCGCTCTCCAGATATGACATATTATACAGGAGTGACATCACCGCTCTCCAGATACAAGATATATTATACAGGAGTGACATCACCGCTCTCCAGATATGACATATTATACAGGAGTGACATCACCGCTCTCCAGATACAAGATATATTATACAGGAGTGACATCACCGCTCTCCAGATACAAGATATATTATACGGGAGTGACATCACCACTCTCCAGATACAAGATATATTATATGGGAGTGACATCACCACTCTCCAGATATGATATATTATACAGGAGTGACATCATCGCTCTCCAGATATAAGATATATTATATAGGAGTGACATCACTGCTCTCCATTTGAAGTATCAGAAAGGACTCTGGACAGCCACACACCGGAAGAAGATAAAAATTCAATGAATTTATTTAAAAAGCAGGAATCACATCAATCCACAACACGGCAAAGCAAAAAAGGGGGGGGGGGCACAAACTGACGCGTTTCGCACTATGTGTAGTGCTTACTCATAGCTAACTAACTCTCAAATGAGTGTCAAATCACCGCTCTCCAGATACGATATATTATCCAGGAGTGACATCACCGCTCTCCAGATATTATATATTATACAGGAGTGACATCACCGCTCTCCAGATACGATATATTATACAGGAGTGACATCACCGCTCTCCAGATATAAGATATATTATCCAGGAGTGACATCACCGCTCTCCAGATATAAGATATATTATACAGGAGTGACATCACCCCTCTCCAGATACGATATATTATACAGGAGTGACATCACCGCTCTCCAGATATTATATATTATACAGGAGTGACATCACCGCTCTCTAGATACGTTATATTATACAGGAGTGACATCACCGCTCTCCAGATACGTTATATTATACAGGAGTGACATCACCGCTCTCCAGATATTATATATTATACAGGAGTGACATCACAGCTCTCCAGATACGTTATATTATACAGGAGTGACATCACCGCTCTCCAGATATAAGATATATTATACAGGAGTGACATCACCGCTCTCCAGATATGATATATTATACAGGAGTGACATCACCGCTCTCCAGATACGATATATTATACAGGAGTGACATCACCGCTCTCCAGATATAAGATATATTATACAGGAGTGACATCACCACTCTCCAGATATGATATATTATACAGGAATGACATCACCGCTCTCCAGATATGATATATTATACAGGAGTGACATCACCGCTCTCCAGATATTATATATTATACAGGAGTGACATCACCGCTCTCCAGATATTATATATTATACAGGAGTCACATCACCGCTCTCCAGATATAAGATATATTATACAGGAGTGACATCACCGCTCTCCAGATACGATATATTATACAGGAGTGACATCACCGCTCTCCAGATATAAGATATATTATACAGGAGTGACATCACCACTCTCCAGATATGATATATTATACAGGAATGACATCACCGCTCTCCAGATATGATATATTATACAGGAGTGACATCACTGCTCTCAAAATACATGTATTATATAAGATATTTTTTCACTGTGATTGGACCTATAAAAAAACTCACGTTGCTGAGAGAACAGAGGTCGGCAAATTGTTTAATTTTGTCTTCAACAAAGCGTTCATAGATGAAGATGAAGAAGAGAACCTGTAAGATAAAGTGAAATAATGTCTGTAGTGCTTTGCACAGCGAGATCTCATTTGCAGGAGATTCTTTATAATCCTACGGCTCCAGATAAAAAACATTTCATTAGGTGGGCACCTTATGTTTGCTGAATCCCCCTATGATGGGGAAAAGGTACATATTCTGAAATGTATTTATTTCTCTCTGTGACCCCATTGGGTAGATTTCATCCCATTTAAGGTCCCGGTGACAACTGTACAGGAAATGGGGAGAGCAGTTGTCACCAGGACAGGATGGTAAGAGCAGCACAGCACTAAAACAAAAGGAGCGGGATTGCCTTAAAACAGGTTAGTGGTCAGAATCCCACCCCCATGGCTTCCCAAGGACTATCTGAGGCTGTCCTCACACTGGCCACGGGATTTACAGCTAATGCGCCCACTTGCTGGTCGAAAGTAGTGATAGATTCATATCTTTCCTTTTTTTGCTTGATGCTTTTTCCAACATGTCAAAACAGTGCATGTTATAATGATAAAGTGCATTGCAAAGCACATCGAGAAAGAGCAACAAGACGTGACGACACGCGTTCCCATTGATTTCTTTTTAAAAACGCATCCAGGGAAAAAGATTCTTGTTAATTGTTCCTTATCTATTATATCCTCCTCTGTATTTACTCAGCTATTCAATAAAAGGTGGATGTTGTTTAATTATATTTGTATATGCAGATTCCCACTTTGATATTATATTTGTATACATTTGCTATTATAGTTGAAGAAATTTGTTATTATATTTGGATACATTTGTTGTTATATTTGAAAAAATTCTTTTTTATATTAGTACACATTTTTCATTATTTTTGGACACCTTGGTGATTATATTTATATACCTTTGTTATGGATAATTATATACATTTATTATACTTGCATACACTTATTTATTTTGTATACATTTGTTCTGATAATTATATACATGGATTGTTGACTTTCAATGAGTTAAAAAAAAAAAAAAAAAAGAAGTGTCTTTATAGCATTTGCACACTTCACACAAACATATTTTACATCAGTCATTCCTAGTGCACCTCTCTGTAATCTCTATAATATTATAGAAGATCTATTAGTCTACCTAATAAGAATCACCTGTGTCCCACCCCCCTCCCCAGTGTTAACCACTTGACCTCCAGAAGATTTACCCCCCCCCCTTCATGACCAGGCCATTTTTTGCGTTACTTTAACTGACAATTGCGTGACCGTGTGACGCTGTACCTATAAAATTTATGACATTTTTTCCCCACAAATAGAGCTTTCTTTTGGGGGTATTTTATCACCTCTGCGATTTTTATTTTTTGCGCTATAAAAAAAAAAAATAAAAAAAAATTGTAATAATAATTTTTCACTTTCTGCTATAAAACACATCCAATACAAAAATTGCAAAAATCTATTTTCTTCATAAATTTAGGCCAATATTTATTCTGCTACATGTTCTTGATAAAAAAAAAATCCCAATAAGCGTATATTGATTAGTTTACTTAAACATTATAGTGTCTACAAACTATGGGATATATACTGAAATTTTTATTTAATATTTTTTTTTTATACTAGTAATGGAGGCCATCAGCGACTTTTAGCGGGACTGTGATGGACAAATCAGACACTGACACTTTTGACACTTTGCGGGAACCAGTGACACTAATACACAGTGATCAGTGCTAACAAATCTGCACTGTCACTGTACTAATGACACTGGCTGGGAAGGGGTTAAACATCAATGGCGATCAAAGGGTAAAATGTGGGTCTAGCCGGTGTTTTGGTGTACACTGTGTGCTGTTTTTACCAGGGAAAAAAAAATTGATTTTATTTGCAGGAACAAAGAATCCATTCCTACCTCCCTGTCAGAATGGCAATCTGCCTTGTTTACATAGGCAGATCGCTGTTCTGTGTTCCTAACCGACAATCGGTGGGTTAAAATGCAAAACTCCGGTAGGTGTAACAAAATGTCCGCTTTCCCCCTTCTTACTGTATTCTAATGCACACGGTCGGAATTCTCATCGGAAAAAGCTCTGATGGTTTTCCCGCCGGAATTCCGACGGAATTTCGCTCAAACTGTCTTGCCTACACACGGTCACACCAAATTCCGATGGTCAGTAACACAGCGGCATAAAACACGTTCGACCGCACTATAAAAAGGGAAGTTTAATGCTTCTGAGCATGCAACGAATTGTTTCCGAGCATGCGTCGGAATTTTGCGAGTCGGAATTGCATACACACGATCGGAAAATCCGATAGAAAGGTTTTCCGTCGGAAAAATTGAGAACAGGTTCTCAATCCAAAGTCCGTCGGAAATTCCAACAGAAAAAGACCGATGGGCATACACACGGTCAGAAAATCCGTTGAAAAGCTCCCATCAGACATTTTCCATTGGAAATTCCGACCGCGTGTACGCGGAATTACTGTGGACAAGTGTGGGGTGTAGCAAGATGGCGGTGATGGAATGTCACTTCCGTAGCAAACTGCGATGGGTCGCCGAATATGTAATTACAGAGGCACTTGGGGAAGGGGGGAGGAGTCCGGTTAAGTCACCGGATCTCCGACAGAACTCCCTGAAGACCCGGAAGCCGGCGGAGAGGTGAGTACTGATCAAAAGAATTTTGAGCGCTCAAAAAAATTAACGATTAATCAAGGAATTAATCTTTAAATTTCCCAGCCCTAATTATATATATATAATACACATCTGGAACATTTTAAACCACATGAAAAGTCACCCATTTTACCTGGCTGAACTGTGCACCATATCCACTAGATACACCGAATAAGAACTACCTCTGCTGCACGATTTCTTTACTTATTATATGACTTGTGGACTGATCACAGAAAGATTTTATCACCTTTTAAATGTCATATTGTTTTTAGCGCTGTTATAGTATTTTATTTTACAGGAATCTCTGTCAGATTTTTTACTATCCTTTTTATATTTCCTATATTTTAAACAGCTGCTTATTTATTGATTGATATAGATATTTATATTTATTTATATTAACTACGTTGAATCAATCAGTCACTCTGTTGTATTGCAGTTATACATCCAGCGCTGAGTAGTGTATGCACATAGGCCTTACATCATACACTCCCTTCTCTATATATATATATATATATATATATATATACATACATACATACATACATACATACATACATACACACACACACACACACACACACACACACACACACACACACACACACGTGATCCGGCACACAGGTGCCACCCTGTAGCAGTAAACCTGCTGTAGGGTGGTCAGCAAGTGGTTAAACAGTGTCCACCAGCAGAGAATTATGGGTATTACCCCCAGTGCCCCTTTTCACTCACCTGTACCAAGCCAACAGCCAGCCACATGGATGCGGCAATTCCGAATCTCAGGATGATGCTCCAGGGCGCCTGGTAAGATCCAGCAGAAGGGTTCAAGTCCAAGTTGAGGTCCTTGGCTGTGATGTTTTTAAGACCAACAACCTGCAAGAAGAAGGGGCAGGACGTTAAACCGAGGCGCTATATACAAATTTATGTATAGCTTCAGAAATATAAATAATCTACGCACATTAAAAAGGTCGGATTTTGAGCCTGCAGACACTAAGGGGTCTAGGTATAAAATAATTTACCTTGCAGATGTCTTAAGCATTCACACAGGCACAACACACGATCCCCATATTGTTTGTAATATCTCCTATAATCATCAGCGCCTTCTAGTGGCCATAAAGTAGTATTTTAAATTTTAATACCAGATCATGGCCACTAGATGGCGTTGACTCTCAGAAGAGAATCATATTACAAACAATACCGGTATTAGGCCTATGTGAATGCTTACAACATCAATATTTGTTTATACATAGATTCTTAAGACTTTACAGCTCTTTTCAATAGTAGACATGTGCAGGACGCAAAAATCGGTTTTGTTTAGCTTTGGATAGATTTGTTATGTTACTAATTTCGTTCAGTTGATTCGAATTTGTTTACGGTAGTTTCATTTAATTTAATTTTGTTTATTAATAGCCTAACGAATTCCAAATTTTCGGAACAATTCAAATTGCGATCGGTCAAAAAAATGATCGACCAATTCAAATTCTGTGCGAAAAATAGCTGGTTGTTAAGGAGTGGGCTGCTAAGATGGCCGATGCATCCTTAACAACCGATGACTCATCAGCTGTCAGCGGGCTTAAATGAGCTGAAATGTAAGCAAAAGAATGGCGGCAATAGAAAAGTCAGAAAAAAAACGACGCAGGCCCCCCCCCCCACCAAAATCAATACCAGGCCCTTATCGGAGAATGCAGCCCGGTAGGTCAGGAAAGGGGGGGACCATACCAGGCCACATGTCCTCAACATAGGGGGATGGTATTTTGGGACAGGCCCTCCATCCCAAAACACCTTGTCCCCATTTTGAGACAAGGGCCTCTTACCCACAACCGTGGGTTGGGGTTGTGGGGGACTGCGAGCAGGGGGGCTTATCAGAATATGGAAGCCCCCTTTAACAAGGGGTCCCCCAGAGCTCACCACCCTCATGTGAATGAGTATCGGGTACATAGTACCCTTACCCATTCACCAAAAAAGTGAATAAAGACAGTACACAAGGTTCTGGTATGGATTGGGGGGGGGGGGGGGGGGGGGGGGGGCACGCTGTTTTTTTTTTTTTACTTTTCTATTTCCGGCATTCTTTTATTTACATTTCAGCTCTCAGTGGGGAAGCCCGCTGACAGCTGATGAGTCCTCGGTTGTTATGGACGCAGCGGCCGGCTTCCCAATCCGCTCCTTAACAACCAGATATTCTTCACACAGAATTCAAATCAGTTGATCGTTTTTCAACCGATCTAAATTTGAATTGACCTGAAAATTTGGAATTCGTACATGATACATTTAAATCTCCGATTGGCCAAAAATCCATCCAAATTTACATTCAGACTGAACAAATTGCATATGTATATTCAATAGTAAGTTTATATCATGTACATGAAAGAGGACGTGCACAGTTTTATTCTGTCCTGAGGAGCAAAGGGAACCACTCACATGTCTGTTTCCCTCATTGATCACTCATCCTATCAGAGTCATTATGGTGGGGGGAGGGGGGGTCTCCTGGGAGTTCTTGAACGTTTAAGTAGTAACAAGTATTTTTTTACCAACTGCTTTCTGGTTAACAGGACATTTGACACATAAAAGCAAAGAAACACTTGAAAAGAGGTAAAGACTTGAATACAATAATGTAGGTATAGCCAAGTGATGAAACCCATTTAGTTTTCTAAAAGGCAGAGATGAGCTTTAAATGTCACCTCTAGGAGAAGAAGAACCATGAAGAGCTGGAACATTGGGCTTAGTTTCCGGCAAGTCTGGATCTCATTCCATTCATTGGCCACCAGGACCGTCCTCCATATACTCACATTCGATTTCCCTGGAAGGAAAAAATTGGCAATTAAAGCGGCCATCTTTATAAATCCATCCATACCTACCCAACACAACTGTGGCCAAAGCACAAGTCTCAGCAGGCCAACTCTGCCACCAATTCTACCTTTCATTTTGTTGGAGTGAAAAACTTTTATTGAAGAAAATTTAAATTGTTATTATTTTTAAATTAATAAAATGTATTAATATACTACATTTAAATGTGTGTGTGCGAGAGATTATATATACATATATATATATATATATATATATATATAGATATATAGAGAGCGAGAGAGAGCGAGAGCGAGAGAGAGCGAGAGCGAGAGAGAGCGAGAGCGAGAGAGAGAGCGAGAGCGAGAGAGAGCGCGAGAGAGAGAGCGAGCGAGAGAGAGAGAGCGAGAGAGAGAGAGAGCGAGAGAGAGCGAGAGCGAGAGAGAGCGAGAGAGAGAGAGCGAGAGAGAGAGAGAGAGAGCGCGAGAGAGAGAGAGAGAGCGAGAGAGAGAGAGCGCGAGAGAGAGAGAGAGCGAGAGAGAGAGCGAGCAAGAGAGCGAGCGAGAGAGCGAGCGAGAGAGAGCGAGAGAGAGCGAGAGAGAGCGAGAGAGCGAGAGAGAGCGAGAGAGAGCGAGAGAGAGAGAGAGAGAGAGAGAGAGAGAGCATATATATATACATATACACACACACACACACACACACACACACACACACACACACACACACACACACACACAGTATCTCACAAAAGTAAGTACACCCCTCACATTTTTGTAAATATTTTCTTCTATCTTTTCATGTGACAACACTGAAGAAATTACACTTTGCTACAATGTAAAAGTAGTGAGTGTACAGCTTGTATAACAGTGTAAATAGTTTTGCACTTTACCTTGTGAATTGGAGGTTGATTTATCCTTTGATCTCTCCCAGTCTATCAGGAAAATGTTGGCAGTTAGCTGAGTGACCAGCAGATGGAGCAATTCCAACACCTGAGAACAAGAGAGTATGAGGAACCTGTTTCCAAACTGAGCCCAGACTCCCCCCGGCCAATACCAGACATACCTTTAGGGCAAACGCCAGGGACATGTAGGTGATAAAATCAGTCTCGACCTGCCCACCGGACGGAGGAAGGGTAACCGTCACTGTCGTCGTCTGACCCTGATAGAGAACAGTGGGAGATAGTGAGAAATTGGTGGTAAAACACTCTGCAGTGTGTTACTGTGTGGGGGGGGGGGCATTAGAGTGCAAGCTCCTCTGGTGCAGAGACTGATGTGACTGGCTCAGTGTTACAGTGTACAGTACTGCGGTATATGTCAGAGCTATATAAATGTATTATAATAGAGTGTGACTGTGCTGGGACATTAGAGTGTAAGCTCTTCTGGTTTCAGAGAATGATGTGACTGGCTCAGTGTTCTCTGTACAGCACTGTGGTATATGCCAGAGCTATATAAATGTATCATAATAGTATGTGACTGTAGTGGGACATTAGAGTGTAAGCTCCTCTGGTGCAGAGACTGATGTGACTGGCTCAGTGTTTTCTGTACAGCACTGTGGTATATGTCAGAGCTATATAAATGTATAAAATAATAATAACAGTGTGTGTGACTGTGGGGGGACATTAGAGTGTAAGCTCCTCTGGTGCAGAGACTGGTGTGACTGGGAACTATACCTTGAATGCGATTAGCCAGTAGACTGATGTTCCGTAGACAACAAGGAAAAATGCATTTGCCAAAGCTCCACAGGAGAACGCCAAAAACTTAATGATTACCTGAAAAGGGAAAAAGTATAATTAGACTACAGGAAACATGGACAACTTTGGCAAAATTGTATCAGAAATAAAGGTCTGTCTATAAAAAAAAAAATGCTGTATGAACGTAACAAAATTTCGCACAGCTGAAATGATTAATCATGTTTTGTGTTATATTTGTATTGCCTGTGATTAAGATTTAAAGAAAAAATGTAACTATCAGTTTCCTGTGATCTCCTGTGCAACAGAATAGAAGAAGGAGAGGGACCACCAAGCAACCTCTGCTACATTGCACAGTGCTGGGAGCCTGTTGACAGGATAGAGCAGAATGATGAGCTCATTATCCAGCTTCTTGACCAATCATCAGGCCTCAGAACTGTAGGAAGACGCCATTATCATCATCATAGTCATGTAGGAAATTCTGAGTGCCAGAATGATATTCATGAGATCAGTATAAGGAGATTTGTGACTTCATGGACAGGTTCATCCACCAGCCAATCAACACAGCACTCACCATTATCCCAATATTCTGGTGACCCGATCTCCGCAGCCAACTAGTGGTCTCCAAGATGGCTACAACCGCAGCAAATGAGCCCAGGACTCCAAGCGCAATCTGCAGAATACGGCAAGGATGCAATTACTGGAAAACTGTTCAAGTTTTTATAAATACCTCTCATTCACTTGTGTGTGGAAATTTTAGCTTGAGCTACTGAGCTCTCTAAAAAAGCAAAGAAGCTTAACATTTACAAGAATACTAAATAATAAACAATATCTAATACTAAACACCTAACCAAAATATATTTTATAGTGCAAAAAAAAAAAAAATGTATGCAAAACCCTTGTAGTAATCTATGGGTTCTCTATTGCTGCACTGGCTCTTGTGCAAAGTATT
Source organism: Lithobates sylvaticus (assembly GCA_028564925.1). Lineage (NCBI taxonomy): Eukaryota > Metazoa > Chordata > Amphibia > Anura > Ranidae > Lithobates > Lithobates sylvaticus. Next base: position 21,362,772 of record CM053034.1, read on the forward strand.
TCCGTGGTCACTAACACAGCAAAGAAACCCTATCCCTCCTAAGGCCAACACTGTATGCTTAAATTTAAACTTCTTAACCATGTAACCCTCCTAACTCTCATCCTGTATCCCAACAATAACCCTACTAACCCCAAGCCTCACCTTGTATCCCTACCATTCCTAACCCTCCCAACTCTAACTCTGTATCCCTAACAATAACCTTACTAACCGTAAGCCTCGTCCTATATCCCTAACCCTCCTAACCCTAACCTTGTATCCGTAACCCTAACCCTGCATCTCCAACCATCCTAACCCTCTAACCCCAACACTGTATACCCAACACTAAACACCCTAACCATCTGTAACCCTCCTAACTCTAACCTTGTATCCCTAACTACAACCCTCACAATTCTAACCCTCACCCTATACCTCCAACTCTCCAACCCTAACCATACAAACCTTGTACCCCCAACCCTAATCCTCATTCTGTATCCCTAACCCTCCTAAACCTAACTCTGAACACCTACCCTAAACCATACTAACCCTAACCCTGTATCACTGACAATACCCTACTAACCCTAACTCTTTAACTACAATCAAAATCTTACCCTCACCCTGTGTCCCTAACCCTCCAACCCTTACTCTGTATCTCAAACCTAACCATCCTAACCTTGTATTCCTAACCTCCCCCCTGTACGCCCAACCTTAACGCTCACTATGTACCCTAACTCTCCAAACCCTCAACCTGTATCCCTGACCCCATCTATGTATCCCTAACTCTTCAATCCCTTCTAACCCTAACTTTGTATCCCAAACCTAATCATCCTAACCTTGTATCCCTACCCCCCCACTCTCCGTACCTCCAACCCAAACCCTAACCCTCACCCTGTACCCCCAATCCCAACCCTAACTCTGTATCCCAAACCTAACCACCCTAACCTTGCATTCCTAACCTTACCCCTGTACGCCCAACACTAACTCTGTATCCCAAACCTAACCATTCTAACCTTGTATCCCTAACCCCCCGTACCCCAAACCCTAACCCTGTACCCCCAATCCTAACCCTAACCCTGTACCCCCAATCCTAACCCTAACTCTGTAACCCAAACCTAACCACCTTAACCTTGTATCCCTAACCCTCCCTCTGTACCTGCAGCCCAACTCCTAACCCTCACCCTGTACCCCCAATCCTAACACTAACTCTGTATCCCAAACCTAATCATCCTAACCTTGTATCCCTAACCCTCCCTCTGTACCCCCGACCTTAACGCTCACTATGTACCCCTAACTCTTCAATCCCTTCTAACCCTAACTTTGTATCCCAAACCTAATCATCCTAACCTTGTATCCCTACCCCCCCCCACTCTCCGTACCTCCAACCCAAACCCTAAACCCTAACCCTGTACCCCCAATCCTAACCCTAACCCTGTACCCCCAATCCTAACCACCTTAACCTTGTATCCCTAAACCCCCCCCCCCCCTCCCCGTACCTCCAACCCAAACCCTAACCCTCACCCTGTACCCACAATCCTAACACTAACTCTGTATCCCAAACCTAAAAACCTAATCATCCTAACCTTACATCCCTAACCCCCCCCCCCTGTAACCCCAATGCTAACCCTCCCCCTGTAACCCCAATGCTAACCCTCCCCCTGTACCCCCCGACCTCAACGCTCACTCTGTACCCCAACTCTCCAAACCCGCAACCTGTATCCCTGACCCCATCTATGTATCCCTAACTCTTCAATCCCTTCTAACCCTGGCTCTGTGTTCCTAACCATCCCGACTTTGTATCCTCAACCCCTAACTCTGTATTCCCAACCCTCACCCTGTTTCCCCCCCAGTCCTCCTAACCTTCTAACTCTTACCCTATATCCCTAACCCTCCTAACCCATCTCAAACAGACATTTCCTGGGGGGGCTTTTTAGGATCTTTAACATTCAAAAATGAGTGGTTGTCATTTTATTTTTCATTATAGTTAATAGAATCCCTAACTAAATAGTAGCTGAAATGTCAGTCTGTAGAGACACTCAGGACAAAGGTAACTTACATCCGTGTCTCTTTTATATGTCCCCTGGCTCTGCGTATATGTGACAGCAAATGAAACCTGAGAAGAGGAAAGGGAAAAAAATTGAATTGAGTGTATGGAGACAGGAAATAGCTGCAAAGGGGCGGCAGGAGATCAGTGCATAGACCAAACGGATAGAATTTAAATCTACCTTATAGAGGTAGTGTATAAAAGTTTAAAATGACTTTTAGTAGATCACTCAGGGTTAACATTACAGACAGAGATTTTGTTTTTACTCTCACATGCTCATTTTACTACACAGCTGTCAATCACAGGGACTACATCCTGTTACTCTTAGTGCCAACAATGACACAATGTAATGCAATTATGCAACAACAGACACTGCACTCTATGGAGGAAGATGCACTTGGATCAAATACCATGCAGCCCGTTCATTCTGTGTTTATTTCTCATTCCCCTTAAAAACATAAATATTGTTACATAGTCAAGGTGACTATATAACAATAATAAAATACAAAGATGTCAAGAAGGGAATGTAAAAAAAAAAAAAAAAAAGGATTTGAGAAATTACTCTAAAATGTATTTGACTGTTCTGATAATTCACAGCCAGCAAAGGATTCTGGGAAGCGGTCCCAGCTTTACAAAGGGGCACTGACCTGTGCTGACGTCTGTAGGTTCTGTTTCTGATATGTTACGGTGAGCTGGAAGGGCGGCTGGCTGCTCAGAGGGCTGACCGGAAGGTAGATGCTGTTTTGAAGGAGGTGCAGTGGTTAGTAATGCAGTGTATCACGTGTTTAGGGTGGGGCAGAAATAGAGAATAGGGCTACCTTAGAGCGAGGCTTGTAGCCACAGTGACATAGGAGGGCTGACTGGAGAGGTTGGCCTGTCTGCCGGAGATACCGTCAATCAGGAAGAACCGCCGGAGAGGGAAAGAGCCGAGGACGCCTGTGGAATGATGGGACATCAGAGGTCAGTTACAGTCCTGCTATACAGTTGTTGAACTACAAATCCCAGCATGTCCAAAGCCAGTTTGCAAACTTTTGCTTTAATTTAAAGAAATGGTTTCTCGAATTAAAAAAAAAGAAACATCAGACAAAAAAAAAGGAAAAATTGTTTCTGTCTTCGTATCACACAATGATGCGATTTCCCTGCGCTAGTTTGTGTCTCTGCCCCTCCCACAATGGTGAGATTCCCCTGCAGTACCCTGTTTCCCCGAAAATAAGACCTAGCGTGATTGTCGGTGATGGCTGCAATATAAGCCCTACCCCCCAAATAAGCCCTAGTTAAAGTCCTTGTAGGTCTTATTTTCAGGGTAGGGCTTATTTTAGGGGAAACAGAGTAGGGCTTATTTGGGGGGTAGGGCTTATATTGCAGCCATCACCGACAATCACGCTAGTCTTATTTTCGGGGAAACAGGGTAGTTGTGTCTCTGCCCCTCCCACAATGATGTGATTTCCCTGCAGTAGTTTGTGTCTCTGCCCCTCCCACAATGATGAGATTTCCCTGCAGTAGTTTGTATCTCTGCCCCTCCCACAATGGTGAGATTTCCCCTCCAGTAGTTTGTGTCTCTGCCCCTCCCACAATGGTGAGATTTCCCTGCAGTAGTTTGTCTCTGCCCCTCCCACAATGATGTGATTTCCCTGCAGTAGTTTGTGTCTCTGCCCCTCCCACAATGGTGAGATTTCCCTGCAGTAGTTTGTGTCTCTGCCCCTCCCACAATGGTGAGATTTCCCTGCAGTAGTTTGTGTCTCTGCCCCTCCCACAATGATGCAATTTCCCTCCAGTAGTTTGTGTCTCTGCCCCTCCCATAATGGTGAGATTTCCCTGCAGTAGTTTGTATCTCTGCCCCTCCCACAATGATGAGATTTCCCTGCAGTAGGTGTATCTCTGCCCCTCCCACAATGGTGAGATTTCCCCTCCAGTATTTTGTGTCTCTGCCCCTCCCACAATGGTGAGATTTCCCCTCCAGTAGTTTGTGTCTCTGCCCCTCCCACAATGATGAGATTTCCCTGCAGTAGTTTGTCTCTGCCACTCCCACAATGATGAGATTTCCCTGCAGTAGTTTTGTCTCTGCCCCTTCCACAATGGTGAGATTTCCCTGCAGTAGTTTGTGTCTCTGCCCCTCCCACAATGATGCAATTTCCCTCCAGTAGTTTGTGTCTCTGCCCCTCCCACAATGATGCAATTTCCCTGCAGTAGTTTGTGTCTCTGCCCCTTCCACAATGGTGAGATTTCCCTGCAGTAGTTTGTCTCTGCCACTCCCACAATGATGAGATTTCCCTGCAGTAGTTTGTCTCTGCCCCTTCCACAATGGTGAGATTTCCCTGCAGTAGTTTGTGTCTCTGCCCCTCCCACAATGATGCAATTTCCCTGCAGTAGTTTGTGTCTCTGCCCCTTCCACAATGATGTGATTTCCCGGCAGTAGTTTGTGTCTCTGCCCCTCCCACAATGGTGAGATTTCTCTCCAGTAGTTTGTGTCTCTGCCCCTCCCACAATGATGCAATTTCCCTCCAGTAGTTTGTGTCTCTGCCCCTCCCACAATGAGATTTCCCTGCAGTAGTTTGTGTCTCTGCCCCTCCCACAATGAGAATTCCCTGCAGTAGTTTGTGTCTCTGCCCCTCCCACAATGAGATTTCCCTGCAGTAGTTTGTGTCTCTGCCCCTCCCACAATGAGAATTCCCTGCAGTAGTTTGTGTCTCTGCCCCTCCCACAATGCTGAGATTTCCCATCTGTAGTTTTATGCTTTATCAGTGGCCCTGACCTGGATTGAGATCTGCTGCTGACTGAATAAATGTATTAAAACTTTCCATAGAGCTCCTTTAAATGTGTCATCCTCACTGTTCTCAAATCTTGGAATAATAGTGACTATAACCTACCTGAGCCACCCTGGATGTTGGCATTCCACACCGGTATCGGCCACAGCATGCTGGCACCGCTGGTACTGGTGTAGAGGAGGAAGAGCTCGTAGAATACAGGCTCTGGCACTGCTTGGAAGAGGTTGGACACGGCCAGCGAACACTGAAATCACAGAATGACGGTATTATGGGGCAATGGCTGAATCATTAATGTGGGAGGAATTTCAATTGCAACAGCCATTCGTGGCAGATAACCAATCTTCTATTTACATATACTATACATCAGGGTTCAACATTTCAAGTCCTGAGCTACTAGCCAGGCCTTAAGGGTTACTCGCCACCAGTTGCCCCACCCAGCCCCACCCAACCCCTACCATGCCCGGCCCTAATCCCACCCCTAAACACACCCTCATAAATGATCTAATGAAATTAAACTTAAATGTTTTATGCAGAATTAAGTTACAAAAATAAATATATTAACAACAACTTCATCAGTGCCCATCAGTGCAGCTTCACCAGTGCCCATCAGTGCAGCCTCATCAGTGCCCATCAATGCAGCCTCATCTGTGCCCATCAATGCAGCCTCATCTGTGCCCATCAGTGCAGCATAACCAATGCCCATCTATGCAGCCTCACCAGTGCCCATCAATGCAGCCTCACCTGTGCCCTTCATTGCAGCCTCACCTGTGCCCATCATTGCAGCCTCACCTGTGCCCATCATTGCAGCCTCACCTGTGCCCATCATTGCAGCCTCCCCTGTGCCCATCATTGCAGCCTGACCTGTGCCCAGCAATACAGCCTCACCTGTGCCCAGCAATACAGCCTCACCTGTGCCCAGCAATACAGCCTCACCTGTGCCCATCATTGCAGCCTCACCTGTGCCATCATTGCAGCCTCACCTGTGCCCAGCAATACAGCCTCACCTGTGCCCATCATTGCAGCCTCACCTGTGCCCAGCAATACAGCCTCACTTGTGCAGAGGAAGAGGCAAGCTGGCCTGAGCATCAGAGAGCGGGGATTGCCCGCTGTTACAGCTTTCATTTGAATTGCCCGGTGTTCCCAGAGCTCACCCTTACACAGTCTCGCCTCCTGGCCTGGCGGCCTACATGGGCCTACATTACACTGATTATATAACACTTAGCGTTGTATTTATACAAAGTTCACCATGCCACTGTTTTTGCTGGAGGTCAGTTGGTAACGACATAAAAACAACACGGCTCTTATTTCACCTGTTACATTTCACCGAAAAAACACAACCAGGAAAAGCACAAGAGGCTGACCGAAGTCCGAATAAAAAGTCACAAGATCGTAATAAGTTCTAAAAAGGGACCCGCGACGAGCCAAACTAAATGTGGAAAAAAACGGCATTTATTTTTTATTTGGAGGGAAATAATGTTAAAAAGGTAACACACTCAATCCTTGGTGTGAGGACTAACATTCCATCTTAGTTAATGTGTCACCAACACAGAGGACGGTGGGGGGACTAAACCTGCACTGCTTGGCCTTTGTTAGAGCTCAGCATTTTGGAGGCCAAAAGGAATAGTGAAAAATCCACACTTGGGTGAAAAAAGCTTCTCCATAACAGCAGCCAACACTATACCCTGATACAAAGTATACCAACATTAGTACCACAAAGTGTAGGGCTACACATAATAAATGTAAAAAAAAAAAAAAAGAAGCAAAAATTTTTAAAATTAAATAAAATATGTAAAAAATTTAAAAAAATTTGCACTGTGGGAATTCATATTTTTTAATTATTCTTGCATTTAATTTAATTTATTTGTAGGGCGACACATTATGATGGCCACATTTGTATTGATAGAGAAAAAGAATTGTTATACGTTTAATCAATTATTAAAAAGACAACATTAAAGTGGTAGTAAAGTCTATTTTTAAAATTTTGTACCTACAGGTAAGCTTATAATAAATCTTACCTGTAGATACAGTGAATATCTCCCAAACATGCGGCATTTAGGAGAGAGTCCCATTAGTTCTAGCCAATGACGTCATTGCACATGCGTGCACAGTCAGTGTTCCCTGAATGTAGAGAGCACCATGCGGCAATGATGACTCCCATGCCCATGAGTGGAAAGACGTCTTCATGGGCCAGACATTCAAAGAGTTGTAGAGCGCAAACCCAGAAGGAATATCGGGTGAAGATGAGAGCGCCTTCAGAGGTGACAGCTCAGCACTGGAGGGCTCCGTTTTAGGTAACACTGCAGGAAGCCCATTTAAAAAGAAAAAGGTGGTAAAGTTCACTACCGTTTTAGGTGCTTATATTCTAATGTTTGGGATAAGTGTTGGAAGGAGAAATGTGACCTTCTGTTCTAAGGAGGATTTACATTGGTTGGAGGGATTTTTGATTGCTTTATGCCTCCTTCACACATGCACAAGCAATATTGGAAAGCTTTTTAGTGGTGGTTTGCAGGCTTTCGGGAGGCGGTAATGCTGCATCTTAAATGTCTGTTTATTTTTTTGTCTTTCCGCTTTCTCCTCCTTTGCGTTTCCTAATGTCTCGCCCTGTGGCTCTCTCTCTCTCTTAGTCTTATAGCCCCTCCAAGTCTGATCCGCAATGAAGCACACGCGAGGACAAAGCAAGCGAGTCATCCAAATCGCAACGCCTGCATTCATTCATCTTCCAGATCGGGGCACCATGGCTCCCCCTCTAGACCGAGACACCGCAGCAAAGACCCGGCTCTTCCTTCCATGTCTTCCTAGCCGGTCAGTAGAGAACGCTTGCTGGGGATGTGAGTCTTGAGTACCAATTGGTAGATCCCTCTGCAACCCCTAAAGTGGCAGATTAGAGAGGAGGTACAGACCGGCAGTTGGAGCCCCGAGTAAATCTATGAAGGAGATGGAAGCTGGCCAGAGCCATGACCCCCCCCCCCCAATATGGAGCTTTCACGCTCTCCACCAAGAGAGACACAGGCCCAGGACATGTGCGAGTCCTCAAAGCCAAGTCGCCCTTCGGCCGCCTTCTCAGCGAGTCAGGAGTACAAGACCCTTGTGTGGGTTTAGACTTTGCCCTAGTTCAAGGGGGCAGTCAGACTCCGGCCCGAAAGAAAGGCGAGATTCCCCAAGTGGGACCTTCCTCTGGTCCTCGACTTCTTCGCTCAGCTCGGGTCAGAGCCTGGCAAGCCACTCTCATTCAAGGAACTTGTCCTCAATACCACCTTTCTGGCTGCCAGAGGTAAGGGACCTCTCTGTGCAATATCGTTGCACAGAGCAGGTACGTATAACATCTTTTTAAAAAATAGTAGATGTTTATAATAATGAAAAAAAAATAGCCTTTAGTATCACTTTTAATTTCCTGTGAAGCAAAGCATTGGGGCTGCAACCCCTCCAGCTGCCATGTTAGATTTTAGGTGGGTGGTCGGGGTGGCAAAAACCCAGGTTAAGCACAGAACAAATGTACCGTATATACTCCAGTATAAGCCGAGTTTTTCAGCACATTTTTTTGTGCTGAAAATGCCCCCCTCGGCTTATACTGGAGTCAAGCACTTTTCTGCAGCAGAGAATGACTTTTTCCAACCCGACTTTGGGGCCCTATTTGGGGTTCCTAGCACCAAGTGGCCCCGAGATGGGGGCCCCAAAGTCGGTTCGGAAAATGTAATTCTCTGCTGCAGAAAAGTGCTTGACATTTTCCGACCCGTCATTGGGGCCCCGTATCTCGGGGCCACTTGGTGCTAGGAACCCCAAATTTGGTGTGCAAACCCAGTTGAACTAGCACTACAACACATCCATTTGGGGTTCCTAGCACCAAGTGGCCCCGAGATACGGGGCCCCAAACTTGGTCAACTGTGTCCATCTGCAGCAATGTCATTTCGGGACTCTTTGGGTCTAGCTGCAGCTAGGGGGCATCTAGGAACCCTTAACTACCACGTTTGAAGTTCGGGGGGACCTATGGCTGCAAATGGGCACAGTGAAGTATGCAAATGGGCACAGTGAGGCTGCAAATGGGCATTGTTGACCCTCTTTTCCACTTATAGTAGCTGCACATTTCTCACCCTAGGCTTATACTCAGTCAATACGTTTTCCCATTTTTTTGTGGTAAAATTAGATGCCTCAGCTTATATTCGGGTCTGCTTATACTCGAGTATATACGGTATATATACTGCTCCTTTGCCACCCATCAGGAAGAGGCCTTAGTTCTGTCTCACTAAAACCTGCAAAGGTATACTATCCCAATGTTAAAAATAAAAATAAAAAAAGGAAGGATAACAGAAAGTGAGAGATGACAAGATGAAGAAATTGAAGAAATAAAATGGTCACTTACTGACAGACTGTAGTAGGTACCGAATTTAAATGCTGCATCCCACGCGCTCTGCGTATTAGGACACATCTGCAATAAACAGTATACATATATTATATATATCATACAGAGACAGCAAACACCCATCATTATCCCAACCCGGGTCAGGGTGTAATAATATACGGTACTTCACTGTACAAATACTGTCACAGTGGGACCCCAGGAAAACCACTAAATACACTGATGAATTCAACATATGGGAATAATTCCCTTGCCAAGAGATTGGAATTCTGTTAAACAGGTCTCGTAATACAGGAACCCTGACGGATAGTACAGCCAGATCTGTGACCTCATTTCTTTCCACGACTGCAGTTAAGCATTAGCCCCCGTTCACACCGGTGTGACTTGGCATGCCAAGTTGCACCCCATTGTTGGAAACAGAACTGTTCAAATCGGTGCGACACCGACTTTGCGATGCCGTGACAATTTGAAAAAGTAGTCCTTGCACTACTTTTGGTGATTTCAGGTGCGACTTGCATAGACTTCTGTGCATGAAGTCACCCAGATGTCAGCCAAGTCGCACTGACATGTGGCTTGGAAATCATGCAATTTCAAGTGAAGTCGCACAATTTTCAGTGTGAACCTAGCCTTAAAGCTTGGTCACCATCCCAGCCTGTGGCTGGGAAAAGGAGGAGAACCAGCACACTGATGGGGTTATCTCTCTGCTCTGTTCTCCTGTAGGCACATTCATAGTGACAAATGACTGCGCTGTGCAACTCAACTGAGCCCTGATTGGCTGAAAGTGCTGCTCCTCCCTCTCCCAGTGTTGCTGTGCTGGGGATTACTGACTATACAACTGGCACAATTTTTTTTTTTTCAGTCTTAAAGGCGGAATCCTTTTTTGCACCCAAAAATCGGCATACCGGCGAAGCATGGCGTCCGAGAGGTTTTCTAATGTAACCATTATACAAAAATATTCTGTTTAGGTGCATCGCGGGCTGAGAGACAAAATCTGGAGCAGCAAAAATGGGTGTGGCAAAAATGGGTGTGGCATTCCATAGCTCCCAACTGTCCCTGATTTTGAGGGACTGTCCTTGATTTGGAGCAATGTCCCTCTGTCCCTCTTTTTGGTCTGATCCATACAGATATATAAAAGGTGCACTTTTTATATATCAAAAAGTGTTTCCAGCGCTAAACCTTTCATCTGATTTCTAAATTGCTGCATTTGTAAATTCCAAAAGCCAATATAAAGGAATAGTAGTGGTAAAAAAAAAAAGCACTTGTGGGTTTAACCAATCTTGTTTTTTTTGTACAATTCTCCTTTAAGGGGGCGTGGCAAGGGGTGTGTGTCCTATGCCTGCATACTTTTGCTGATAGGTGTCCCCCATTCCCATCTCAAAAAGTTGGGAGGTATGCCATTCCCTAAAATGTTCTTTCATTCTGGAAATCAGTGGGGCTGAACATAAAGATCAGATTTCCTTGAAAGCATGTCTTCTCTCCTGAGGTTGCTAGGAGGTGCACTGTGCATTACTGGCATTTTCAATAAGATTAGGGTAATTCCAGCAGCCGATTATAGGGTTCCTACACACACACACGGATCAGACTCACCTGTAAAGTCCCTCCTTTAAGGGTCTGCCAGCCGAGGAAATTTCCGCGGAGGTCGTATTTCGCCAACTGGAACTGGATCTGTCATGGAATACAGCGAGATAGATTATTAAATTTTTTTTTTTTTTTTTTTACAGGTCTAAAAAACAATTGGGATACGATTTGCATGAGATCACATGATCCCCTGTATTCCTGGCACATCTAAAACCTCCAGCTGTTGCATACTGGTAGTTGAATGTGGGGACATAAAAAGAAGAAGAAAGAAAAAGGAAGGAAAAGAAGAAGGAAGAGGAAAAGAAGAAGAAGAAAGAAAGAGGAGGAGAAGAAGGAAGAAGAAAGAAGAAGGAAGGAAAGAAAAGAAAAAAAGAAGAAGGAGAAGGAAGAAAAAAAAGAAGGAAGGAAGGAAGGAAGGAAGGAAGGAAAAGAAAAAAGAAGAAGGAAGGAAGAAGAAAGAGGAGAAGAAAAAAGAGACAAGGAAAAGAAAGAAAAAGAGAAGGAAGGAAGGAAAAGAAGAAAAAGAGGAAGGAAAAGAAGAAAGAAGAAGGAAGAAAGAAGAAAAAGAAGAAGGAAGGAAAAGAAGAAAGAAAGGAAGAGGAGGAGGAGGAAGGAAAAGAAGAAAGAAAGGAAGAAAGAAGAAAAAGAAGAAAAAGAAGAAAAAGAAGAAAAGAAAGAAGAAGGAAGGAAGGAAGGAAGGAAGGAAAAAGGAAGAAGAAAGGAAGAAGAGAAGAAGAAAGAAGAAGGATAAGATGATTGTGTTAAGAAGCCCATTTATTTCTGCAAAACACCAAAAATAGCACAGAGCTGATTTTTTGTAATGCTCTGAAATGCCAGACTGTTCTTATCAGTTACAGCCCAGGTGTGCAGAAGTGCGCTGTTCTAATGCATTGGAGTGCTACTCAATGTAAATAGGACTGCAATGCACTGCATTATGGTACATACACTGCCTTACATTTGTAAGAGAAAAGGTGCATTTTCCAGCACACTAGTGTAAGGCACCAGTCCAGACCAGCCCTATTCTGGCACTCCTCTCCTACGTGTAAAAAATCATAATTCTTTTGCTAGAAAATTACTCAGAACCCCCAAACATTATATCTTTTTTTTTTTAGAAGACACCCTAGGGAGTAAAATGGCGGTCATTGCAACTTTTTTATCTCGCACAGTATTTGCGCAACAATTTTTTAAACGTGTTTTTTTTAAAAAAAAAAAAAACAGTTTCACGATTTAAAAAATAACACAAAACAGTAAAGTTAGCCAATTTTTTTTATATAATGTGAAAGATGATGTTACGCCGAGTAAAAAGATACCCAACATGTCACGCTTTAAAATTGCGCATACTCATGGAATGACGCCAAACTTCAGTACTTAGAAATCTGCATAGGCGACGCTTTACATTTTTTACAGAGGAGATCTAGTTCTAGAATTGTTGCTTGCACTGTAACGCACGCAGCGATACCTCACATGTGTGGTTTGAACAGCGGCTACATATGTGGGCAGGACTAACGCTTGTGTTCGCTACTGAGCGCAAGCTACCGAAGCGTTTTACAGTTTTTATTTTACTTTATTTTTACAACATTTTTTTTTTTTTTTGATCACTTTTATTCCTATTACAAGGGATGTAAACATCCCTTGTAATAGGAATCATTTGTGACAGGTCCTCTTTATGGAGCGATGCGGGGTTAATAAGACCCCACATCTCTCCTCCAGGCTAGAAAAAAAAATCCACAATCTCATGCTTACCAGCCGCGATTGCGGCTTTGTTTACATCCACGGCCCGGTTGTGACGTCATAACGTCGCGCCTGGGCCTCCGACGGTCATCTGCTCATCATCCTGTGGCGGGCGATCTTTTCTCCGGGTCCCCGATGGCACGGGAGAGTCCGGAGAAGCACCGGATGGCGGCGAGAGGGGAGGGGGGGGTGTCCCCTCCGTCGCCTGTAAGAACGATCAAGTGGAGGAACTGCCGCTATGATCCTTCTTATGGTGTAGGGAATCGCCGGCTGAAAACAAAGATATCTGAATGATGCCTGTAGCTGCACCCCTCATTCAGATATTCCCACTGATAGTCCATATGACGTCTTTGGGCGGGAAGTGGTTAAAGAGCTGGGCGAGGGATTAATACCCCAGAGTTGGGTTTCCACAACAAACAGTTTTTAAATTCCGCTCCCTGTTTTAACAACGATCGTTACAAGGAAAGGAGGGAGGCTGCAGGAAACATGCCCATGTACAGAGGGCAGTTGTGAGCTACTTAGATCAGATTGCATGCAGCCTGTTCATTCTGAGTTTATCCCTATATCACAATAATACATACATAGGTGCAGACTGAGCTTAGGACTGTCCCTACCTGAGCGTTCTTCTGGAAGGACAGGTTAGATGGTGCTGTGGCCCCCAGCTGGCTCACAGTGCTGTAGATCAGTGCAGGGAGAACATCCTTTGAACTGCAATATTAATAAAATTGACCTTTCAGTAACAAATCCCCATGAATAAATCCCTGACAGGTCACAATATACATTGACAGTATCATTCCTCAGAAAAGCTCCATCTTTTATCATTAAACAGCCCTCCTTGAGCTCCAGTCGGTGACTTCGCCTAGGCTGAGATGATGTCATCAGTCTGCTGCTGGCAGGAGGGCGCATTTCCTCAGTCTCCCCTCCTCCAGTGATCAGACTGTACATTGTGACTTTGTAGCAGATCACAAGGCAAGAGTCTGCAGGAGGGGCAGGTCAAGATTACTTACCCGATGCTGCTGTATAGGTTGTAGGCCGTGCTGGTGGAAGAAAAGGCGTTCATGATGACCATGTTGGTGAGGGCCTGACAGGCGGTGAAGTTGCCGTTTCCCTGCAGATGGAGGAAGAGTGAAATGATGGAACAGCTTATATATTGACATACATTTAAAAATGTGTAATGTCTAAAGTGCAAGAAATAAAAGGCTGTAAAGGATGACACCAACTGCAGCCATGATCTTGGTGTCATACTTTGCAGCCAGAGATTGGCTGTTTAGTAAAAGTGATCCGGGGGGCTTTACAGCTACAAGATCACTATTACGGTACTGAGAAAGTTCAACCCGCCGCCCACCCAACACCCCCCACAGGACCGGGACTGCAATAAAGAGCTGGGATAATTTTGCACAAAGACAGAGGAACATCCATTCCCCTATCTAATCTATGATAAATGAAGAGGATTTCATTGTTTTCAGTTACAGATCTGTCGCAGCTGTAACCAGTGATGTAAGTAACTGGGTTAAAATAAACAGAGTTACATAACGCAGTTACTTTAGAGGGTAACGAGTAATCTAACTGATTACTTTTCCCCTCAGGTAACTCAGTTCCCATTAGATGGCAGTAGTGTAATTCCGGTGTCCTGCCGCTCGCGCATGCGCAGTGGGTGCCCGGCTGTAAAGCCACAGCCAGGTGCCCACAGTTGCAATGCCGGCGCCACCAAGCGGATTGGGGGGCGAGCGGAGCTTCGACCCCCCCCCATCGCTGGACCCTGGGACATGTAAGTGTCCGATTATTAAAAGTCAGCATCTGCAGTATTTGTAGCTGCTGACTTTTAATTTATTTTTATTTTTTTAAGGGATACACCTCTTTAAGGTCATGTCATGGCCTAGCCAGTCTCCGGAGCTTAATTCTATAGAAAATTTATGGAGGAGCTGAAACTTTGAGTTGCCAAACAGCCAAGAATCCTTTAGAGAAGATCTGTAAAGAAGAGTGGACCAAAATCCCTCCTGAGATGTGTGCAAACCTGGTCACCAACTACAAGAAACGTCTGTCCTCTGTGTTTGCCAACAAGGGTTTCTCCACCAAGTACTACCCTGTTTCCTCCGAAAATAAGACCTAGCGTGATGGTTGGTGATGGCTGCAATATAAGCCCCACCCCCCAAATAACCCCTTGTAGGTCTTATTTTCAGGGTAGGGCTTATTTTCGGGGGAAACAGGGTAGGGCTTATTTGGGGTGTAGGGCTTATATTGCAGCCATCACCGATAATCACGCTAGGTCTTATTTTCTGGGAAACAGGGTAAGTCATGTGTTGCTTGAGGATCAAATACTTATTTTACTCACTGAACTGCAACCCAATTTATAACATTTGTATAATTTAAGTTTTTTTCTGGATTTTTGGTTGATATTCTGTCTCCATCATTTAAAATACACCTATGATAAAATTCTAGACCCTTCATTTCTTTGTAAGGGGCCAAACTTACAAAATCGGCAGGGGATCAAATCATTATATTCCCTGCAGTATGGGCAGCTTTAGACGGAATGCAAGTATCTGTTCCGACCCCCCAGCTGTAGATCTGCTATAATTATTAAAATATTGTAATTGGGGAAAAATTGACTTTGTAGGCTAAAAAGAGTGGGCAGAGAAGAGGTGCTTCCACCAGGTATATATGAATTTCAGTTGATTGCAGTGCCCTAAGGTGGCAATCAAACACTTGGAATATAAATGTGCCACATCCTACACAATCTACAAAGTCCATTTTTCCCCCAATTACAATATTTTCAGATTATGTAGGATGTGGCACATTTATATTCAAGGTGTTTGATTGCCACCTTAGGGCACTGCAATCAACTGAACGTCGTATAATTATAGCTTACCTGACACACATCATAACTGGAGGAGAGATACAAAGATTCCCAGTACGTCACCGAGGTCAGCGCGCTCTGCGGGAGAGAGAATGGCGTCATATACACAAGAATTCAAAGAGAGCGATCATCAGACCACCTCATACAACTGACTGATGGTGACATCTCAGCAGATTCTAATTCATAATTTTTACTGTATAATAAATAAGCAGCTCCCAACAAAAAAAAATCTCATTCTGTGAACTGCTATAGGAATGTGGTAAGCCCTGCGGCTGTGTGAACATCAAGTCCCCTTCCTGTGATCTGACTTCTGTAGTTACATTCTGCAGTTTTCAGAAATCCTCCTAGGCGGGACTGCAGCCTCCTGCTGCATGATTCTGTGTGGCGTAGCCTCTCTCTCCGAGTTGTGCCGGAACCAAGGAACACATTGGCTACTTCTTTGGCTGATTCATATTCAGGTCTTTCCCATATATCAAGGATACCGACAACACGGATTCAGGGACTGGGCAGCCAGGTGCAGAAGACAGGCTCCACAATGAATATTAGAGTAGATTAGTAGGCAACTGGGGATGATTTACTAAAACTGAAAAATCTGGTGCAGCTGTGCATGGCAGCCAATCAGCTTCTTTATCTAAGCTTTGACAATAAGCCCCAGGGGTGATCAAATCAAATCGCAACCTATTGCCGGTGCTCTGTCAAAATGTGTCCGGCTATCATATAGTGTCCAGGGTGTACTGCGCAGGTGCAGCGCTTGCGCAGTAGGGAGGACAAAGGCATTCGGAAAATGTCGGAAGATGAACGGCGCTTGCGCCGTGAGTCGAGGTGTAAGCCCCACCATCCAAGTGGACATAGGGCTACACAAACTTAGAGGGCCCCCTCGCAGCCTCGCTTCGCTCGCCACACTTCGCTCGCCACGCTTCGGGCACGGCCTCGCTGCGCTCGGCTCTTTTTTATTCTAACTCTATGTCCACTGGATGGTGGGGCTTGAACCTGGACTCACGGCGCAGGCGCTGTTCATCTTCGGCTATTTTCGGAATGTGCTTGTACTGCGCATGCGCAGTACACAGCGGACAGTATGTGATGGGGGACACAATCCGACAGGACACTGGCAACAGCACCGTCCCACCAGTTCCTGCACTACTTTTGGCGACTTCGGGGAGCGATTTCAATAGACATCTATGCACGAAGCCGCCCAGATGTCTTTCAAATCGCCCCTGAACTGGCACTGAAATGCAGGTTTGAAATCAATTCGAACCCGCCTTCAGGCTCGGTTCACGTTGGTGCGATGCGGGAACCTTGCGAATCCACTGCGAGTTCCCGCATCGCACCTGGCTCGCAGGCAGTTCACACTGCCCTATGCGAACTGCTGGGAGTATCAATACAAAGTTAATGACACCCCCAGATCGGTTTGCATATCGCAGTGGGAACTGTCAATCCGGACAGGAATAGGATGGCATGGGTGTTAACACCCGTGCGATCTGATTCTGGTGTGGACAGAAAAAAAAAAAAGGGTCCTGCACGAATGTTATGCAAATTCAGCCAAACAATCTGTATGGCTGAGTTTGCATTGCACAGACATCGCATGTGATTTGCACACCAGTGCAGTGAGAATCACATGCGACGTTCGTCATCGCACCAATGTGAACCCAGCCTCAGTGTGAACGATGGCTAAAACCTGGAAGCAGATTGGATTAAATACTTCCAATATGCCTATAGTGATTTATTTGTTTCTTGTTTGTTATGGAAAACAATCAACATGAGATTTCATCCATGTCTTTTTGTTACCCCTAGCATAATATACATCCTACCAGAAATTCCTGAAGAAGCTCAAAGAGCGAAACACGTTGAGTGGTATTGCTTATTTATATGACTTTCTGTGGAACTTCTAACCTTGATATGGATGGTTCAATTTCCTCATGTATTTTTACTTTTATAATAAAAGATGAAATTTTATTGATGCTGCAATTGTGTATTTACCTTGTTTCCATCTTTGAACACTGTTAAAGTACCAGGGTTTGTTACCCCTCCCTTCCCCCATTTCGTACTATAGACAGTATTGGGATGTAGGTGTTCTTTCTGCCTGCGTTGGATGTACTCCTGAATCAGCAGGATACTAATTGATTCCATCTTTTGTATCACCTACCTAGAGGTAATTTCCCCTTTTTTAAATTTAGTTGTTTTTGGCCTGTGGCATTTTTTAATATCAGTGGTCAATGCCTTATTCTGTTTCCCAACCTATCCTCATTTTTCCCTGTCTAGGGACATACAAATTCACTTCCTCCTGCAACCACTTGAAATTTGACATTCAGGTGGGGGGGTTCTGAACACATTTATAGGACGCATAATTTTTCAATTTTTCCATTTTTCAATCGAGTTTTATATATAGTTTTTTCGCAGCCCAGGTAAGATTCGTCTTCCTCCAACACCTATATATTTTTGTATTTCAATCTTTGTGACTTTTTATACATGTAATGATTATCCATGCATTGGCAATTTGCCAATATGCCTATAGTGATTTATTTGTTTCTTGTTTGTTATGTCAAACAATCAACATGAGATTTCATCCATGTCTTTTTGTTACCCCTAGCATAATATACATCCTACCAGAAATTCCTGAAGAAGCTCAAAGAGCGAAACACGTTGAGTGGTATTGCTTGTTTATATGCCTTTCTGTGGAAGTTATAACCTTCAATTTCCTCATATTTTTTACTTTTATAATAAAAGATGAAATTTTATTGATGCTGCAATTGTCTTTACCTTGTTTCCATCTTTGAACACTGTTAAAGTACCAGAGTTTGTTACCCCTCCCTTCCCCCATTTCTTACTGGAAGCATGTTTCTTCACAGATTTTTAGTAAATCAAACCTCTTGTGTCAACCGAGTCAGTTTGTGGATAAAATGGTCATTCTCTATTTAAATATTTATAGGGCAGCACACTGGCTTAGCGGTTAGCATTTCTGCCTTGTAGCACTGGGGTCCCAGATCTCTAGCAGGACAATATATGCATGGAGTTTGCATGCTTCCCTTGTGCCTGTGTGAGTTTCCCCCCACACTCCATACATATGCTGGGTTAACTGACTCCTATCTAAGCTGGCCCTAGTATGTATATATGTGTTTTAGGGACCTTAGATTGTAAGCTTCTTAAGCGCATTGACTGACGTGAATGTACAATATGTATAAAAAAACGCTATGTAAATTGTTGGCACTACATAAATGCCCACATTCCCCCCAGTACATGTGATCTACTAAATCAGGGGTCTCCAAACTTTCTAAACAAAGGGCCAGTTTATTGTCCTTCAAACTTTAGGGGGGCTGAACTGTAGCTAGTGGGAGTGGAAATTTTCCTGGCATCAGTGCAAATAAACATTGCCACATTTGCTATAAGGGGAGGAATAGTACCCCAATGGTGCCCCATTGTTGGTGTCAGTTTCAGAAATGGTGCCTTGTGTATCAGTGGGAGGAATAGTACCCCAAGGGCCAGATAAAGGCAAAGGGCCGCTTCCAGCCCCCCCGGCCGCAGTTTGGAGACCACAGTACTAAATAATGCCTAGTAAATTTGATTTAAACTGGACAAGGGGGCGGAGTCTTCTAGTATTATGACCTCATCATCTACATGTACAGTTAGTTGTCACCGATGGGAATTACCTGTGGGGACGAGACACAAACACCGCCAATCTGCAATGAAAAAGAATATAAAAAGTTATTATGAAGAATCAATTAGAAAAAAGGGGGTCACTGCTGGATGAATCCTGTTACCTGATTGGCTGTCGGACAGATGCAGTTAGAGCCGTAAGTGGGCGGGCACAGAACACACCTGGAACACATAGCGATACATTGTAACGGCTCAGAGACAATCAGCCGAAAATACATACAGGAGACCAAACGAAAGAGTGGTATTGTACACGAGACCTCCCCTCCCCCACTGTGCGGAAAAACTGGATTTTTTATGTACCGCGAATACCAATAGACAACTGATCGCCGATAATATAATTCTTATAAAATAAAAAAAGATGGTAAATTGTTTCAACAGCAGCATAGCTGACAAACTGTATCCTCTGATTCTGTATATTGCGAGATTTTACTTACTGATCGCCGACCCCGTTTGGCATTGTGTTTCCCGTACACGTTACGCATGTGGAAGATAAAGTCATATAATCTTCTTCTAAAATACACAAAAAAAAAAAAAAAAAGTTATTAATCCACATAGCTCTGACATATACCGCAGTGCTGTACAGAGAACACCGAACCAGCCACATCATCTCTGTACCAGAGGAGCTTACACTCTAATGTCTTCCCAAATGTATTATTATACATTTATATAGCTCTGACTTATACCACAGTGCTGTACAGAGATCACTGAACCCGTCATATCTCTGCACCAGAGGAGCTTACACTCTAATGGCCTACCACACCCACACAATATTAATATTAAACATTTAAATATCTCTGACATATACCGCAGTGCTGTACAGAGAACACCGAGCCAGTCACATCAGTCTCTGCACCAGAGGAGCTTACACTCTAATGTCTCCCCATTGGTCTCTGTACCAGAGAAGCTCACACTCTAATGTCCCCCCACAGTCACACACTATTATAAATATAAACTTATATAGCTCTGACAGCTGTACAGAGAACATTGAGCCATTCACATCAGTCTCTGTACCAAAGGAGCTTACACTCTAATGTCCCACCACAGTCACACACTAGTATAAATATAAACTTATATAGCGCTGACATATACCGCAGTGCTGTAGGAGAACACTGAGCCATTCACATCGGTCTCTGCACCAAAGAAGCTTACACTCTAATGTCCCCCCACAGTCACACACCATTATTGCTATACATTTATATAGCTCTGACATATACCGCAGTGCTGTACAGAGAGCACTGAGCCCTTCACATCCGTCTCTGTACCAGAGGAGCTTACAATCTAATGTCCCCCCCACAGTCACACACTGTTACTACAATTACATATTTATAGCTCTGACATATACAGTGCTGTACAGAGAGCACCGAGCCCGTCACATCAGTCTTTGTGCCAGAGGAGCTTACACTCTAATGTCCACAACAGTCACACTATTATTCTTATACGTTTATATAGCTCTGACATATACCATGGGGCTGTACAGAGAACACGCCACATCAGTCTCCGCACCAGAGGAGCTTACACTCTAAAGGCCTACTACAGCCACACAATATTATTATTATACATTTATATAGCTCTGACATATACCGCAGTGCTGTACAGAGAACACTGAGACAGTCACTTCAGTCTCTGCAGCAGAGGAGCTTACACTCATTATTACCCCTCATTACCGTTCACATGACTCGTCTCCTTACCGCTCACAGCTCCGCTTCCACACGCACAGGTATTTACGTTACAATTCAGACAGACTCTCTGGTCGAGGGAAACCTTCTGTCCCTGGTGGGACAGAAAAATGAGATTAGTCTCCTATTAGCAACATGGTATACGCCCCTTATCTATGGCAACCAATCAGATTTCAGTATTTAAGTCAGTTTTTTGGAAATCCTGATTTCTCAGCAAAAAAGCAGAAAAAAAAATACGATTATCTGAATGTTGGGTGGAATTTTTCTGTTTAAAATAAATTAGGAAAAAAAAAAAAAAACACATTCAGTCCATCTCCGCAATAAACAAATATTTCGCTCTTTTATCACAAATCCAGAAAAATCTTTGATCCGTCAGAAATCCAGTGAGCGCCAAACATCCTGTAGTAAGCTGACAACGCTGCCTCAGCTGCACTGAAATATGAAGCAACTTTGATAGCCCCGCCTGCTGGACTACAGAACACCCCCCAACGTATGGAGAGGAGGAGGAGAGAGGGAGGGGTTCTATAGCCCAGCAGTGGAGAGCTCAGGTATGGCTAATAACACCGCATTGGATTTCAGGCCCCAATGACAGTGTTATCAGCTCACTGCAAGAAGTTCAGAGGTCATCGGATTTCTGGTAGATCAGACGGGATTTTCCTGCACTTGCAGAAGACAAAACATGGGAAATGTGTTTTTTTATTGCCCAAATTTCTATTTTAAAGCTGAAGTTTCATTTGGTTATTTTTTCACCCCTCCCCCAAATTGTTTAGTACATTTTTAAATAAATCATTTCTGTTTTGATTAATCCCTTATTTAGACCCAGTGACATCATCCCTGAGTCTTTGTGCTTCTCTATGCATTGCAGGCAGATCATGGCTGGTGGGAGGGGCCGGCAGGGGGCTGTACATAGCTTCCTGAAAACATCCCAGCCCCCGGCCTCAGTACTCTTAAAGCGGAGCTCAACCCAAAAGGGCAAGCTCCGCTTGTTTGCACCCTCCCCGCCCTCCACTGACACATTTGGCACTTTTTTTTTTAGGGGGGGAGCAGGCACCTGGTTTTGGCAGGTACCCGTTCCCATTTACGGCTTAGATGGGTGGGTGTCAGTCTGGAGGAGTGGGCGTTCCTAGGACAGCTGCACTGCCCACATGTGATGCTGAGCTTTCAATATTGAAATCCAATGATTAAAAAGGGGCGGGCCCAGGTCAGTCAGGCCAGCGCGGCAAACTCAGACGGAAGTACCCCCCGCCCTTCTCCCGCAGTCTTCTGGGACCCATCACAGGTCCCAGAAGACTACATGACTATTCACAAGGCGCAGCGCGTGCACAGTAGATAACAGGCTTCACTTCCCGTTACCCTTACTGATGCCGGCTCCTGCACCCGAAGCCAATTGACGAATCCGCTCGGACATCACGGGATCCCTGGACAGGTAAGTGTCATTTTATAACCCCTAGGCACCAAGCAAATGCAAATATGCAGCCTCTTGGTGACCGTGCCTTGGCGCCAAGCGGCCGCATAATTGCGTGCAATAGTGCTGTGCTGAGAGCGCGCTCCCTGCACAGTTACCAGCGGCCAACTGAAATCTCCCATTCGCTGCTTGCGATTGGGAGCTTTCTGATCATGCAACTGCCATCACAGCCAATTATGGCGGTCACATGACTATAAGCCCCGCCTCCTGGCGTTTTTAAGCCCTTTAAGGGTCAGTGTTCTGTCGAATAGTGTCCTCTATCGGAAAAAATGCCCGCTCTGGGCTGCGCATGCGCAGTACGGAATGGCACAACAGCTGAATTCCCGATCAGCTGTTGTGGCGGCGCATGCGCAGTGCATCGGAAACAATAGCCGACGAGCGCAGAGGGACAGAATTATTCTCTGATTCTGCCTCGCACTTGCTGGGCGGGTTCAGTGTTGTGAAGGGCGGGTTTATTTGTGTTGATGGGCGGGTTCTGTTTTGTGAAGGGCGGGTTTTTTTGTGTTGATGGGCGGATTCAGTGTTATGAAGGGCGGGTTTTTTGTGTTGATGGGCGTGTTCAGTGCCGCAAAAGGGACAATGTTATTCTCTGATTCTGTACACAATGTATGCAGCACTGAACCCGCCCATCAAACGCCCTTCATAACACTGGACCCGCTCATCAACACAAAAAAAAAAACGCCCATCAACACATCAAAACCCGCCCATCAGCACAAAAAACCCCGCCCTTCACAACACTTAACACGCCACACAAGTGCGAGGCAGAATCAGAGAATAATTCTGTTTCTCTGCGCTTGTCGGCTATTATCTCTTATCGGGAAAACAGCTGTTGTGCCGGTCCATACTGCTCACGCTCAGCCCAGAGCGGGCATTTTTCGATAGAGGGCACTTTTTGACAGAACAGCAGCTCTAAGGCCCCTTTCACACCTAAGCGTTTTTCAGGCGCTACAGTGCTAAAAATAGCGCCTGTATAGTGCCTGAAAAAAGCGGGTGCTTTCACACTGGAGCGGTGCGCTAGCAGGATGGTAAAAAAAGTCCTGCGAGCAGCATCTTTGGAGCGGTGTATTCATCGCTCCTATACCGCTCCGACCTATTGAAATCAATGGGACACCGCGGTAATACCACCGCTGCAGCAAACCACCTCGCTAGCCGCCGAATACTGCGGCTAAAACGACGTGCTGCTTTACCGCCGCCGCCGCCCCCACCGCCCCAGTGTGAAAATGGCCTAAGGGGTTTAAAGTCAGCAGCTACAGTATATAATTTTTTCTGAAGGAGTCTGGAGCTCTACCTTAAGAGCCCCCAGTCCTGATGCAAGCAGTGGGAGGAGTTATGGAAAACATTGCTGTGATGGGTGTGGTCAGTCTGGAGGAGTGGGCGTTCCTAGGACAGCTGCACTGCCCACATGTGATGCTGAGCTTTCAATAATGAAATCCAATGATTAAAAAGGGGCGGGCCGAGGTAAGTCAGGACAGCGAGGAAAGATCTAAATGATGCTGGACGTCCACCAGCCAGGAAATGAGGCGGGGCTCTATCTGACTTGCTGCAGCTTCTAATGCACATTGTGAGAAGCTCACAGTGTGCGGTGAAATCAGAGTAAGCCATTTCAGATCAAGAGAGGAGCCAGTACAACTGTGCAAGACTGAAGGGAAGGCCGGAGGTTTGATCAGGTTAGTTTTAGATGTGACATCTTTGGGTTAGGAAGGACATGTCAGTAGGAAGGCGACTACCCAGAATACCCCTGTATGACTTACCGCCGCGCACTGGGTACAGGTGACCTGGGGGGATCCGAGGGTGGTCACTGCGGAGCCGCTCGGACACGTACATCTCACACCTGGAATCAACAACAATCACAGTGAGATTCTCTTCCAATTATTCGAACTTCCTGTTTCCTAATCCTTTATTCTTTTCAAGCAATTTAAATACAAACAATGGAAGAGCGGTGTGTGTTGGGGGAGGGGGGCATGGCGGCTCAGCGCTGGGGTGCAGTGCTCATTTCCCAGCAGAGGATAATGTGTGGGCAGTAGATATAAAATTGTCAATAAATAGCACATGAAAGGAGAAAATGTAAAAAAAATCAAATAAAAAATAATAAAAAAAAAAAAAAAAGTTGGTAAAAAAATGTTTTTAAATTTAATAAAAATGAAAAAAAAAATAAAACGATTAAAGTGTTACTAAACCCCGGAGCCTGCATACACTATATCTGGTCTCCCACAGTACACAGAACATGGAAATGCAATTATTTTAGTAACTATAAACTGCTAAATACCTTTTCTCATCAGCAGTATTTAGCAGTCTTGTGACTTCTATCAGTGTCTGGTTAAAGTAAAATTTCCAATTTTTAAAAAGAAAATTCTTGCTGGCCATACACTAAGAAAAAATCGTTCAAACCCATTTTTTGAAAAACGCACATCCGGCCGCGAGAGCCAACGATAGTGCCATCATGTAATGACCGATAAATCGTTCAATGAATCAGTTTTTCGTTTTTGTTTTTTTTTTACCTAGTGCAAACAGTTTGGACGGGAAACACATTAACCTTTTCAATTTATCGTTCGTTTGGCAGAAAACTTCCAAACGTGTCCTGTTTTTTTTTTTTTTTTCGCTCAAAAAACGTCCCCAAACGATTACCGATTTTGTGCCCATTTACTGGCCCAAAAAACGAACGAACTGTCTAAATGACCGAATTTCGGCTGATTTTTCGTATGGTGTATGGCCAGCATAGGAATTTTCCTCCGAATTTCGCACCATTAGTGGGCTGCAGCTAAGGATGAGCTCCGGCGTGTTCGCACAGCCCACGGGCAGAGCCCGCCAGGAAGTCGGCACGGCGCTGCGCTAATCACAGGCAGTGAGACATTTCCTGATGCGCGGCTGCGGAGATCGGGAAATGTCTCACTGCCTGTGATTAGCTCAGCGCCGACTTCCTGGCGGGCTCTGCCCGTGGCAGGCACACAGGAGCGCTGCACGGCCGGCCCGGGCACTCACGTTCTCCATGGGCGGTCGGCTAGGCTGCAGCAGGCGCTGAAATGATATCCATCAACCGGAGCTCCTCCTCCTCCTTCCCAGACAGTGGATAGTTTCCGCAGCCTTGCCCGAATAGGCAGCGCAGCAGGCCAGATGCGGGGAGGCCAGGTGAGCGTCGCGCTCGGCTGCGCGGCGCGCTCAGCTGCTTTAGGGCCCCGCATGGACTTGCAGCCCGCCCGGTGTGCCCTATGGCTGCCTGCACGCCTTTTCCCTAGTGATTAAGCACAGGCAAATTAGGCGGCCGCAAGGCCCCTGTGAGTGCGAGGCCTTTGGCGGCCGCCTAATTTGCCTAATTAGAGAGCCGCCTCTGCCGTGGGCTGTGCGAACACGCCGGAGCCCATCTTTAGCTGCAGCAACAGACGATTTTCGTGTGCTCATCGAATTTGCGCAATCGGGCACGTTGGAATTTTTTTTGAAAAACTAACGATTTTCCGTGTAAACAGTTTGGACAGGAAACACATTAATGTTTTCAATTTATCGTTCGTTCGGCAGAAATTTTCCAAACTTGTTCTGTTTTTTTTTTTCGGCTCAAAAAAACTTCCCCAACCGATTACAGATTTGTGCCCACTTACTGGCCGAAAAACGAACGAACTGTCTAAATTGAATTTCGGCCGATTATATTGTATAGTGTATGGCCAGCATAACCCCTGCACTAGAAAAGTTTTGGATACATTTTTTAGGATAAATGAACAATCAAAACACAAACAATGGTAATTATACGATCTGCTTGTGTGTTCTATGAGCGATCAAATGACAAATTCTGCCCCAACGGGACGCAGGCGGACGCGTCAGGGCAGAATAATCGTGATCAGAAAAGCTTTGCTATTTCTCTTGAAAAAAAAAAAAGTTTTCTAACCAGACGGTGAGATGGGTGGAGTTTCGAGGGGGGGGGGGTGGGTACCTGACCCCCACAGACATGAGATTGTGCATTGATGCCCCCCCTCCCCTCCCCCATAACTTACCGTCCGATGCCTGGATCCCTTGATCGCATGCGTTGCAGGAATATTTGGCCACATTGTAGAACTGGCTGCTGGAACAATTCGCAGGCTGGAGGAAGGCGATGGAGGTGGACTGCGACAGGCACTGGGCAGGTAGAAGCAGCAGCAGGTAGTAGAGAGGGGTCAGTGCTGAACGCAGCATGGTGTGATCTGGGCTGCCGCAGAGGATCTCTCCCTCCTGAGCTCAGCTGTGACTATGACAACACAAAGCAACGCTCACACTGCTACAAAGACTCACCCTACTGGTCAGAACTGCTAACTGACACCCTGCAAGTCATGTGACCGGCACCCCTCCCCTCCCCCCAACACACATCAGCACATGATCACAGACTTTCCAGGGAATGATGGGACTTGTAGTTCTTTAGTTCTTGTTTGTTTTTCTTTTGTTAAATTGCATTTTAAATGTAACAAATCGCATCAGTCAAAAAGTTACAATGTATAAACACCAATGAGAGAGAATATCATATAAAAGGGGGGAGGGCTACGCTGGTGGTAGTGATCAGACACAAAATCTCTGCAATCAATCGCTTTTCTTGTGTCACATTCAGTATGGTGCTACACGAACGATCAGCAGTCGTGCGATTACGTTATTAATCTGATTACGTAACTTTGTTGCATCGTGCTTACCGTGCGCAATTAACCACTCGAAGACCTGACACTTTTTGTTTACATGTGAAAATCGGTTTTATTTTATTTATTTATTTAACTAAAGGCATAATGTTTTCTTTTAGTGTTGGACAGAGTGGAGAGGGATTAGAACCCCTGTCAGGTTTATTTTTGCTGTCTGTGCCCCCGTGTGTCCCGGAGACTGTAATCATTGAAAGTAAAAGTAAAAGAAAATCCCAAATTTTGGGTTGTCCCCAGAACAGGAATAGAGGGGAAATCTTCCAATGGGGACACTGATTCTGGTGGCAAGGGATTCTTTTATTTTGTAGGGATTTCCTCTCACTTCCTGTTGTGGTGATGGGACAGGAAGTGAAGGGAAATCTTCCAGTAATCCATGTCCTTAGTCTGCTTGTCTTAAGCAAACAGTTTGCTGGCTTTCTTGTGCATCATCTTTAGAAGAGGCTTCCTTCTGGGATGACAGCCATGCAGACCAATTTGATGCAGTGTGCGGCGTATGCAGGGCCGGGTCAAGACATTGTGCTGCCTGGGACCAAGAATGAAATGCTGCCCCCCCCCCCCCCAAACAAAAATCGCGCCCACCAAAAGGCCCCCACATCCATTATTTAATATCATGATAACTAAAGGTGACCCATCATGGCTCTATACATGTATATAGGAGTATAAAGAGGACCTGTCATGGCTCTATACATGTATATAGGAGTATAAAGAGGAGCTGTCATGGCTCTATACATGTATATAGGAGTATAAAGAGGACCTGTCATGGCTCTATACATGTATATAGGAGTATAAAGAGGACCTGTCATGGCTCTATACATGTATATAGGAGTATAAAGAGGAGCTGTCATGGCTCTATACATGTATATAGGAGTATAAAGAGGACCTGTCATGGCTCTATACATGTATGTAGGAATATAAAGAGGACCTGTCATGGCTCTATACATGTAGGAATATAAAGAGGACCTGTCATGGTTCTATACATGTATATAGGAGTATAAAGAGGACCTGTCATGGCTCTATACATGTATATAGGAGTATAAAAGGACATGTCAGGGCTCTATACATGTATGTCAGAGTTTAAAGAGGACCTGTCATGGCTCTATACATGTATAAAGAGGACCTGTCATGGCTCTATACATGTATAAAGAGGACCTGTCATGGCTCTATACATGTATAAAGAGGACCGGTCATGGCACTATACGTGTATATAGGAGTATAAAGGGGACCTGTCATGGCTCCATACGCTCCTGTCACCTCAGTGCCGGGCTCTTCACAGTGAGATAAGCAGTGGAGCGGGCGGAACGTGCTGGCTGCCAGATGGCAATTTGCCGACCCCCTGAAAGTGCCGCTCGGGACCAATGGTACCATCAGGTCCCATGGTAGGGCACCCCTTTAACCTCTGCAGCAATGCTGGTGGCACTTTTACGTCTATTTCCCAAAGACAACCTCTGGATATGACGCTGAGCACGTGACCTCAACTTCTTTGGTCGACCGTGGTGAGGCCTGTTCTGAGTGGAACCTGTCCTGTTACACCGCTGTATGGTCTTGGCCACCGTGCTGCAGCTCAGTTTCAGGGTCTTGGCAACCTTCTTATAGCCTAGGCCATCTTTATGTAGAGCAACAATTTTTTTTCAGATTCTCAGAGAGTTCTTTGCCATGAGGTGCCATGTTGAACTCCCAGTGACCAGTATGAGCGAGTGAGAGCGATAACACCAAATTTAACAAACCTGCTCCCCATTCACACCTAACACCTTGTAACACTAAAGAGTGACATGACACCGGGGAGGGAAAATGGCTAATTGGGCCTAATTTGGGCATTTTCACTTAGGGGTGTACTCACTTTTGTTGCCATATATAAAATAAATAAAAAATGACAGGGATTTTAACTCTTACCAACTTTATCCCCAAAAAATTTATAAAATGGACAGTCTATGTAGGCTCTGAGGAAAAGGGTGCGACCTTGAAACGCGTCAGCCATTTGGGATATCGTCTGATCCCCATAACATCAGGTCCGGGTTGCCGGTGTTCAGAGACGCCGTTACATCATTTGCTTGTACATAGATACTACCTATTCACCCAAAAGAATGTAAAAGTGAATAAAGACAGTACAAGAGTTTTTTTTTTATAATCCCTTTATTTAAAAAAATTAAATAAAATTAAATTTTTTTGTTTTTCAGGTCTGACGGCAGCGTGATTGACGATAGATCTACATAGGGGCGGGGACATTTTTATTTATTTATGAAGGAATAGTCAAAAATGCTTGTACTGTCTTTTCACTTTTACACATGTACCCCATACTCATTCACATGGGGGGGGGGGATCTAGGGGCCCCCTATTGTAATGTAGGCTTCCAGATTCCTATAAGCCCCCTGCCTGCAGACCCCCACAACCACAGCCCAGGATTGTGGGGGAAGAGGCCTTTGTCCCCATCAACATGGTGACAAGGTGCTTTGGGGTGGGGGGCAGGCCTGGTATGCTGCAAGAATAGTACAGCGTTCGTTCGTCCCCTCCCATCCTGACCTGCTGGGCTGCATGCTCGGGTAAGGGTCTGGTATTTTTTTTTGGGGGACCCAACTGCACTTTTTTTTTTTTTAACATTTTGGCGTTTCCCTCCAAATTCATATCAGACCCAAAGGGCCTGCTATGGATTTGGGGAGGGGGGACCCACACACCATTTTTTTCACAAATCAGTTGTTTAGGACAGGGCGGTCGACTTCTTTGCCCGATCCTCAACAACCAGCTATATACAGTGTTTTTTTTTGGGGGGGGGGGGGAGTGCAAAATTTTCTGGTTTGACTCTATTAAAGACTATTACGCGCAAAATGCAATATGCCGAGGGGAAAAAAGTCCCTGGCCCTTTCCAAAAAAGGCATATAAATTAAAGTTTTCAGAAAAGCACCACAGTCCATTTACCAGGGTTCGCCCTGGTAAATGGACTGTGGTGCTTTTCTGATAAATTGAATATGCACAAAAAGGCGCATAGGTATGAATGTAGGGTCAAACATCCTTCTGAAAAAAACTTTCCATAGACTTAGCTTCACTCTCATTTTGAAAATTAGGATACCAGCAACAATAGGAATTCAGTAAACAAGGCGGGGCATAAGACAAATACCAGGATCATTATAAGAGCTACTGGCAGTGATCAGCAATAGAATATATTGACAGTGCTGTGTGTGGAGCAACTGCGCCCCCTGCAAATACATATTGGTACTGCATAACACATAGGAGGATATTTATAAAAAGAGAAAAATGGCAATATTTTCTATTGTTTTCACATGAAATCTCAGTTCTGACTGTTCTGCCTACTGATGAGGCCGCTCTAAGCCATTTCTGTGTTGGGATACTATGAGATAAAAACAATCCAGTAATCTTTCCTGTTGCTCTTATCAATTTATATAGATTTATATAGATTTTTCATCCCAAACCCTACGCAAGGTTTACACCTCCATAGAGTGAGTGTCTTCCATTGATTTTATATCAGTTTGTCCTATCTGTAGAATATTTATTACACTTCAACACCGCCACCTCCTATGTCAGCTGTCTGTATTCTGGATGCCAGAGCAATGACAATCACTAAATAAAAAAATAAAAAAAGTAAACAGGTGGCATAATGAAATGCAGCTATTGTGGGGGCGATGCAGCACAATGGCTTAGGGGGGTCCTCTGCACAAATGGCCCCCATGACATTGCATGTTCTCCTGTGCTTACATGGGTTTCCTCCCACAAGCCATACACATGCTGGTAGGTTAATTGTCTCCGGTCTAAATTGGCCCTAGTATGTGAGATAGGGACCGACTGTAAGCTCCTTGAGGACAGGGACTGATATAAAATGTACAGTAAATATCTACACTACATAAATATCTGTAATATATTTGCCAGCCTTTAGCAAAAAGACTTATAAAGACTCATTAACCAATACATAGATGGGGTGTCATTAGCTAAGTGAGCACCAGGTGGCAGTATAATACAATATGTGAATTTGGCAAAACTGCAATCATTTCAGTAATTACAGTAATAAATTATAATAACAGCTTCTTATCAGTCTGCTGGTCGGTTTTGGATGCAGTGGTTGGCAGAAGAGATGCCGAGCCGTGACTGTTTTTTGTTTACTTTATAGAATTCAAGCACACAAATACGATTAACCCCTTCAATACCGCGCAAATTCACCCCCTTCCAGCCCAGGCCAATTTTCAGCTTCCAGTGATGTCACACATTGAATGACAATTGCGCGGTCATACAAAACTGTATCCAAACAATGTTTTTTTTAAGACAGATACAGCTTTTTTTTTTTGTGGTATTTATTCACCACTGTTTTTTTTTTATTTTATTTGCTAAACAAATGAAAAATGACTGAAAATTTAGAAATAAAAAAATGTCTTCGTTTGTTAAAAAAATTTGGTAAATACATTTTCTCCTTCACAGATGTGCACTGATTAGGCGGCACTGATTGCCATTGATGGGGAGGCACTAATGCAGCACTGATGGACAATGATGGGCACTAAGGCCCCTTTCACACTGGGGCGGGGAGCCGCGGTGACGGTAAAGCAGTGCTATATTTAGCGCTGCTTTACCGTCGTTTTAACCGCGGTTTTCGGCCGCTCGCGGTGCGGTTTTACCCCCCGCGAGCGGCCAAAAAAGGGGTTAAAGACCCCCACAGAGCGCCGCCGTAGCGGCGCTTTGCGGCGGTATTGCCGCGGTTTCACCGCGGTGTCCCATTCTAATCAATGGGAAGGAGCGGTATAGGAGCGGTGAACACACCGCTCCTATACCGCTCCAAAGATGCTGCTAGCAGGACTTTTTTTGTCATCCTGCTAGCGCACCGCTCCAGTGTGAAAGCCCGCCGGCTTTCACACTGGAGTTAAAGGGGCCGGAAAAACGCCCCGGTGTGAAAGGGGCCTTATAGGTGGCAATGATGACAGCACTGACAGGCATCACTGATGGGCACTGATTAGCTTCACTGGTCATTGCTGATGGGGCTGCACCGATTATCGGTGAAGCCCCCCCCCCCCCCGTCATGAAAGCCGCTCATCGGCTCATCTCTACTCACGAGCGGTCAGTGTGAATAGAGGAATGCTGATAACCGGCACTTTCATTTTACACTCTAGTCAGCTGTGATTGGATACAGCCGATCACATGATAAAGAGCCTGCGTCATAGGCTCTTTACCGTGATTGGAGATGCGGTGCGTCCAAGCGACACATCTAGGGTTGCCACCAGTCCAGGATTTACCCAGACAGTTCAAGTTTGGAATCGTGTCCGGGTTTCAGACTGCCTGAAACCCGGACACATTATTCAGACTGGACTATGGCTTCCCAGCAGGGTTGCTGGCTGCAGTTGTCTAAGCTAACTCTTTCACACTGCCCAAAGCCAGCACTAACAATTCACCACCCCCACCCCCCCCCCCCCCCACACCCACACACAAAGACACAGGAGAGGAGAGAGGGCTTGATCTTCTCCTCCATCCTGCCCCTACCCCTCTGTGTCCGCCCACACGCTAATCCCTAGCACTGTGCCTCAGAAAATAAAAGGTGGGGCTGGAAATTTGAAGTCCAACAGCCTCAGATAGATCTGGATGAGAGGTGCTGACTGCCAAGGGGTGAGTGAGCTCACCATCCTTCTCTCTCCTGCCTCTGAGTGAGTACACTAAGGTAAATCAGGGTTCTCAGAGCACCCCTTACATCAGAGTTCCCCTTTACACCAGAGACCAGTGTTCCCTCTTACATCAGAGTTCTCAGTGTTCCCCCTTAAGGCTTGATTCACACTAATGCATTTGTTGATGCATTTTGCAGAAATGCAGGGAAATTTTTTATCATGGGTTTCTATGGGACATGTTCACATCAATGCATTTTTGTGCCTCTGCGTTTTTGGAAAGGGTCGGGGACTTTTTTTCATGCAAAATGCAGCGTTTTGCATGTAATATAAGTCAATGGACCCGCATCCAAAACGCAAGTACTGCGTGTTTACCGAGTTTTTGCCGCGATTTGCGTGTTTTTTTTTTACACTGTATATAGCTGGTAGCTAAGCAACCACAGTGTAAAAAATAAATAAATAAGAACGCACAACGTGGCAAAATCGCGGTAAAAACACGTGTCCAAAAACGCGGCAGGCGCCGCAAAAACGCTCAAAAGCAACATGCATAGATGTGAATCGAGCCTAAATCAGGGTTCCCAGAGCATCCCTTATGTTAGAGTCCCCAGAGTTTTCCCTTACATCAAAGACTGCAGAGTCCCCCCTTACAGTGTAAGGGAACTATCCGAGTTCAGATGTAAAAGGGGAACACTTGTGATTAACTTTATATGATTAGAAATGTTATTTAATTGCTAAATATATGTATAGTTTATACTATAAAAAAAAAAAAAAATATTACTGTGCGCCGCTAATGTGATCGGGTTTGACTTGAAGAAAAAGGTGGCAACCCTAGACACACCCGACCACCGATCGTTGTGCCGAGGGCGCACGAGTGGCTTGTTTGGGAAAGCCACCGCCCGGCCGTCATTTTGCCATTGGCCAGAAGTGGTTAAAGAGAAATGACCCTTTTGAGGTTTTACAGATCATCATCTGAAAGACAACCGACAATCTCAAAGTATATAAATCCGTACAATTTTTTGTTTGTATGGGCATTTACGTAGGGGCAGGGAGGGGCTCACATTTTTTTTGGTGTGGGGTTTAAGAGCTTGCGTGCACAGTATATAGCTGGTTGCTAAGGAGTCACCCCCCAGGCCCGTGAAAAAAAATAAAAATAAATGCCGGCTAAAAAAAAAAAAAAAAAAATCGTGAAAAAAACACAGCGTGAGGGTCCCCCCCAGGCCCTTGAGTCTAGTATGGATTCGGAGGGCCCCCCCCCCCCCACACCAAAAAAAAGAAAAAAAAAGGCGTTGGGGTCCCCCCAAAATCCATACCAGACCCTTATCCGAGCATGCAGCCTGGCAGGTCAGGAAAGGGAGGGGACAAGCGAGTGCAGGGGAAGAAGGAGAAGACCGGGGGGTGAAGATGCGCGAGAAGATGGAGGAAGCGGAGAAAAAGAAGATTTTTAATAAAAAGACGTGTTAAAAACTGTCTACTGTATTTTTTAACACTATTTTTTTTAGTGAATGGGTAGGGGTACCCCATACTCATTCACATAGGGCGGGGGGCGGGATCTGGGGCCCCCCTTGTTAAAGGGGGCTTCCAGATTCCGATAAGCCCCCTGCCCGCAGACCCTGACAACCACCGACAAGGGTTGTCGGGAAGAGGCCCGCGTCCCCATCAACATGGGGGCAAGGTGCTTTGGGGGGGGGGGGCGCAGAGCCCCCCCTGCCCCAAAGCAACCATTTCCCATGTTGAGGGCATGCGGCCTGGTGTGGTTCGGGGGGGGGGCTCACTCGTCCCCTCCCTTTCCTGACCTGCCGGGCTGCATGCTCGGATAAGGGTCCGGTATGGATTTTGGGGGGGGGGGGGGGGGGCCCCACGGCATTTAAAAAATAAATAAAAAATTGGCGTGGGGGTCCCTAACAAATTCATACTAGACCCAAGGGCCTGGTATGGACCTGGGGGGACCCCATGCTGTTTTTTTTTTCACCATTTTTTTTTTGCAGACATTTTTTTTTTTTTACAAATCTTTTATTTATTCCAGGAACAGGGTTGGGTACAGTCACCGGGTATACAGACATTTTTTTTTTTACATTCAGCGGGAAGTCGATGCGACGGGCGGCTTCCTGGCCCCTTCCTTAGCAACCAGCTATATACAGTATAGAAAAAAAAAAAAAAAAACAAATCGCGGCAAAAACACGGTACTTGCGCTTTGGATGCGGGTCCACTGAATTCTATTACATGCAAACCGCTGCATTTTGCGGGAAAAAAAGTCCCCAACCATTTCCAAAATTGCATTGATGTGAACATGTTCCATAGGAGCCCATGTTAAAAAATGTCCCTGCATTTCTGTAAAATGCGTCAAAAAACGCATTAGTGTGAATCAAGCCTGCACCATTATTTTTTTTTACACTTTTTTTTTTCTAACTAAAAAACGTTATTTTCACTTAAAAATATGACAGAATTTTGTTGCGACATTCTCCTTATTGAGACCCCTGATGTCTCACCTGCCCTCTCTTGCTGCCAATGGAGCTCCATTATCTTCTTTACTGATCACAGCAGCTGGAGAAAGAGCCAAACCTGGTAATGATGCAATACATGTCACTTCTGGGTTCCTATTTTGGGGGGGGGGGGGGGGGGGGGGTGTCATCAAACACTGGTCTCCCTCCCCTCTACCCGGCAACAACCACCATGGGGTTCCTGGGCTGGCAGGTGGCGGAGCGGAGCCTGGTAAACAGTGTGTGGGGGGGTCTAAGATCCTTATCCCACATACATCCAATTAACCATACCAATTAACTTAACAGCATGTCTTTGGAGTGTCGGAGGAAACCCGTGCAAACACAGGAAGAACATGCAAACTCCATGCAGATAGTGTCTGGGATTTGAACCGCTGACCCCAGTGCTCCAAGGCAGAAGTGCCAACCGCTGAGCCACTGTGCTTTTTAAAGACAAAACGCAGCAATTAAGTTGTGAAGTTGTGAAGTCATCGCTCATCCCCTGTTATATATAAAGCTTCTGTATCACGATGCATTATAGTTTCCGCAGCTTGATTCAGCTATTCGGGTGATCATCCCCGCCGCCGACTTCAGGAAGCAGGAGGGGAGCGCAGAATCCCGCGAACTGACAAAACGCCTTCTAATTAAAGCTTGCGGATGAAACGCTTCGCTGTCGGTGGGGTGCAGATCTCACCGTTATTAATGCCAGCTCAACGTTCAGCCGTGGTGTTTATAAAACCTCTTCACAATCAGCCGCCAGCGGAGACGGTAAGAGGAGAGCGCAAAGTCAATGATGGTGAGATTTAAAGGAAACATATGATGCCGTCTGTCTGAAGCATTTTTTTGTTTTATTACCTGTCGATCCTCCCAGTAAATCCATTGTTTTTTCAATTCCTTTAAATCTGACTTCCGGCCTTCCCTTCAGTCTTCGCACAGTTGTACCGGCTCCTCTCCTGGACTGAAATGGCTTACACTGATTTCAGAGCATAGAGTTTGAAGTGATCAATTACCCAAATTAGTCAACACCAACGTCCCATTGTAATAGAGAAGAGGAAGAAACCCCTAGCGGGTGCATACTGTATAAGTATAAGGTGTATACAATAGTACATTTCTTCCATACAAAAATACCACACTTTGTTTCCGGCTTCCTCGGGACTATGCATGGAGATTCTTATCTAATGAGTAAATATACACAGATTATAAATGCATGTCTTGATACTCATAGAACACAGTGTTTGCGTTCTATGAGTATCAAGACATGCATTTATAATCTGTGTATATTTACACATTAGATAAAAATATCAACGCATGTTCCTGAGGAAGCCCGTAAGGCGAAACATGTAGAACAAAATTGTGGTATTTTTGTATGGAAGAAATGTACTACTGTATACACCTTTTTTTCTTCTATGTGAAGGTGTAAAAATAAAATAATTTTTTACTATAATTGTTGTTGATGAGTATATGAACAGCACCCAGAAAGTCCCATATATCCCCCGATAGGGGCTTCTTTCCCTTCCTCTGATTTCACTGAACACTGTGAGCTTCTCACAATGTGCATTAGAAGCTGCAGAAAGTCATATACAGCCCGCCTCATTTCCTGGCTGGAGGACTGACTGTTCCTGGCCCCTCCCATTTCATTCATCAGATTTCAATTCTGTCAAAGGCTTAGCATTACACGTGGGCAGTGGGAGGGTGGGAGGAACCGGGTTTGGCGGATTTGGATAGTTTAGCCTGTTACAGGCTAAAGTTACAGGAGGAAGCCAAAGCTGTCTTAGAGGTGCCAACTACCAGGGCAGTCATCCTGGTCCTCACAGGTCCGTAAAAAAGCATGCAAGGGTTTAGACTGCATAGTTCACTGGCTGCCTGCTTGTCTAGAGCCCTGTGATGCATTAAGTAGTAAAGCCAAGAGAGGAACAACAGACTGGACCTCCAAGTCCGCAATGGCTGCTCACATCATTCTATCCTTAAAGGCCCCCTGAAAAGTTGAATTTTCAACGCAGGATCATAAAAACTCTCCCGATTATAGTATAAAGATTTGAGATTTCATGTTATCGCTCACTGCAACGCCCCCAAGCATTTTATTTTTCTCCAGAGAGCGCTTCCTAGGTGGAGTCACCCTGGGTGAGTTTGGGGCCATGCACCTACACAGATGTCTGTTCAGCCGCTGTGTCCCAATTGACATTAATGGGACTGCCGGTGTTCTGACGAGAAGTGTCCCCCCCCCCCCATCGGATAGTGTCCGCCCCGTATTGCACAGGCGCAGCGCTTGCGCAGTACACAGGACAAAGGAGATGCCGAAAGTCTCTGAAGATGAAAGGTGCCTGCGCACTTAATAGTACCTTCTGCCACTAGTCCAGGTTCAAGCTGCACCATCCAAGTGGACATAAATGATGAAAAACAGCACTTTGTAACAGGGCCCCTCGCGAGCTCACTTGGCTCGCCACGCTTCAGGCACGGCCTCGCTTCGCTATGCATATTTTTTTTCTAACTCTATGTCCACTTGGATGGTGGGGCTTGAACCTGGACTCATGGCAGAAGGTACTATGAAGTGCGTAGGCGCCGTTCATCTTCGGAGACTTTCAGGTCTCCTTTGTCCTCCGTACTGCGCAAGCACAGTACAGGGCGGACACTATCCGATGGGGGACAGTTCTCAACAAGACACCTGTGTATCTGCGTACCAGTAAAACAGCCCTGCATGGGGTATGGGACGTCCTGTGTGAACAAGGCCTAAATCTCATCCGAACAAGCAATAAAGGTTAATTTAGACAAACAAGATGCAGAGTGATTCTCTCTGCCTTTGTCTGCAGGACTGCAGTCTCTCATCATATGATTCTTGTGGTGTATAACCTCTCATGGGTGTATTAGAGGCGGAGGGGGGGGGGGGGAGCTGGAACCAGGGAACAAAGTAGTTGTAGCTGTAATTTCACCTCTTCAGATTTAAAGCCACTCCAAGAACAGAGGCAGACATTTTAGTGAATGACCCCCGCTGAATAGAGCGGAAACTGGGCAGGAAAATCAAAACTGTTGGGCTTTTTCGGGATGCTTAATGGTGGAATCTCCATATCTGGATGACTCACTGAAAGATTAAACTGAAAGCCCCTTCATTAATAATTACACCAGGAGTCAGAAAGTCTGGACAATAATTTATTATACAATATCGGTTTATAAGTCAGATACAGCTAATACAGTGATATTTGACTCTCATTTATATTCTATACAAAACTGAACACTCATTACACCAATCACAGCACGGCGCTCTGCTCAGCGCTCTGCTCAGCGCTCCCTTCTGAGTTCCACGGGACGGTCACATTAACGGATACGGAAGACAAATGAATGTAAATTGGGGGCCTGCTTAGTAAATAGTAAGTATTCATTTTCATGTTCTGCAGCACCAATACAGGTTCTTGAAGTATCAACTGTCACTTTACCGAATGGATGTCATGCCGTCCCTGACCAAAGTGCTACAGAATCAATGCCATTGCACAAGATAAAAGAAAGCTAGAGACCCTGATACATGGCCCTCAAATTATTCTACCTATGCATTTAAAGGGGTGTAGTGATGAAAAAATTGTATAGCTGTACGTCCATCAAAACTGCATTTAAATTTGTAAATGCTGTCTGAATAGGGCAAAATCGAATGTTCTCAGGCTTTATTCTCTGCAGATTGAATTTGTGCATGGAGGAAAATACCTCATATGGCCACTAGATGGTGCAGATTATCATAAATACGCTCCTCTGGCTCCATCTGGTGGCCATATCACAGTATCTTCCCCCATTTGATTTGCAGAGAACATGTCCTGATATTTGATTTTGCCCCAAAAATGAAAGAATTTGCATGCAAAGTTATTCGAATAGCTATGCTTTTTTTTTTTATAAATACATCCCACAACGTATGTCTGGACATATTAAAAGAAAAATAGTCCGCATATCTCTGCAAAACATGCACATGTCCCCATCTTTAATCTTTTTAATGTATAGAAAAATACACACGACTTCCTGTAGTGAGCTGACAAGACTGCCTCTGCTGCTCTGAAATCCCAAAAAGTGTTGTCAGCCCCGCCCCTTATTTCATGGAGATGAGGAGAGGGGGAGGGGGATTTGGGGGGACTGGGCAGGGCTGACAACACTGCTTGGGATTTCAGAGCAGCAGAGGCAGCATTGTCATGCCATTATAGAATGTTGGGAGCTCACTGGATTTATGACTGTTTTTTTTTTATAGGCAAAACATGGGGGAATGGGCATGTATTGCAGAAATATTATGTATGACAGCCCTCAAAAATTACACTCGCACACTCGCATTTTGCGAGTGAATTTTGAGGGCTAGCGAGAATGGCTGCCTGGGAGCCGAGCACCGCCGATCACAGAGGGGAAGAGAGGAGAGCCGCCACTGGATGATCACAGCAGGGAACATCACAGCTTTAGTTTCAATAGCTGTGTGTTCCCCCGCCGTGCGCCGTCACATAAGCCCCTCCTCTTTTTCCAGGACTTTGATAGACAAATCACTTGTCTAATCATAGGACAGGTGACACGTATCAAAGTTCCACGAGCAAGGGAAGGGGCTTATGTGACGGCGCGCGGCGAGGGAACACACAGCTATTAAAACGAAAGCTGTGATGTTCCCTGCTGTGATCATCCAGTGGCGGCTCTCTCCCTTCCCCTCCACAGGTAGGCGGCGCATGGGGGGACACAGGGCGGCGCATGGGGGACACAGGCTGCACTGGCGGGCATGGATAAAGTTGCTCCTATTTTTATAACTTAATTGCATAAAACATTAAAGTGTAATTTCATGAGATAATTTATGAGGGCGGGTTTAGGGGCGGGGCAGGGGTTGGGCGAGGCAACTGGTGGCGAGTAACCCTTGAGGCCTGGCTAGTAGCTCAGGACTTGAAATTTTGAGCCCTGATGTATGAGATTATATATATAATATATATTTATTATTTTTTTCTGCACAAACACTCTAAATTGAAACCATCTCAAGCATTAATAATTTAGGTTTCAGCACTTAAAATAAATATTATCCCTTTATTTTTACTGATTTACAGCAGCCTTGAAGTGAGATTGCGTTTCCAGGTGAATAAAAGCGATGAACTAAATGTGCCAAAAGATACAAGATGGAGGACCTCCCCTGCCTATAGATTGTCTCTAAGAACTTTTGGCACAGGCATACGCAGGCATGTAGATATGCAATAATTGCAATTGTAACCTTCACAGACTGAGGATATTAAAGCAGACAGAAAAAGAGTGAAATTTACCTTTGTGACAATTTTCATTATGCAAGTGGTAAGGAGGTCTCTTTACATCAAAAGCTCAGGTATCCGTTATTATGACCGTGTATAAACGTGCGCACGCACACACTCGCCACTTACAAAGCACAACTTGTTCATACAACACAAAAAATTCAAACACCCTCTACGGACCCGTCACTGCTAAAAAGGTACAAAACAACACGGAGCAAAATGGATATAAAATAATGCACAAAGCGACTGACCCCCATAATACTTATAAAAACGTCACAGTCCACGTAGTCCAGTTGGCCCCAGGCATTAGAATAACGATATCAAAGTCATTACAGAGAGATGAAGACGCGCCCAGAGCGGGAAAGCGGCAATTCCAAGAGACAAAAGAACAAAAAAAAAATAGGAAAGAGCAGCGAAAATTGTTTACAGGAAAATGGCGACATGATTGAGTCACAAGGCTTTAAAGGGGAACTACAGTCATCATTATATATATATATCCAAATGAAAAAGGCTGCGGCACATTTCAGAAGTTTTAGTCAAAAGTATTCCGCATACAATGTATCAATGTGACAGTTTCCATACTTCTTATCAAAGTTGTTACATTGCATGCTGGTTTTTGGAAAGAGAAGAAGAAGAGGAAGAGGAAGAGGAAGAAGAAGGAAATTATATTTATTTTAGGTACACGGACATTTAATAATTTAATGTATATTGTGTGCACCAAGCATATATATATATTATAATTGATATGATAGACACGTATGCTTGCTACACACAGTGTATATTATATTAATGTCCTTGTACCTAATATAATTATTACATTTAATATAAAAATATATATATAAATGTATTTTTTATATTAAATTGAATAATTATATTAGTTAGGTACAAGGACATTAATAGAATATACACTGTGTATACCAAGCATACATGTCTATCTATTATAATATATATGCTTGGTGCACACGGTATATATATTATATTATTAAATGTCCGTGTATCCAATATAAATATAATTATAATTAAAAAAATATATATATTTAATTATATTTATTTTAGGTACACGGACATTTAATAATTTAATATGTACTGTGTGTACCAAGTATATATATATATATATATATATATATATATATATATATATATATATATATATATATATATATATATATATATATAAAATTCTAATTTTTTTTTTTTATTAAACAAGCTACAGCCATGCATTACTGGTAATCCCTTATTATCGGATGGTGCCATTTCAGTTCAGAGCTTTCATAGACCTTCTTGTTGCTACACTGTCAAGTCATTTCTGTCTCCAAAAACTGCCCATTAAGCCCCTTTCACACTGGCAGCAGACCATCTCCCCTCTGAAAAGCATTCTACAGTGGATTGCTCTTCAGAGGCAGTTGAGTGGATGTTTGCAGGTGTTTAGGAGGCACACTGCCTTTTTTTTTTATCCCAATGGTAATTTCATGTAGAAATGACATGTCGCAAGCATGTGCTGAGTGATTTGTTGTGACGTGGTCCCAGTGACTTCAGTGTTTATATTAGGCACCGGTTCTATGGTCCGGGGATTTGTAAATCCTGCACTTCTCCCTCTTCCCTGCACATCACTGTGACTGTGCTAATCAATCAGAATCTCTCTGGTCCATGCTGGAAGCACTGCACAGAAAAGGAGAGGAAGAGCGAGGATTTCAAATCCCTGGACTGCTACATGGGATGCGTGGGCACTGCCAGCTCATCCCTCAAAGTGGTAAGTACAGCTGGTAACGAGGGGGGGGGCATTAGTTCAACTTTTCTGTAAGCCTAGGTTCACATTAACACGGTGCGGAAAACTCTGCGATTCATACGCGTTTCCCGCTCTGCATTCAAATCACACTGCCCTTACGATCCGCAGCAGCTGTCAGTGCAATCTTAACGACACCCGAAACGCAGTGCGTTTGCCAGCCCCGGATCACATGGTACAAAGCGACCATGCAATCTGGTTGCAGTGCCGTTCCAAAATTTCTCCCTGCGCCTCTTTGGGGCAATTTGAAACTGTTCAAAATGAATGGGTTCAAATCACACCGCAATGAATGCCATTGAACTGAACAGGAATGCAGTGCGGTTCCTGTGCGATTCATATGCGGTTTATAGTGCAAACCGAGGCAAAAGGTGAACCAACGCTTTAAATTTGCTGCACCACAAACCATCGCTGCCGGGGCAGTGTGAGCGGACCTGGACGGCCATCATGTCAATTTGTAGCTAAGCAGTTGGGGGGGGGGGGGGGGGGGCAATACAAATTTAAATTGACAGCCAGTTTTTCTGCCCCTTATGCCAACAAGCAGCAAGAAAATCTATCACAGTCTTTAATATATTTTTTAATTTCTTCTATGCACTCCAGCCAGGCTCAGCAGGCTTTTCACATTGC
The DNA here is from genome assembly GCA_028564925.1 of Lithobates sylvaticus. Classification (NCBI taxonomy): domain Eukaryota; kingdom Metazoa; phylum Chordata; class Amphibia; order Anura; family Ranidae; genus Lithobates; species Lithobates sylvaticus. The sequence continues at coordinate 21,405,209 of CM053034.1, forward strand.
TTCTTGCCTGGGAGATATTGTGGCCATCCAGTGCCGCTATCATTATGGGTACGATAGAATACTGCATTAAAAAAAAAAAAAACAGAAAGGTTCTTCCAGAGGCGCCGAGTGTCTCTGCGTTGTCTCGGCGAGATATCCTTCTATTTTCAGCGTCAGCGTCTGTATGAGTGACGCGGCGGTATGACAGAGAGATCTCTTCCCATTATCTATAAGCGGCTGATCTCCTGAGCAAGCGATAATCTCCCTCCAAACCGCACACACAGCAATGGATTGAGAAGGAACTTAACCCGCGCCAGTCTGGAGAGGAGCCCATGTCACCCTCCCCCAATAACAATATCACTTCTACTAATTACACAGAGATTTCTCTTTGCGGTAGAGATTCCTTACAGTAAGAGAGGTTTAAAGTGAACCTTACCCAATTACTGAGGTCGGTTCACTTTAATCCGGCCAACTACCAAGGAAGCGCCAATTGGATGAGGAATGTCGCCAACCTCTAATCATTGTGCAACAAAGTAACAGATAAATTAAATCCTCAGTTGAATCCTCAGTTTAAACCAGCTACATACATTCAGGCTGCGTCAAATCAAAATCTATTAAAGGCCTTACAGTTGGTTTGCGTCTTAAGGCCCCTTTCACACTACCGCAACTTCAAAGTCGCGCGATTTTGACGCAATTTCAGGGAAAGCCTGTGTAACTCGCATCAAAGTCAGACCAAAGTAGTACAGGGACTACTTTGAAGTCGCAGAGATATGAATGGCTGTCATTGGAAATCATGGAGTGCGACTTGTCATGCGACTTTGCAGTCCCAAGTGGCAGGACCAGTCGCACAAGTGTGAAAGGGGCCTAAAGCGGAGATCAACCCAGAAGGGGAAGCTCTGCTTGTCTGCCTCCTCTCTCCCTCCCCCCGCTGCCACATTTGACACCTTTTGAGGTGGAGCGGGTACCTGGTTTTGACAGGTACCCGCTCCCACTTCCGGCTCAGTTTTCCGCTCAGCCCCCTTCCTTCCCCGCAGCCAGGCTATTCACAGAGCACAGCGTGCTTCACGCATGCGCAGTAGGGAACCCATTGTGGAGATGGCGGGGGCAACACCTGGGCGCCGACATCGCTGGATCCCTGGACATGTAAATGCCCTAATATTAAAAGTCAGCAGCTACAGGATTTGTAGCGGACTTTACATTTTTTCCTCAA
>CM053034.1:21411397-21531397 GCA_028564925.1 Lithobates sylvaticus
CGCGATCGGTAGAGTGAGAGCAATAATTCTAATACTAGACCTCTGTCTGTCGCCATTCCACGAGTGGGTGCAATGTTGAAGCGTGACATTTTGGATATCATGTAATGTAACATTATCTTTCACAATATAAAAAAAAATAAAATAAATAAAATTGGGCTAACTTTACTGTTGTCTTTTAACTAAAAAAAATGTTTTTTTCCAAAAAAAAGTGCGATTGTAAGACCGCTGCGCAAATACGGTGTCACAGAAAGTATTGCAATGACCGCCATTTTATTCTCTAGGGCGTTAGAAAAAAAACTTATATATATTTGGGGGTTCCAAGTAATTTTCAAGCAAAACAAAAATGTTTTTAACTTGTAAAAAACAAATCTCAAAATGAGGCTCGGGGGCTGAAGTGGTTAAAAAGCCAAGAGTGTATCCTATGGTGATTACATTGTAACAGAGTATATGCAATGGTGGTTTGTAACTATATATTTTATATTGATTAAACTTATTGCTCACTTAAAGTGAACCTTTCCCCAGAGTCACATCGGGGGTCTCCATTACCAATCCCTTTTGTACATTGACTAACTACCAACTCTATTACAGGGCCCCTGAGAGCCCTCGGGGGTCGGACTGTTGCTGCCCCATCTCCTCCCTGGGTTCTGGTCTCTGTACTGTTAGACACACTCAGGAGTCGGGAGGTTGCTTTGTTATCGGCATAAACTCAGAGAAAAATAATAAATCTTCCACAGATAATGATTTACATTTCCAATATTCTGACTCTGGTGACTCGTACATGGAAATTCTGTGCTGTGGTATGAGACGTACCCGAGCTGCCCGAAGGTGATGTTCTCGTTAAATTGCAGGCTGTCGTCTCGCTCCTCCTGGGTCATGTGATACCACCTATCTCTGGCAGGGGGGGGCAAAAGATAGGAAGTCAGTGACAGCACCCTAATATAGTGACTAGGACAGCCCAGACACAACGGTCACCCATAGGCATGCTGGGAACTCGCAGTGCCTGGACCACCCGGACGGACAGACAGAAGATACATTGTACATCCACATACACAAACATATATACATTGTATACCCGGGGATAAGAATCCACTTACACCTGTGAAATGAGACTTCATATCACCATTACTATGAAAAAAAATGATCTACTTTTTTAAAGGGTCATAAAATCCTACTGTAATTCCATCAGGTGAAAGATGAAATCAGGCTTGCAGTGAAGTGGACAGGGTGTGATGTCATTGTGGGTGTGGCTAAGACTATAAAGGACCTTCACTATGGAGGTGCACAGGGTGTGATGTCATTGTGGGTGTGGCTAAGACTATAAAGGACCTTCACTATGGCTCTGAATAGACAGAGAAGGCATACAGGATACTGGATTTTCCTTGCTATCTGTACAATTCTATAACATATAACTATACAATCTGTCCTATGCTGACCTCAGGCCTTCCCTTTAGTCTTGCACAGTTGTATCGGCTCCTCTCCTGGACTGAAATAGCTTACTCCGATTTCACTGCACACTGTGAGCTTCTCACAATATGCATTAAAAGCTGCAGCAAGTCAGATAGAGCCCGCCCCATTTCCTGGCTGGAGGACATCCAGCATCATGTAGCTCTATAAGCCTATCCCCAAACATCACATGTGGGTGGTCTGCCAGCAAATGCCTCCTGCCAAGGAATGCCCACTCACCCATGAAGGCATTTTGATATTTGCATTAACTCCTATGAAGCGCAAACACCAGCATCAGGTGTGAGGGCTCTTAACCTCTAGGTGCTGAGCTTCCACATATTTTCATGCAATAGGGCCAACAGTGCTGTGCCAAGAGCACCCGCCCTTTGCTGCTTACAATCGGGATTATTCCGATCATGTGACCACCGTGACAGCCAATCACAGCAGCCACATGTTCATAAGCCCCGCCCTGGCTCCTGTCATAGCAAATTCCTTGAGGCTGGGTTCACATTAGTGCGAATTGGATGCAGGGACTGTGACCGGTGTTCCATCTAATAGTGCCCTCTGTTGAAAAGTGCCCCCGCATGCTCAGGAGGGAAGGGGCACTCCAGCTGACGTGACGTCACCATAACGCATGCGTAGGAGGCTTTTTTCGACGTGAGATTTCACGGGCACAATCGAAAGCTATGCAAAGAGCGGAGGGAGACCGTAGTTGTCAGATTGAGCCTCACTGGTGCAAGGCGGGTTTTGTCTGTGTTGCAACCCGCCCTTTAGACACAGGCAAAACCCGCCGTTCAACAAACCAATCCCACCCTGCACCACCGACAAAACCCGACCTTGAGCACACTGTAAACCCATGCCGCAACAGCGAGGCACAATATGACAAATACGGTGTCTTCCATTGAAAAAAGCCTCTTACGATGTGCGCATGCGCTATGGTGACATCACGCCAGCTGTTCAGGAAATCAGCTGGAGTGCCCTTCCGTTCTGCGCATGTGCGGACACTTTGACGGATGGCACAAATCGTCAGGACACCGTCTCTCAATGGAGCCGGCTCACAGAGTTTTGGGGCGGCTGTGAAGGGTTTGCAGAATAGTCCTGTGCGTCTTCTGGTCCGTTTCAGGTCATAATTTGGAGCCTAATTCATCCCTGAAATGGAGAACAGGGATGCACCGGACCCCCTGCTGGGAGCCGCTCCGCACAGCAGTGTGAACGTAAAGGGCCGGCGGGATCCGGCACCAAGGGCTTAAAGTGATACTAAACCCACAACAGTAAAATCAGTCTGTATATACAGTAAAGCATGCTTGTTACTCACTGTGGAACCTAAGGGGTTAATCCTCTGCATTGTGTAAAAAGTCTGTTTGATCCGGTCTTCTCTGATCCTCCCCTTCTTCCACTGTCCATAATCCATCTCCTGATGGGACAGAGTCTTGGAGGCACTCTGCACATGCTCAGATTGTTGTGTATTGCTAGAGATTTTGTTTTTCTTGGGAGGATGCATGTGATCAGCACAGGGCCAATCAGCACTGTCCACACAGAGGGTCAGGGAGCTTCATAGGACAATCAGCGGACAATTAAAAAAACTCCTCCTACAAGCCTTAACCAGACACTGATAGAAGTCACAAGACTGCTATATACTGCTGATAAAAAAAAAAGGTATTTAGCAGTTTATTTTTACAAAAATAATTGCATTTCCATGTTCTGTGGGAGACCCGATATATAGTGAATGCAGGGTCCGGGGTTTAGTAACACTTTAACTCCTCCCCAGGGCAGACCCAGTACTTTCATCGGGACTGAGAGCTCTGGAGAGGAGTACCAAGTCAGGGTGTGGTGATGTCTTCAGGAAGCTAGGAACAGCACCCGGCCGGCCTTCCCACCAGCCATGATCTGCCTGCATTGCATAGAGGCACTCAGAGACCGAGTGATGAGATCACTGGGCCTATAATAAGATTTTTTATTTTTAAATGTCATTATGATGTTGATAAGTTGGGAGGAGAACCAGAGAAGACAAATATAATCAGATTAGACTTCAGCTTTAAAGTCTCTCTCGCCATAGAAACCATTGTTTCGCGGGAAATTGTGCGGCGTCACGAGACGGGCAGAGTACAGCGCGACGATATGACCTTCTCCGTCTAGAACATATTATCCACAAAGAAAAGTGTCAAATTTACAGGAAGACGGGGAAGAAAAAGGCAGATGAGTGTGCTGTGCGTCAGTCGGGGAGCTGTAATTACGGCTGGGAGGCAGATAATAAAGAGCAGTCATTAGGATATGTGGAAGGGGCCGTCTCCTGCCAGAGGCCTCCTGGCATGCAGCTGGAGAACAGAAGATGTGTCACCCCTACAGAGGGGCCGTCATTGGCAGCGAGTGGGTATGGGAACACTGGGGGAGGCGGGGGGGGGTGTCAAAGGGGGGGGGGGGGCGGACATCTCGAAAAGTGGCAATTATTATATCAGTCGCCTTTCTTTTCTATCTGCATCTCCATCCAGGTGGAGCCTATTAACCCCGTGCTCCCCCCGAGCCTGAGACTAATACAAAATCACACAACCTCTCAAGTCCACATTAATACAAATCTAACATTTTCCAATATACAGCAACCGTGTCATCTTCCAGTAAAGCTTAATGAGCTCCAGTCGGTGACTTTGCCTAGGCTGCTGTGATGTCATCAGTCTGCTGCAGGCCGGAGGAAGCATTTCCTTACACTGTTACTAAACCCCGGACCCTGCATGCATTCTATCTGGTCTCCCACAGAACATGGAAAGGCAATTATTTTTGTAAAAATAAACTGCCAAATACCTTTTCTCACCAGCAGTATATATAGCAGTCTTGTGACTTCTATCAGTGTCTGGATCAACATTACCTAAAAATGGTAATACCCAGTTATATTGTCTGCACTTAGGCCCCTTTCACAATGGGGCGTTTTTCAGGCGTTTTTCAGGCGCTTTAGCGTTAAAAAAAGCGCCTGTAAAGTGCTTGAAAGAAGCTTCATCTGCAATCCCAATGTGATGCCCAAGTGCTTTAAGAGCCCTTTCACACTGCCAGCGCCCGAAAAAAGCTTGTAAAGCGCCACATAAACTAGCAGCGCTTTTCGAGCGCTAGTGGGGCGCTTTTAACCCCTGCTAGTGGCCAAATAAAGGGTTAAAAGAGCCCACAAAGCGCTGCTGCCAAAAGCGTTTTTTTTCAGGCGCTTTTCGGGCGTTTTTCAGGAGCTTCCCATTGATTTCAATGGGAAGGGGCGCTTTAGGAGCGGTGTATTCACCGCTCCAAAAGCGCTGCAAAGAAGCTGCTTGCAGGACTTTTTTTTGACAGGCACTTTTTTTTTAAGCTAAAACGCCCCAGTGTGAAAGGGATCTCAGTGTGAAAGCACTCGGCTTTCACATTGGGATTGCAGAATAAGCTTCTTTCAAGCGCTTTACAGGCGCTTTATTTAAACGCTAAAGCGCCTGAAAAACGCCCCAGTGTGAAAGGGGCCTTAGGAAAGAATTCAGGCCTTTCTTAAAGCAATATACTGAGCTGGGCAGAACCACCAAGATTTTAGAGGACTGTGGGTGGCACCTCAGTCCAGGAAATAGATGGTGACCCCAGATGATGCCTGAACAAAGAAGGCGCTGTGCTTCATGAGAGAATAGCAGATGAAAACATTACCCCCTTAGTACTGAGATCTTTTGTGAAAAGTAATACTGGAAGTGTTACACTGACACATATTACAATTAACAACTGTCTTTATAACTAGTGTACATACACTTGTGGTCCCCCCCACTGCTGCGGTGATAAAGTGGCTCTATGCCAACAGTCCGCCTTCTATCTATTCGAGTCTGGTAATAAACACCACAATGATGACCCCCCCACCCTGAGCCATCTCTTTCCTGCCCAGCAGAGTGCCCCCCTCTTTCACACAATGGGGACTTCCAACGCAAGCCTGATTGCAGCTTTCACAGGGTGTGCAGCATATAAAATGGAGAATTTCAGTCACTGCATTGGCTACGGAAATTTTTTTTAAATATGGGACTGAAAAGGTATTTTTCTGAAAATGACAGGGAATGACAGGGAAATTCCATTGTATATCATATATGTGTCTATATTCTATATGTATCAATATAGCGCTGCGCAAACTGTTGGCGCTATATAAATCGTGTATAATAATATTGTATATTTTATACGCATCAGTATATTATACATGTATCAATATATTGTATATGTATCTGTATATTCATTATTATTTATGTGTCGGTTTATTGTATAATATATATGTATCAGTATATTATATATGTATATTGTATATTATCTGTGTATTGATATGTTGCATAATATATATGCATCAGTATATTCTAGAGGTTATATATGCATCTGTATATTCTATATATATTGTATAGTACATATGTGTCGGTATATTGTTTACGTATTGATATATGTATTGGTATATTGTATGTGTGTGTATATAATAATATATATATATATATATATATATATATATATATATATATATATATATATATATATATATATATTGTACATACATACACAGCTATATTATATATGTATCAGTATATTGTATATTACATACATGTTGGTATATTGTATAGGAGTCAGTATATTGTATATTATAAGAAGCACATACATGTCACAAAAACACTGGCTAGGCACACAGTTAACTCTGATCGTCCTAGATGTTTAACCCCTTCCCTGCCAGTGTCATTAGTACAGTGTTAGTATATTGTATATTATAAATGTATCAGTATATTGTATACGAGTCAGTATATTGTATACGCTATATGTCCTCCCTAGTGGAGGCTGTAGGGCACTAGAGGAATGTTATAAACCGTGGACCAGAATTGCTCTCACCATGACCGGCATTTATGACTATCCAGCGATTCTCCAAGAGGGGCAACCATGGCCGCCACCTTGAAGTCTCACTCCTCCGGCTGCACCGTTTGTTATGTAATTTATATGAAAACGTCAGCAGTGAGAATGAGATATGATAATGAATGCAGCAGGTTAATTACATTGTGAATTCCATCAGGATGCTTGGGGTTCTGGATGGATGCTGGAGAGGTGTAAAGCCCAGGCAACCTCTCCCTACTTTAGACAACATTAAAAAAAAAAAAAAAAAAAGTCTTGGCTATATAGAACTACATAAAACAGCGGGATCTGCAATTAGTGGACCTCCAGTTGTTGCAAAACTACAAGTCCCATCATGCCTCCACCTCTGGGTGTCATGTTTGTGGCTGTCAGAGTCTCGCTATGCCTCATGGGACTTGTATTTCGGCAACAGCTGGAGTTCCGCTAATTGCATATCCCTGAGCTAAACCAATAAGGATAATAAACCCAACGGCATTAACAGGCAGCAGCTCCATCACTGAGACACAAAGCGGCGTGTGCCTCAGGGAAGAGAAGATTGGGTGAGCCTGGATCCTGGTCTCTGTCTTCCTGCATGATCTGATCGTGAAGATGAAAGACATGTACACAGATTATGGCAGCCAATGAGAACAGCGGGACCAACCTCTCGTCTTCCTCCCCAGTATTCCCTCTGGAGCAGCAGCAGAAAAAGAGTCAGCAAAAGGTGAAAGGTTAGAGCAAGACATAAAGAATAACATCACCGGCAAAAGAGGAGGCAAGCTCTGACATCCCCTCCCCCACCCCAAGACCACCAAACCCCCTCAGCAGGTGTAAGCCGCAGCAATAGGAAGAGCGGATCTTTTCTAGGAGAACAAATAAGGTTTTTTACAGCAATAATTTTAGTCCACAACAGGAGAACAAAGCGCATTTCGGGGCCCAACACATTTCCCCTGCATCAGGGCTCGGGCATTGGAAGCGGTGGAATGCAAAAGACTTATGTAGCTGTATAAGAGACACGAAATCCCTGGAATAATTGTATCAGCAGAAATTCTTTGTCTCGGTGGCCACTTATACAATTGCAATGTATTCCTGCTTATTTTGCCATCTTTCAGCCTTGAAGAAGGGGAATGGGGGAGGGGAGTCAAAACGCATTGGAGTTCTATGTCATCCTGTTGTGCATTCATATTACTATTACAGGATTTTTGATTTTGGACCTTCTTTTTGGCGTCCTCATTGGTCTGCATTTTAAAAAGTTTTAATCAGCTTCCCAATGCTGATATTTCTGCAGTCAAAGAACCCTGGAAGATGTTCACCACCCATGACAAGGATTTGTGCTGTCCGGCTATCATCTGCATTATCTATACACTAAATATGCAATACGGCCATACAAACTACCGTAGGGAAATCTCACCATTGGGGAGGTGCAGAGGCACAAACTACTGCAGGGAAATTTTTTAGGCCTCATTTACACTTGCTTTGACTTTGACGTAACCCCAGCTTAGCAGTACCCCCACTCAGCAGATCCCCAGCTTATTAGTACCCTCATGCAGCAGATCCCCTACTCAGTAGTAACCCCAGCTCTGCTGATCCCCCTACTCAGTAGTAACCTCCAGCTCTGCTGATCCCCCTACTCAGTAGTAACCTCCAGCTCTGCTGATCCCCCTACTCAGTAGTACCCCCCAGCTCTGCTGATCCCCCACTCAGTAGTAACCCCCAGCTCTGCTGATCCCCCTATCAGTAGTAACCCCCAGCTCTGCTGATCCCCCACTCAGTAGTACCCCAGCTCTGCTGATCCCCCTCTCAGTAGTAACCCCCAGCTCTGCTGATCCCCCTACTCAGTAGTAACCCCCAGCTCTGCTGATCTCCTACTCAGTAGTAACCCCCAGCTCTGCTGATCCCCCTCAGTAGTAACCCCCATCTCTGCTGATCCCCTACTCAGTAGTAACCCCCCAGCTTTTCTGATCCTCAGGTATGAGGATCCTCCTCTTTCTCTGATTCCCACTCACCTCCTCTATTATTGCTCCCACCCTGCGCACCACATGCAACATTTCTAGTGTCTCCTGCTCCCATCCCCCCAGCTCTGCCCATCCTCTGCCACCCAGTCCACTCTCTCCGATGCCCGCTCACCTTCCGCTATATCGTTCCCATGTTGCACACCAGGTGTGCTGTCTGCACCAGACACTTCCAGAGTATATACACCTGAACCGGAAGTGACTGCTGATGAGGTCTTTCCGTTCACTTGTTGGTTTACCAGTGCATCCTGGGATATCTCATACCTGAAATACCTCCAAAACAAAGCGAAGCTAAAGCTGAATAAAAGCCTTTTTACAAGCTGCAGGTGCAGTTAGTGAGCATTGCCTTTTATGGAGGCTTTGAAGACGCTTTGAAGCACCAAGAAAGTGACGTAGGGAATCATTTTTGGAGCAAACGCAACGTCTGAACAGGACTGTAAGCTTAACATTTGATTTAGTGACAGTTGCTTTGTTTGGCTTTCAGAGCACTTTAAAAATATGTCCAATGCCACATTTTGAAGCAAGTGTAAACAAGCCCTTAAAGAGTTAAAAAGTTAACTAGGGGGGAAAATTATTATTTTATCCCCTGCAGATTATATAGGTTTAAAATACACCTATGATAAAAGAGAGACAGAATATCAACCAAAAATCCAGAAAAAACATGATACAAATGTTATAAATTGAGATGCAGTTCAGTGATTAAAATAAGTATTTGATCCTCAAGCAAAACATGACTTGGTGGAGAAACCCTTGTTGGCACACAGAGGTCAGACGTTTCTTGTAGTTGGTGACCAGGTTTGCACACATCTCAGGAGGGGTTTTGATCCACTCTTCTTTATAGATCTTCTCTAAATCCTTAAAAGGGTTATAAAGTTTTTTTTGTTATTTTTTTTATATATAACAAACATGTTATACTTACCTCCTCTGTGCAAGGGTTTTGCACAGAGCGGCCCTGAGCCTCCCTTTCTGGGGTCCCCCAGTGGCGCTCCTGGCTCCTCCGCTTGTTGAGTGACCCCGCAGCTCACGCTCCCGAGTCCTGCTGCTGCGTCCAATAACACAAACAGCAGGACTATGCCCCGCCCCCCTTGTCACTGTTTTTTTTTTCTCCTGCTGCCATCAATCTATCCAATGAGGACCCACGACAGCAGCTGGAGCTGTTGTGCTCGTCCCTTTCGCTGAAACGATCCAGTTCAGATAAGTAAAAGGGGGGCTGCTGCACTACAGAAGGTTTTTCACTTTAATGCATAGAATGCGTTAAGATGAAAAACCTTGAGGGTTTACAATCCCTTTAAGGTGGCTTGGCAACTTTCAACTCCCTCCATACATTTTCTATAGGATTAGGATCTGGAGACTGGCTAGGCCACTTCATGACCACTTCATGACCATAATGGGCTTCTTCTTGAGCCACTCCTTTGTTGCCTTGGCGGTATATTTTTGTTGGTCATTGTCATGCTGGCAGACCCATCGATGACCCATCTTCAGTGTTCTGGCTGAGAGAAGAAGGTTCTCATCCAAGATTTTACAATACATTTTTCTTGTTAAAAAAAGATTTTACAATACATGACCCCATCCATTGGCCCCTCAATGCAGGCAAAGTAGGCCTGTACCTTTAGCAGAGAACCAACCCCAAAGCATAATGTTTCCACCTCCGTGCTTCACTGTAGGGATGGTGTTCTTGGGGTCATAGTTAGCATTTTTCTTCCTCCAAAAACGCCAATTCAAGTTAATGCCAAAGAGCTCAATTTTGGTCTCATCTGACCACAACGCCTTCTTCCAATCCTTCTCTGAATCATTTAGATGTTCATTGGCAAACTTCATATGGGCTGTACATGTGCCTTCTTGAGGAGGGGGACCTTGCGGGCGCTGAAAGATTACAATCCATGGAGGCGTATTGTGTCACCAATGGTTTGTTTGGTGACTGTGGTCACCACTTCCTTGAGATCATTCACCAGCTCCTCTCATGTAGTTCTCTGCTGATCCCTCGCTTTTCCCATGATCATCCTTACCCCATGCAATTGATGGTTATTTTGTATTTCTTCTATTTGCGAATAACGCCTCCAACAGTTGTCTCCTTCTCACCAAGCTTCTAGTCGAAGGTCTTGTAGCCCATTCCAGCCTTGTGCAGGTCTACAATCTTGTCCCTGATGTCTTTTGACAGCTCTTTGGTGTTGCCCAGGATCTTGAGGTTTGAATGGAAGAAAGAGATTCTGTGGACAGGTGTCTTTTATACACGTAAAGAGTTATCGTTAGGAGAACCTTCTTTTTTTTTTACTAACTGAACTGTGTAACACATGGGCACCTACTGTAGCCAGAATTATTGTTGGTTGGTAGGGGATCAAATACTTATTTTACTAACTGAACTGCAACTCAATTTATAACATTTGTATCATGTGTTTTGGAATTTTTGGTTGATATTCTGGCTCTATAATTTAAAAGAAACATATGATAAAAATGACAGACCCTTTGTTTCTTTGTAAGTGGGCAAACCTACAAAATCTGCAGGGACTCAATTTTTTTCCCCACTGAAACTTTTAAAGTTAACAAAGTTGGTGAAGCGATGAGTACACTGGAGCTCCACCTCTGTGGGCCAGGAAACCATCACCCCCATCAATTGTACAGGAATAAGTAACAGAACTCAATGTAAGCTGTAAAGTCTCCCTTTGCTCCAACTGTCTGGATGAATATTTTAAAAAATGCCATAAAATGCTGGAATCTACGTCAGGCAAGCTCCAGTGTACGATAACAGGCAGCTGTTCGGCTGACTCAGACGGCCCTTGGTGACACTTTCTTGGTGCAATTAAACGCCACACATGACAGCGCAGGTAGTAAAGCACCAGCCAAATAGGACCTGAGCAGACGTGATCTCGGAGGAGCAGCGAAAAGGCCAATTAGAGGAAGAATGTCAACATGTTTATAAAGATTATTTTATGGAAGTGATTAAAGTCTTATTAGCATAATTTTTTGTATTTATACTGGAAAAAGGTCATCCTGTTAATGAGATAGAACAGAGGGTTATAAAGATGCTCGGGTGGCCTCACCGCAGCAGACTATAACCGCAATGCACAAAATGCAGACCTGTGGGGGGTAAAACCATTTCACTGTGATGCAGGAAGGAGACTCTAGTTTGGTGGGGAGGATTGAGATATTCTGAAAGATGAAGGTTGCCATTTGCTCAAAGTTCTGAGCTGGAAAAAAAAAAAAAAAGTATACTGGAATAGTCTTTAAAGGCATAGTCTACTTATTGGACCATGTTTCAGTTTACACCTGCATTTGAGGTTTTAACATTAAACATAGGGGTTGATTTACTCAAGGCAAATAGACTGTGCACTTTTCAAGTGCAATTGCTCCAGAGCTTAGTAAATGAGGTAAAGCTTCACTTTGCAAAGAATACCCAATGATGTGCAAAAAAAAAAAGCAGCCTTTTTGCTTGCACATGATTGGATGATGGAAGTCCAGCAGAGCTTCTGCTCATTTACTAAGCTCTGGAGCAACTGCACTTTGCAAAGTGCACAGTCTATTTGCCTTTAGTAAATCAACCCCTACGTTTCATGTTAAAACCCCAAATGCAGGTGTAACCTGAAACATGGTCCAAGGGACTGCCAGCTGGATAATGGACGCATCACAGATAAATGCACATATTTTCCAGTACACCATGAATTGCAGAAAGATCACATTGCAAAAGGACAAGTGCAACGTTTCGGAGCGGCGCAGAACCCCTTCATCAGGAATGCGAGCATCACACCACAGGCCTGACGAAGGGGTCCTGCGTGGCTCAGAAACGTTGCACTTGTAATTTTGCAATGTGATCTTTCTGCAATAAAAGCTTTGGACAACATTTGAAGATCCATGGTGTGCTGGCAAATATGTGCGTTAATTATCCAGGAGAGTCTGGCTGGCACTTGTTCCTACACATACAGGATACTGGCATGTCAGGTCTAATGTGACTTCTCTTTGCTGATAATCTGAAAGTGTTTAGTGTCCTCTTTCTATAGACTCACATGTTCAGTGACTAAGGGTCCATTTACATTAGGTGTGTTGGGACTGCTCAGTCCCACTGCACTTCTGCCACAAGACAAGAGAAAATGCCTCATCTATGCTGTGGCCGGTTCACACCACTTTGTTGTGGTGGTGTGCTGAAAATAAGCACTGCGTACAGTACTTTTTTCCAGTGCAGCACGAGTCATTGCACACCAGCCGATAGAACGCTTTGAAATGTCAATAAAGTTTGTTTAAAGAATAAAAAAAAAAAAAAAAAAATTAAGAAGCAGTGCGATGCACTGCTATTGGTGCATCAAAGCCACGCTGGTCTGGCCGGACCAGGCCACGTACCAGTCACTGCGTTGCAGTGCAGCAGCTGGAGTGAATGCGCCCTTACAGAGCTCAGCTCGTTAACCTTTGGTCTTTATCTTGCTGCCGGACTCTAGCGAGCTGGCATTTGATTTTCTTCGGCGGAGACATGATCCAGAAGGGTGTAGGTGTCCACCAGAGATGGGCAAGTATATAAAAGCCATGGATATATGACCAGGATGGTGTATATAGGATCAAGTGCAAGCGGAGCTCTCACTACTACCGTCCTATCCCATCATGCTCAAGGCCACGCCCCTTCCCGTTAACTTTTACATCCACTGTGCTAACCGAGATGGTACCACGGGCCCTGTTCTGTATCTATGGCTGCACTCCTAACATCCTGCCTCTCTCTCCATTGGAAGTATTAAAATATTATGCTTGTTGAAATATTTATTTTTCCTTATATACATCAATACTCTACTAGAAAAAAGCTAATTTTGCAGTAAAAAGCTCAACTGGGTGCAGCCTACTGAATGAATTTAATGCACTGGCTTTTAGATAAGCTGGCCAATTGATGAACGACCCCCTCTGACAGTAAGAGGAAGTAATGAGAGTACGTAAAGTCAAAACAAGTACAAGTAGTACCATCACTAAGTATATTGCCCCTTTATCTGCGGTCACGTGACCCATTGGGTCCCCTCTTCTCCCTGCAGCTTGGGGTGGGGGGCGAAGGGTGCAAAAGCTGCTAAACGGCCAGGGGTAGCGGTCACTCTGTGGAGGGCTGGATGGGGGAGTGGCAGCTGTAAATGCCAAGCAGGAGCCACAGTTGCTCAAGCTGTGGAGGGCTGGGTAGGGGTGAAGCAGCTGTAATGCAAAGCAGGAGCCACTGTCAAACTGTGGAGAGATAGACAGGGGTGCAGTTGCTGTAAATGCCAAGCAGGAGCCACGATCAGACTGTAGAGGGCTGGATTGGGGTGCAGCAGCTGTAATGCCAAGCAGGAGCCACTGTCAGACTGTGGAGAGCTAGGTAGGGGTGATGCAGCAATTATGCAAAGCAGGAGCCACTGTCAATCAAACTGTGGACGGATAGACAGGGGTGCAGCAGCTGTAATGCTAAGCAGGAGCCACTGTCAATCAGACTGTAGAAGGCTGGGTAGGGGTGCAGCAGCTGTATTGCTGAGCAGGAGCCACTATCATTCAAATTGTGGAGGGATGGATGGTGGCGTGATTGCCGATTATGCGCTGCAATCTCTCAAACTGTTGAGGATGGAAGTGTGGCACCTGTAATATTGAGCAAAAGCCGCTGTCACTCAAATTGTAGAGAGCTGCACAGGGGTGTGGAAGCTCTAATGCTGAGCAGGAGCTGCTGTCATTCAAACTGCTGAAGGCTGGATGGGGGCATGGAAGGTGTAATTCTGAGCAAGAGCTCAAACTTTGGAGAGCTACACAGGGGAATAGCAGTTGTAATCTGATTTTGGGATTGCGGGCACCGTGTCCTGAAGTCAGAAGAGATGCAAGCTGACCGCATAAGGACCGATATGCTTCCATGCTTAGCATAGTTAATATCAAGGAGGAAGGGGTTTCTCTGCTAACAGGAATGGCAGGATCACTAGGTATTTTATAGCTTTCCTAGATCTCATACACATTGCAGAGTTTGCTTTAGGCTACTTTCACTGGGGGCGTTGGCGGCAAAGCGCCGCTAATTTTAGCGGCGCTTTACCGCAGTTCTTGCAGCCCTTTTCGGCCGCTAGCGGTGCTTTTAACCCCTGCTAATGGCCGAGAAGGGATTTCAATGGGCAGGGGCGCTTTAGGAGCAGTGTATACACCGCTCTAACAGCACCTCAAAGATGCGGCTTGCAGGACTTTTTTTTGGCGTCCTGCCAGTGCACCGCTCCAGTGTCCAAGCACTCGGGCTTTCACACTGGAGTGAGAGGAGGGGCTCTTTACAGGCGCTATTTTTAACGCTATAGCGCCTGTAAAGCGCCTCAGTGTGAAAGCAGCCTTACAGAAGTACAAGGCCAAGTAGTCCCCAACTTGTTTTTTTTTTACTTTACACACACTTTAATCTTTTCCACAGTAGTTCTCATAACTGGCCCAAGGCCATGTTGGACAACACCCCCTCCCATTCCCTTTATTATCCTCCACCCAAAAAATAATCAGAAAGAGATGGCAACCAGCCAAGGCCCAATGCCGCTCAGCACCCCCCCAACACTCCTCTCCTGCAGCTCTTCAATTAAAAACGTGTTGACAAACTTTCTTGGATCTCATTTCCCAGCCACCGCCCCTCACAGATGGCGTTTCCCCAGAGCGAGCCGCCAGCGATAAGACTGTGAAAATTCACTTCCCCCAGCAGCCGTTGAATGAAATCACTCTCAAGTTTTATTGTTTACGCTCCTCTGGACGGCTCAGTAATACACATCCTTATAGAACTGAGGGTGGGGGGGGGGGGGGCGGGGGTGCTGGTTTTGTGCTCTGCTTGCCTCTATTCCCTTTTTTTTTTCTGTGTGATTCTCACCTGGTCGTGGGCGATCGCTTCCGTCTCTCGCAATGCACAGCATCAAAAAACGCCGCATTCCAGAACCTGAGCGTGTGCCTATCATAAACAGCAAACAGCACAGGTCAGCAAGATCCCTATTTATTGAAGACCAGCTCTGCTAAAACTTCAAACGTTATGGGTTATATTCTTACAGCAAAGAATCTGACAAAACGCCAAAACATGTATTGCACATTATGAATGTTCCTGCTGTATGCGTTTTAAATGATTGTTTTACCACCAGTGAATGTTGGGTGAAAGTCACACTCACTGCGCCATAAATATGTTCCTTTACGTTGAGAGGAGTTGGGATTTAATGGTCTTATAAAAATGTCCGTTCTCATTTTTTCTCATCCATGATATACAGGTTATTCTTCTATGCTCATTGGAGAATTAGAGATCTCCATTGTATATATTAGTCCCGACACCCCTTGCCAGTCCTTAGATGTGGTGACAGGACTGGTTTTATTTTTTCAGGCTCCCCCCCCCCCTTTATTTTTACCTTCATTCCTGCACATTAGTCCGACGATTTCAGAGACATCTGTACAGAAGTCTATTGAAATCGCACCTGAAAATCGCCAAAAGTAGTACAAAACTACTTTTAGGGAATCGGAAAATTTGGCGTCGCACTGATTCGGATGGTTCTATTGCCGGCAGTAGCCGCCAATTTGGCATGCCATGCCAAAATCGCATGCCAAATCGAATCAATGTGAACCAGGGCTATAGGTCACATTGGGTGGAAAAAGTTCTGAAATGATTTATCTTTGTCTCTTTTTTACATCACAAAAACATGACCTTTTAACAGGGGTGTGTAGACTTTTTATAACCACTGTACAGGGAGTCCCCGACTTACGAACGCCCGACCTACGGACATCTCCTTACGAACCGGGCGCTTCTGGGACCCTCTGCCATTTTGCGTGGACATCGGCCATTCTGCGCATGCGTGGCCAGACGGAGCCTCGGAAAGCAACGGCAAACATCGGAAATGTCCGTAATTTGCGGCGCATGCGCAGAACGGCATTCGACGGAACATCGGAAATGTCTGTAATTGTCGTTCTGCGCATGCGCCACCGACTTACGAACATTTCCGATTTACAAACAGAAGGACAGTCCCTAACGGGTTCGTAACCCGGGGACCCCCTGTATATGTAAAGTGCTGTATAAAAGGCGAATATGCAAGTACCTATAATAAAGACGTATACAATGTAAATATCCTGATTATTGTAAATTCCACTTTAAGGCCCCTTTCACACTGGTGCCGCTTAGAAATCTCTCTACTTCAGCGCCATTTCAAAGCCGCACATCAGTGCGATTTGCACTACTGATTTCATTGCGGCTTGCGACTTCATTTAACAGAAGTCTTTGCAAGTCGCAAATCAATAAAATGTAGTGCAGGAACCTTTTTCTTAATCGCTGCGATATGAGTCGCGGCGATATGAACGGTTCCGTTGCTGGCTGAGACTTGGAACTGTCAAATCTCATGACAAGTCGCACCGCTGTGAACAGGGGCCAAGTAGTTTATCAGTTCTCCTCTACACAGGTCAACTCCGCGGGACGCCATCACCGCAGAACACTCATTACTGACCTCGCTCTCCTCCCCCCTCCCTCCTTACCAGATTGGTTGTTGCTTCAGATGTGAGTACAGGTAAATCTTCTCCCCCTTCTTGTCATCGGGACTCTGCAGGGGAACTGAACACAAAGAACAAGAGGTGAGAACACGCAATGCGCCCCGGAAAGACGACGCAACACACCCACACAAGGAAGGGACCCACTCACTGTCATTGGACGGCTGCTCTCTTGGAGAGTCTTCGGATTGGCTGGAAGAAAAAAGGATTTAATTTACTACCCTAGGTTTTGTGAGTGAACCTGTCAAGTCAATATT
The DNA here is from genome assembly GCA_028564925.1 of Lithobates sylvaticus. Taxonomy (NCBI): domain Eukaryota; kingdom Metazoa; phylum Chordata; class Amphibia; order Anura; family Ranidae; genus Lithobates; species Lithobates sylvaticus. The sequence goes on from CM053034.1 coordinate 21,428,391, forward strand.
TAAACATGCTGAAAAAAAAAAAAGTGCCTGCGAGCATCAGATGTCTTTTTGCCCTGTTCACAGCCAGGAGTAGACGGATCTGATCTCAGAACCTGAAATGCCAGCTTTTCGCCTCATTTTAGTGGGTGTAACCCAATCGCTAAAATCTCAGAGAAGCTTTAACCTGTTAAGGAGAAATATGAATCAACTTATATTTTGCATTCCCTTTCATCAACATTCTAATGACGTTTTTATTTAAAAACTTTCCATCTTCATTATATGCTGTACTTTATTACAGAGATGTCATTCCTGGGTTTCTATGCTTCTCAATGCAATGCAGGCAGATCATGTCTGGTGGGTGAGGTTGGCAGGGTGCTGTACATAGCTTTCTGAACATATCCCAGCACCCGGCCTCAGTACTCCTTTCAAAAGTCCTCAGCATTGATGCACGCGGTGGGAGGAGTTATGCAAATATCAAATGCCTTGATGAGCTGTGGTCCGAGTATTTGGTGAGTGGCTCTCCTGAAGAAAGAGACCCCCCTCTGGCTGGAGACCCAAAGGCCAAATAACGTTACCCCAGCCTCAGGGCAGGGCCCATGATGACCTGCACCCTTTATGCAAAAACACACAAAAAGACACACATGCAGTGTAAATGCTTGTGATAAAAAAAAAGGTCAGGTGCAGTACATAGCAGGAATTCCAGCCAATACAAAAATTGCCCTGGCTAGCCAGAAGGCTACATCCAAAGTTGCAGTGCAAGATGAGCAAGTAGTGACGTGTCCTTGCGCCAAGTGACGCCCCAATGGTGTGCAGTCCAAAAGTATTTTTCCGGCACCCCTAGGATGCCATCACTACTGGGAGCTCCTTGGGAGGAAAGAGCTAGATAATGCTGGATGTCCTCCAGCCAGGAAATGAGGCAGGCACCATCTGACTTGCTGCAGCTTCTAATGCACATTGTGAGAAGCTCACAGTGTGCAGTGAAATCAGAGGAAGCCATTTCAGTCCAGGAGAGGAGCCGGTACAACTGTGCAAGACTGAAGGGAAGGCCGGAGGTCAGATGACCAGGCCATTTTTTGCAATACGGCACTACGTTACTTTAACTGACAATTGCGCAGTCATGCAACACTGTATACAAATGAAATTAAGGTAATATTTTCTCCACAAATAGAGCTTTATTTTGGTGGTATTTGATCACCTCTGCGGTTTTTATTTTTTTGCGCTATAAACAAAAAAAAAAAGAAAATTTTGAATTTTTTTTTTTTTTTTTTTTTATATTTTATAGCTTTCAGCTATAAAACATATCCAATAAAAAAACTGAAAAAAAAAAATCAAATTTCTTCAATCTAATTTAGTCCAATATGTATTCTGCTACATGTTTTTGGTAAAAAACAAAAAAACAAAAAAAAAATCCCAATAAGCGTAAAATGATTAATTTGCGCAAAAGTTAGTGTCTACAAACTATGGGATTTTTTTTTTTTTTTTTACCTTGTAATGGCAGCATTCAGCGACTTATTGCGGGACTGCAATATTGTGGCGGAAATCTGACACAAACTGACACTTTGTGGGAACCAGTGAAACTAATACAGTGATTAAAATTTGGAAAGACGTGGGGTGGGACTTTGCATGTGCCTCAATGGAGTATGGATAATCATTTATAACACAGTATTTTTTTTTTAAAAGATGTACAAATACTTTACCATTCTTAGATGGGAATATTTAAAACATTACAATCTAAAAGAGAGTACAGTTTACTGTTTGGTTGATCCAGGTTGATCCAGGTTGTGCGAGTCCTGGTATAGAGTATCAAAGGTGTGGCCTACGCGTTTCGCTGTTATAAATTATTATCCATACTCCATCAAGGCACATGCAAAGTCCCGCTCCACGTCTTTCCAACTTTTGTTTCTACTAGGGATGGTGCCTCCGTGTGAGTTATAATTATTTCACATTTACCCCCACTCTCATTCACTAATACAGTGATCAGTGCTAAAAACATGCACTGTCTCTGTACTAATGACACTGGCTGGGAAGGGTTAACACCAGGGGAGATCAAGGGGTTAAATGTGTGCCTAACAAGTGTTTATGTGTGCTGTTTTTACAAAGGGATGTGATGGATTTTGTAAAGAATATCCATCACATTCCTGCTGACAGAACAGTTCTGTGCCTCTCCTTGCTGATCAGTGGTTGCTGGAGGACATCCATTGGCCGGCACCCAGTGATTGGCTTGTGCTGTGTCTAATCACAGCACAGACGCGGCACCAGCAGCGCACAGACGCCTCCACCCCCCGCATCCATAAATGGCGGATCACGTACTAGCGGGAGAGCCGCTCGGCCGCCAAGTCTTGCGGTCGGCAAGTGGTTAATACGATTTCAAAAGTTGTTTCCAATCTTTGAAAATCTGCACCTTTCATTAATATTTTCCCTGGTGATCCTGCCATGAAGGTCCATTTTCAGGGACTTCCAGTTATAGGGTGACAACGCTTTTTCTCTATAATATAATCCTGCGTTGTCACTCTGGTAGAGTCTACCAATGGGCGTGCAGACACACTGCTCAGGCATGGCCCGCTGCTGTCACTTTCATGAAGCTGAGCCGGAGCATTGCCTTCTAGGGGGACGATGGAGCAAGTGCATGCAGGCAGGAAGTGGCTGCAGGAAATCCGCAGCACTAAAATAGGACAAGGGAATCAAAAAAAAGGTGACAAGAGTATTTATGGCAGGGATATGCAATTAGCGGACCTCCAGCTGTTGCATAACTACAAGTCCCATGAGGCATAGCAAGACTGACAGCCACAAGCATGACACCCAGAGGCAGAGGCATGATGGGACTTGTAGTTTTGCAACAGCTGGAGGTCCACTAATTGCATAACCCTGGTTTATAGGGATACATGGAAATTGTATACGATGCACACAAATGTCATCCAGTTCTGGGATACATCTACTTTAACCCCTTCCTGACAACTCTCCAGCGTTCCCTTTCAAAGTTCTGAATGCCCGGGGTGGATTGGTGATCATGTGACCACTGTCCGGCTGGCTACAGATCATTAGTTAGGACCGGGAAATGTCTGACAGTTCAGTCTCTGTGCTGGGGAAGCATAGTGAGCACATATTTGTGGCGCGTGGGCGCTAAAGCCCACCCTTTTACCGCCGTAGGTGTTTTACTTGGGCGGCAACACGTTGTGAAGGACTGCAGAGCTTTCATTGCTGCTACAATGTTTCAAATGTATCCTTTTACTTCTCAGAGGCAAACCTGTAATCTGGTCAGTGTCCACACAGTACATAAAACCCAAAATAGGACTAGGAAAATGGAGACGATAAATGCTGGGATTGGCAGTCCCAGCAGTAAATCCAGCTCCTGATTGGTTGCTGTAGGTTATCGCTCTTTGCACAGTTTTTTTTTCACATTTTGCAAGCCTCTAGAAATATCTCTTACCCATTCTTTTTGGCGGGCGGACCCTTAAGTTTGCTCTCCAGCCCTCCGAAAAAGCCCTTCATGTTCTCGGTGGTGACGGAGGTGGTCCTCAGCAGGCGCTCCACGTTGTCCTTCTTCTCAGCCAGCCAGCTGTTGGCAGACTTGAAATAGGCGTCAATGCTGCCGGTGCTCACCGGCTTCTCCCGCGACTCTGTGGGCGACACGTGAGGCTTCCCTGCAGATTAAAGGGGGGGTGATCATCCAAAGCAAGCGTTCTCAACCTGTGGGCCCTGAAGCTGTTTCAGGACTACAAGTCACATGAGGCATTGCAAGGCTGACAGTTACAAGCATGACACCCAAAGACAGAGGCATGATGGGACTTGTAGTTCAGCAACAGCTGGAGGGCACCCATTAACAAAAGGCACCTACTGCAAGGGTTAATTGGAGGCCTGAGGAGCAACTGGGGGGGGGGGGGGAACAGTTGACTAGAACACTAGGAAAAGAAGGGACATTTAAAAACATGTAATACTGTGGAAATTGTACAAATAGCTAGAAACAGAATGGAAGTACAGACAGCGACTGTTCTGGGGAAAACAGCAATAGATATATATACACACAGTTTAGGAAGCTAGACAGCACTAGTAGGCAGAAAGTAAACATGGTTGTCTAGAAAAGTAACTAGGTGGATTCCAAAGAAAACACCAACTTAATCAATATACAGTAAAACCTTGGTTTGAGAGCGTTTTGCAAGACAAGCAACATTTTTTAATAAATTTTGACTTGATATACAAGTAGCGTCATGTCACAACTGAGTATAAAAGAGAAGAGAGGCGCCTCCAAGTGTAGCAACATGGTTACATTTAATGAATGTACAACATTTAGCAACATATTGCTAAACTTAGAGGGGCCTCTCTTCTTTTAGGCCCCTTTCACACTGGGGCGGGAGCAGCATCAGCGGTAAAGCAGCGCTATATTTAGTGCTGCTTTATCGTCGTTTTAGCGGCGGTATTCGGCCGCTAGCGGTGTGGTTTTAAACCCTGCTAACAGCCAAAACAGGGTTAAAACCCCCCCGCAAAGTGCCGCTGCGCTTTGCCGGCGGTATTGCCGCGCTGCCCCATTGATTTCAATGGGTAGGAGCGGTTAAGAAACGGTGAATAAACCGCTCCTTCACCACTCCAAAGATGCTGCTAGCAGGACTTTTTTTACCGTCCTGCTAGCGCACCGCTCCAGTGTGAAAGCCCGCCGGCTTTCACACTGGAGTGAATGGGGCTGTTTTTTTTTCAGGCGCTGTACAGGCAATATTTTTAGCGCTGTAGCGCCTGAAAAACGCCCCAGTGTGAAAGGGGCCTTATACTTTGTAGCTCCTGCTGGAATTTATTTCTAATATTTGTGGATGGACATTTTATGGTTACAGAATCTGGTCACATTGCTAAAATCCTTTTATATGGACTATAAACTGAAGGACTTATGAATAAATGGTTGTGGAATGAATCATCTGAGTTTCCATTATTTCTTATGGGGAAATTCACTTTGATATAAGTGCTTTGGATTACAAGCATGTTTCTGGAACTAATTATGCTCGCAATACAAGGTTTACCTGTATAATGCAAAAAGGGGTACAGCACAGCGAGTATACCTTTATAGCCAGTAATATAGCAACTTCAGGCATCCATACCCTCTATAGTTACCAACCTGCACCATGCAGGAGAAATAAATGCTCAGGTCCTAAATACCTTCATATATACAACACACAAGAGAAAAGGAGCAGCCACCAAGTCGCAGCTTTCTGTCAACTGTCCACATTCTGCTCCCTTTCCCCCCACAACACACAAAAAAAAAAAAAAAACATGCATGTGCAGATGACCACCTACCTACAGCTGCTAAATAGCAATTGAATGGCCACCAATGTGCAGGGCACCCTCCATGCCAACTATTTGCATCTGGAGCTGAGGGGGGGGGGGGGGGGGGGGAGGGTGTGCCTGAGCATGCAGGGTAGTACGTCCATCTATGATGTCATAGGATGTCAGCTGGATCAGTTGTGCAAACTGGCCCTGGGCACTGAGCGGCGAAGCCTGTCCCCCCACTGTTTGTTCCGATGCCTCCAGTGTTTTTTGTTCTTTTGTCACTATGGATGGGACATGTTCTACTATTATAGCTAGAGGGGTTTCTATTACTGATTACGATTTTACGACTGTTGGCTAGCAGTAAAAACTGAAGTGTACTTTTTCTGTATATTTGTAGATATTTGGTGACTTTTGTTTTAAAACTTTAGTGGGGGAGGGGAGAGATTTGTTTGGTACATTCTAGAACACGTCATAGAATATAGGATACAATATAATGGTTTTGATAAGGAATATACACAAGTTGAAACGTAACGTTTTGTGGAAACTGTATCTCTGTATAAGTACTAGAGGAAACATTGAATAAATTGTAACATGAAGGTGCGGGCCCTTCCATCCCCCCACCCCCAAACCTTGGCCTGGCCTTCGTGACTAGTCCTGAGTGCTTCCTATGTGTACAAATTTCTTCTATCTGCCGTCTTTTCATTCTAGCAAGCGAAACGCGTTAGTGCATGCATCAGGAATTCATGAATTAGTTTACTACACCTACATGATTATTGAACAGGAGTGCCGCTACTGTATAAAGTAAGGCAAAAAACTAATTTGCAGAAAAGGGGCGGCGTTAACCACTTGCCGACCGCCTCCTGTACATATACGTCGGCACTTTGAAGAGGGATATCTCTGTAACGGCAGGAGCTGCTGCCACAACCGAGATATCCTTCTTTACAGGAGGTAGTTCTGGTTACGATAATGGTGGTCTCTGCGGCGGGTACGCCGCAAGATCACCGTTATCGGCGGCGGGAGAGATTATACCCCCCCTCCCGCCGCTTACCGGAGCCGTCGGTATCGGCGGAGGCGATCGGGTCCTGCTGCGTGATGGGTATGGAGACGAGTGAGGCTAAGATGGCCCCCACTCATCTCTATACCATAGAGGGGCGGAAGCAACGTCAAAACGTCACTTCCATCCATACGTCTTAAAGGAACATTTTTTTCAATGTCATTTTTTAAAATGAAATTTTTTATTTTTTTTGCATTTAAGTCCAAATATGAGATCTGAGGACTTTTTGACCCCAGATCTCATATTTAAGAGGACCTGTCATGCTTTTTTCTATTACAAGGGATGTTTACATTCCTTGTAATAGGAATAAAAGTGATCAATTTTTTTCTTTAAAACAGTGTAAAAATTTATAAATTCAAGTAAAATAAATAAGAAAAAAAAAAAACACCCTGTGCCAACGAGCTCGCCCGCAGAAGCGAACGCATACGCAAGTAGCGCCCACATATGAAAACGGTAGTCAAACCACACGTGAGGTATCGCCGCGATCGGTAGAGCGAGAGCAATAATTCTAGCCCTAGACCTCCTCTGTAAGTCAAAAGATGCAACCTGTAGATTTTTTTAAATGTCGCTTATGGAGATTTTTGAGGATAAAAGTTTGACGCCATTCCACGAGCGGACGCAATTTTGCAGCATGACATGTTGGGTATCAATTTACTCGGTGTAACATTATCTTTCACAATCTAAAAACAAATTGGGCTAATTTTAATGTTGTCTTATTTTTTTATTCAAAAAAGTGATGTTTTTCCAAAAAAAAGGGCGCTTGTAAGACCGCTGCGCAAATACGGTATGAAAAAAAAGTATTGCAATGACCGCCATTTTATTCTCTAGGGTGTTAGAAAAAAAAAAATATATATATATATAATGTTTGGGGGTTCCAAGTAATTTTCTAGCAAAAGAAAAAAAAACAGTTTTAAACATGAAAAAACAGGCTTGGTCCTTAAGTGGTTAAAGACTGTAGGATGAGCATGACTGGAGGATGGTGGACAGCTTTATCACATGGAAGGAAAGGACTATTGGCTGATGCTGGCGATTGGCTAATACAGGAGTTGCCATTTATCAATATCTCACCTATGTAGTAATACGTGAAGCACATGGTCATCAGGTTCTTGGCTGGACCAAAATCATCCATCTGGTGACACCTACAGGAAGAAAGAGAGGGGGGGGGGGTCAGAGGAGGGAACATCGTTATCCCAACGGCGAGCCCCGGCAGAATTGTCACACTTACTCAAAGAGGACCACGGCGAAGGACTGCACCAGCCTGTAGAAGGTCTGCTCCGAGACGCACTTGGAATTGCAGCGCTGGGGAGGCGGAGAGAGCAGAAAAGGATTTCAAATCTAGAACGGCCAGAAACAGATAAGCAGCCCCCAACCACCAATCCTATAGAAGAACTCCAACTTCTAACCGAACGCAGAACATAACTGACACTGTACTGAGAGAGACACAAACAGCTCCACATCTACAGTCATACACGTGTGAAGGAATTCACAAAGTCGGGACCTGTGTGCTGTTGATCCTCCTACATGGGACAGCTGAGCAGTACTGAAACGGGTAAAAAAAAAAAAAAATGTACCGCAGCTCCCCCGGTCCAATCTGTGTCAGTGCATGTATGCAGCAGCCTCAGCTTGCACCGCTCCGCAAACCACGCCTCCCACCGCATTTTGCCCTACCCATCAGGGCTTAGCCATAGGACTAAGCCCTGATAAGCAGGCAAAATGTGCCATGGCTGTATCATCTCTGAGCTGGGATCTCAGTCCAGAAAATAGAAGGTGATCCTGGATGATGCCTGAACCAAGATGGCGCCATCCTTCTGAAGAGAAATGTAGGCGGGACTTACAAGACGGCCTCACATTGATGCTACATGTACAATAACACCGTTACCTGAGCGCTGACAAAGCGAGCAAACCATTCTCTTCCCTTCCCATTCTCGGAGCTGCAGAGCTCACCAAATCGTGCCTTCTCCTCCTGGTCCATGTCTTCCCTGGAAGGAGAGTTAAAAAAAGAAAAAGTTTAGTTCACTGAGGTGGCTGTCAGCTGTAGATGGAGTCAGGCCACAACAACCAGTAGTACAAGGTTAAAAGTGGTCAGGGCCACTCCCCATATCCAAATTAACCCCTATTCACTTTGTGCCCCCCCTTCAGCTACAACTTAAAGTGGGGTTGCACACACAAAAAAAAAAAACACATTTGGAATTTTTATTTATTTATTTAACTCACCTCTAAATGCCTGTTGCTAGGGGGTCCCTCTTGGTCTGCCGCCTTCAGTGCCTGGGCTGGTGACATCACTTCCCCCTCGGCGCAGGATGGGCTCAGCTTTGCTTCCTCCCTCCTGTCAGTCATCTGGGATATGCAACAGGTCCCAGATGATTGTGTGGCCAATCATGGCGCACGGCGCCGCTCACGCATGCGCAGTGGGTGCCCGGCTGTGGCTTCAGTACCCACAGTTAGAATTCCGGTGCCGCCGATCGGAGGGGGGGGGGAGATGAGCGGGGATTCGATCCCCCTCATCGCTGGACCCTGGGACAGGTAAGTGTCCGATTATTAAAAGTCAGCAGCTGCAGTATTTGTAGCTGACTTTTTAAAGAGGTTACTCCTCTTTAAAATGGGAAAAGTACATGAGCAGAAGCAACCAATGAGCATCTCCTTCCATTTTTCTGATTATGGCAATCTAAAATCTGATTGGCTGCTGAGAGTTTCTTCCATGTGCAGAACCACTGTTGGCAAAATTATTGAGACACCTGCCTTTACCCTCACAAAACGCAAGTTCCTCCACCCCAAACTCGCTCATCCATGTCTTTAAGAACCTTTCTTTGTGCACTGGTCCAAATCATTTGGTGGAGGGGGGGGGGGTTCTTTTTCAGGGGTTGGGCCCCCTTAGTTTCAGTGAAGGAAATGCTGTGGGCATCAATATACCAAGACATTTTGGACAATTTCATGCTCTCATGGGAAGAGGTTAAAAAAAAACTGAGAATGACATTAAAGGAATTGTAAAGTAGACATGTGCGATTCGTTTCGTACGAATTCGTAATTCGTACGAATTTTTCGAAATTCGTACGAATTTACGAATCTGTAGTACGAATTTTTTTTTTTTACGAATTCCGTACGGAATACGAAATTTTTTTTATGAATCGTTAGTAAAGTTACGAATCGTTACGAATCGTTACGAATCGTTAACGCGGCTAATGAATTGTTGGTTCTCATAACACAGAGAACAATTCGAATCCAACTACAAATATCGAATTTCAATTTCAAGTTACGAATCGTTACGAATCATTATGAATAGTTACGAATCGTTACGAATCGTTATGAATAGTTACGAATCGTTAGTAAATCCAACTACCAATATCGAATTTCAACTAATTTGAACGAAATTATTATAGCAGATATAACGAATGAATTCGAATGACAAAGTGTCATTTTTGCAGAAAAAAAAAAAGCGTAGGGGTCCCCCCAAATTCAATAACCAGGCCCTTCAGGTCTGGTATGGATATTAAGGGGGACCCCAGCCAAAAAAAAATAAAAAAAATGGCGTGGGGTCCCCCCCCAAATATCCATACCAGACCCTTCAGGTCTGGGATGGATTTTAAGGGGAACCCCGGCCAAAAAAAAAAAAAAAAAATGGCGGGGGGTCCCCCTCAAAATCCATACCAGACCCTTTTATCCGAGCACGCAACCTGGCAGGCCACAGGAAAGGAGGGGGGGACGAGAGCGGCCCCCCCTCCCGCCTGAACCGTACCAGGCCACAAGCCCTCAACATTGGGAGGGTGCTTTGGGGTCCCCCCCAAAGCACCTTGTCCCCATGTTGATGAGGACAAGGGCCTCATCCCCACAACCCTGGCCGGTGGTTGTGGGGGTCTGCGGGCGGGGGGCTTATCGGAATCTGGAAGCCCCCTTTAACAAGGGGACCCCCAGATCCCGGCCCCCCCCCTGTGTGAAATGGTAAGGGGGTACAAAAGTACCCCTACCATTTCACCAAAAAAGTGGCAAAAATGGTAAAAATGACAGGAGACGGTCTTTGACAATTCCTTTATTAAAATCTTCTTTCTTCTTTCTTCTGGTCTTCCTTTCTTCATCTTCTCCTTCCGTCATCTTCTCCTTCCGGCATCTTCTCCTTCCGGCATCTTCTTCCATCTTCTTCTTCCTTCGATTCGCTTCTTCTTCCTCCGGTCTTCTCGTCCTTCTCGTCCGGCGTCGTCCTTCTCGTCCGGCATCGTCGTCTCTTCTCGCAGGCCGCTCCTCGCAATGGGAGGCTCCCGCTCTGTGAGGCTCCGCTCCGGGTGACAGGTCTTTTATAACGAAGGCACCTGGTGACCCCGCCCCCTCTGACGCACGGGGACGTCATGTGGAATTCCCTATGGCTTTCCCCATGACGTCAGAGGGGGGGCGGGGTCACCGGGTGCCTTCGTTATACAAGACCTGTCACCCGGAGCGAAGCCTCACAGAGCGGGAGCCTCCCATTGCGAGGAGCGGCCTGCGAGAAGAGACGACGATGCCGGACGAGAAGGACGACGCCGGACGAGAAGGACGAGAAGACCGGAGGAAGAAGAAGCGAATCGAAGGAAGAAGAAGATGGAAGAAGATGCCGGAAGGAGAAGATGAAGAAAGGAAGACCAGAAGAAAGAAGAAAGAAGATTTTAATAAAGGAATTGTCAAAGACTGTCTCCTGTCATTTTTACAATTTTTGACGCTTTTTTTGGTGAAATGGTAGGGGTACTTTTGTACCCCCTTACCATTTCACACAGGGGGGAGGCCGGGATCTGGGGGTCCCCTTGTTAAAGGGGGCTTCCAGATTCCGATAAGCCCCCCGCCCGCAGACCCCCACAACCACCGGCCAGGGTTGTGGGGATGAGGCCTTGTCCTCATCAACATGGGGACAAGGTGCTTTGGGGGGGACCCCAAAGCATCCTCCCAATGTTGAGGGCATGTGGCCTGGTACGGTTCAGGCGGGAGGGGGGGCCGCTCTCGTCCCCCCCTCCTTTCCTGCGGCCTGCCAGGTTGCGTGCTCGGATAAGGGTCTGGTATGGATTTTATGGGGGACCCCACGCCATTTTTTTGGGCTAGGGTTCCCCTTAAAATCCATCCCAGACCTCAAGGGTCTGGTATGGATTTTGAGGGGGACCCTACGCCATTTTTTTTTTTTTTTTTTGGCTGGGGTCCCCCTTAATATCCATCCCAGACCTGAAGGGCCTGGTTATTGAATTTGGGGGGACCCCTACACATTTTTTTATCAATGACTTCAATGAATGACAGTTCTCTGTATTACGGATCCAACAATTCATTTGCCGGCAATAGCTGCGAGTGATTTTAAATAGTTTTTTTTTTCCTGCAAAAATGACACATTGTACACACAGAGACAGTTCTCTATATTAGATATACTGAATCTCGAATCATTCGAAGCATTCGTTATATCCGCTATTATCATTTCTTTCATGTTAGTTGAAATTACATATTTGTTAGTTACAATACAACATTCGAATTGTTCTCTGTATTGCGGGAATCGGCAATTAGCCGCGAGTGATTTTAAATGTCTTTTTTTCCTGCAAAAATGACACATTGTACAGAGAGAGTGCTAAACACAGGAAACCTGCGCCCTTCTATATACTATATACACTATAGTATGTCTATGAAGGGGGTCATGTTTCCCGTGTTTACAACTCTCTCTGAACAATGTGTCATTTTTGCAGGAAAAAAAGACATTTAAAACCACTCGCGGCTAATTGCCGATTCCCGTAATACAGAGAACAATTCGAATGTTGTATTGTAACTAACAAATATGTAATTTCAACTAATATGAAAGAAATGATAATAGCGGCTATAACGAATGCTTCGAATGCTTCGAGATTCAGTATATCTAATATAGGGAACTGTTCCTGCAGTGTCATTTTTGCAGGAAAAAAAAACTATTTAAAATCGAGTCGCAGCTATTGCCGGCAAATGAATTGTTGGATCCGTAATACAGAGAACTGTCATTCATTGAAGTCATTGATAAAAAAATGTGTAGGGGTCCCCCCAAATTCAATAACCAGGCCCTTCAGGTCTGGGATGGATATTAAGGGGGACCCCCAGCCAAAAAAAAAAAAAAAAAATGGCGTAGGGTCCCCCTCAAAATCCATACCAGACCCTTGAGGTCTGGGATGGATTTTAAGGGGAACCCTAGCCAAAAAAAATGGCGTGGGGTCCCCCATAAAATCCATACCAGACCCTTTATCCGAGCACGCAACCTGGCAGGCCGCAGGAAAGGAGGGGGGGACGAGAGCGGCCCCCCCTCCCGCCTGAACCGTACCAGGCCACATGCCCTCAACATTGGGAGGATGCTTTGGGGTCCCCCCCAAAGCACCTTGTCCCCATGTTGATGAGGACAAGGGCCTCATCCCCACAACCCTGGCCGGTGGTTGTGGGGGTCTGCGGGCGGGGGGCTTATCGGAATCTGGAAGCCCCCTTTAACAAGGGGACCCCCAGATCCCGCCCCCCCCCTGTGTGAAATGGTAAGGGGGTACAAAAGTACCCCTACCATTTCACCAAAAAAGTGTCAAAAATTGTAAAAATGACAGGAGACGGTCTTTGACAATTCCTTTATTAAAATCTTCTTTCTTCTTTCTTCTGGTCTTCCTTTCTTCATCTTCTCCTTCCGGCATCTTCTTCCATCTTCTTCTTCCTTCGATTCGCTTCTTCTTCCTCCGGTCTTCTCGTCCTTCTCGTCCGGCGTCGTCCTTCTCGTCCGGCATCGTCGTCTCTTCTCGCAGGCCGCTCCTCGCAATGGGAGGCTCCCGCTCTGTGAGGCTTCGCTCCGGGTGACAGGTCTTGTATAACGAAGGCACCCGGTGACCCCGCCCCCTCTCTGACGTCATGGGGAAAGCCATAGGGAATTCCACATGACGTCCCCGTGCGTCAGAGGGGGCGGGGGGTCACCAGGTGCCTTCGTTATAAAAGACCTGTCACCCGGAGCGGAGCCTCACAGAGCGGGAGCCTCCCATTGCGAGGAGCGGCCTGCGAGAAGAGACGACGATGCCGGACGAGAAGGACGACGCCGGACGAGAAGGACGAGAAGGACGAGAAGACCGGAGGAAGAAGAAGCGAATCGAAGGAAGAAGAAGATGGAAGAAGATGCCGGAAGGAGAAGATGAAGAAAGGAAGACCAGAAGAAAGAAGAAAGAAGATTTTAATAAAGGAATTGTCAAAGACTGTCTCCTGTCATTTTTACAATTTTTGACACCTTTTTGGTGAAATGGTAGGGGTACTTTTGTACCCCCTTACCATTTCACACAGGGGGGGGGCCGGGATCTGGGGGTCCCCTTGTTAAAGGGGGCTTCCAGATTCCGATAAGCCCCCCCGCCCGCAGACCCCCACAACCACCGGCCAGGGTTGTGGGGATGAGGCCCTTGTCCTCATCAACATGGGGACAAGGTGCTTTGGGGGGGACCCCAAAGCACCCTCCCAATGTTGAGGGCATGTGGCCTGGTAAGGTTCAGGCGGGAGGGGGGGCCGCTCTCGTCCCCCCCTCCTTTCCTGCGGCCTGCCAGGTTGCGTGCTCGGATAAAGGGTCTGGTATGGATTTTGAGGGGGACCCCACGCCATTTTTTTTTTTTTTTTGGCCGGGGTTCCCCTTAAAATCCATCCCAGACCTGAAGGGTCTGGTATGGATATTTGGGGGGGACCCCACGCCATTTTTTTTATTTTTTTTTGGCTGGGGTCCCCCTTAATATCCATACCAGACCTGAAGGGCCTGGTTATTGAATTTGGGGGGACCCCTACGCTTTTTTTTTTTCTGCAAAAATGACACTTTGTCATTCGAATTCATTCGTTATATCTGCTATAATAATTTCGTTCAAATTAGTTGAAATTCGATATTGGTAGTTGGATTTACTAACGATTCGTAACTATTCATAACGATTCGTAACGATTCGTAACTATTCATAACGATTCGTAACGATTCGTAACTTGAAATTGAAATTCGATATTTGTAGTTGGATTCGAATTGTTCTCTGTGTTATGAGAACCAACAATTCATTAGCCGCGTTAACGATTCGTAACGATTCGTAACGATTCGTAACTTTACTAACGATTCGTAAAAAAAATTACGATTCGTCCGAATTTCGTATTTCGTACGAATTCGAACGGAATTTCGTACACGAATTACGAATTACGAATTTTTTTATATACGAAACGGGACGAAACGAAACGAAACGAATTTTTTGGCAGTTCCCATGTCTATTGTAAAGTCTTTTTTTTTTTTTTAATATAAAAATAACAAACATGTTATTCTTACCTGCTCTGTGCGGCTGTTTTGCACAGAGCAGCCCGATTCTCCTCTTCTCGGTTCCCTCTTCTGCGCTCTTGGCCCCTCCCTCCTGTCGAGTGCCCCCACAGCAAGCAGCTTGCTATGGGGGCACCGGAGCCGAGACACAGCTCCCCCTGTCCATTCAGACATGGAGCCACGACCCGACCCCTTCTCTCTCCTAATTGGCTGACAGCAGCGGGAGCCAATGGCGCCGCTTTGTCTCCGCCAATCAGGAGGGAGAGTCTCAGATGGCCAAAACACTAGTGGACAGAGATGGGGCTCGGGTAAGTATTAGGTGGGTCAAGGGGGGCTGCTGCACACAGAAGGTTATTTATACCAAAGCATAAAATGCATTAAGATAAAAAAACCTTCTGACTTTACAACCCCTTTAACGTATTCTATGGGATTTGAAATAGATGGAGACCCTCCCAGCTAGTACCTGTTAGTGTCAGATAGTCCGGTACCACATTCCCACTATAAGTCGCTGATCACTGCCATTACAATATAACGTAGATAAACGCGCATAAACGCACGTTAATTAGCGCTCTATTTTTTCAATGCATTGTGGGAGTTTGGAATGCATTGTGTGATTTTTGGATTGTCCTCTGTGTATTTTTATTAAAAACGCCCATAAACGATAACGCTAAAAACGTTCATAAACGCTAGTACAAAACGCTGTTAAAAGCAGGTTTTTCAACCAGTGTTTTCTGCCAGCAATCTGGCGTCCAGAAAAAGCTTTTTTGAGCTTCAGTGTGCATGGAGCCTTAGGCCTAAATCATTAAAGAAATGTCATTTATTGGATATGTTTTATAACAAAGTAGAAAATAACAGGGTTTTTTTTGGCCAATATTTTCTGTCTTTTTTCGCTTATATAATAAATAAAAAACCCAGTTGTGATCAAATACCACCAAAAGAAAGCTCTATTGGTGTGAAAAAAATGATAAAAATGTTATCTGCATACAGCGTTGCATGACCGCGCAATTTCCAGTTCAAGTAGAGCCGTGCCGAATAGCCAAAAATGGCCTAGTCATAAGGGGGTAAAACCTCCCGGAGGACAAGTGGTTAAATATTGACATGTTCGGTCAATAGTGCAGTTTGCATATAAACTGATTTTATTTCGGCAGTCAGTTACATGATATACAGATAACTTTAATGGAGGATCCTCCACATGATTGGAAATGGCATACTGGAAATGTTCCAATAATAACAACGTAACGATTCCCCGCACTGGTGATACAATGTAACAACAGTGGGATTCCTGTGCGGTAAATCAGAATTCGGCCATTAATAACCCGCCTTGTTTTGCGTCCACCTTACAGAAATGATTACAGGCCAATTAATCCATATGCCGCATCTTCTCCGATTTATCAATAATTCAGCGTTTTGCTGAGTGAGCCCTCCCCAGCCTTGGCCCGAGCCGCGGCAGCATGGCGGATTCTCATTCTGGCGTCCCGATATTCCCTCTTCCCCGGAGCGCCATTCTGCTTGGTTTGAAGTCGTTAGCCGCGCATGAACGGACGCGGAGTTCAAAACACAAGAGTCGGCATATTTCGCAGAGCCAGGGTCATCCTCTGTCATCTGCGGCCTTATTTCCCCCGCTGCGCATACGTCTGCCGAGGAGGAGCGCGATACGGCGTCAGCGATTACTTACTGTAGGTTTTTGGAGAGTTTGCTGGAAAGTCATGTCTGACTTAATGATTTTTTTTTTTTTTTTTTCTATACATGTAAATAATCGTGTCACTGCGTCCTATAGTTTATTGGGCCACCTTTCTCCTTATAGTGTATATGTAAGAATTATACATCACTAGATTAGTTCATTATAAATACACAAGCTCTGCTTGCTGTGATTGTGCATTGCTGTTCCTCTCCCACAATGCCTATTGGTTGTATTTTTATTTAAAAAAAAAAAAAAAAAATGCATAGCTATACATCAATGCATTTACATTTATTCTGTGTAACTGGGGTAAATTAATTGTTTTCAAGTTATATTCATTGCAGATCAAATGTTATTTAAAAAAACGTGAAAATGAAAAAAAAATAAAAATAAAACATTCTGCATTATGGCCACTAGATGGTGCAATGTATAACAGGAAGTATGTATGCTCCTCAGCTCCATCTAGTGGCTATAATGTGGTATTTTCCATATACTTTTTTTTTTCTTCCCCACAACGAATAACTTTCGATATGCAGAGAACATAGCCTGAGAACATTTGATGTGGCAACATTCACACAGGCCTGACTGATCGGTGAAAATGCATTCCTTACATGCCTGACATTTTATCAGCTGCTGACTACAAGACAGGGAATATACAAAACTTCAAAAGTAAAAAGGCAAATTGGTACAGCCAATTACATTGCAAATACCCTTCTGCAGGGCTTTTATTCAGGGGGAACGCAGTTTCGGCACCTCCAGCACTGAAACTATGTAATGGCAAGGGGTGTGGGGTGTGCTGCAAGTCACAATGGAGATATTTGCCAGCACACCATGGATCAACAAGAGAGAGTCCAAACTTTTTTTTTTTGCATGATCACATCACAGAGCAGTGCAACATTTCAGAGCCACGTAGGGCCCCTTTGTCAGGCATGTGATGTGAGCTGGAAGGTCTATTAATGCTGGCTGCTGGGGGATCTATTGTCACTGGTGGGGATCTGTTGTTGTGTGAGGGTCTATGTTGCTGGTGGGGGTCTTATGTTGCTGGTAGGGATCTACTGTTGAGAAAGAGGTCTATTGATTCTGGGAGATCTGTTATTGCTGCTGAGGGATCTAATTTTACAGGGGTGGGATTTTGTTGTGGGTGGTCCATTGTTGCTGTGTGTGTGTGGGGAGGGGAGGGGTCTATTGTGTGATGGAACTATTGTTGCTGAGGGGGGTCTAGAGTTGCTGGGGTGAGGTCCGTTGTGTGAGGGATCTATTGTTGCTGGCTCCAGGGAATCTATGTTACTGCTTTTCTTGTTAATAGACAAAAACAAATCCCACACAAATTATTTAGCACCACAAAATTATACTTGGGGTAGCACTGGGAGGTGGGTGGTACCAAGGGACAGTGCTCAGAGGAGGGTAGGGGGTGGATACAAGGGGTGAAACAGAAAAGGGGGAGTTCCTGCACCTATTGTCTGAGAAAAAAAAAAAGCCCTGCCCTTCAGGAAAATTAGGTAATAGTAGCTCAAAATATGTGCTCAAATATGTGAAAAACAAACAAAAAAAACCCCAGCATTTTATATAAAAAAAAAATGATATTTACGATAGAGCAAACCAAATGTCATCCAATTAGAGTTCAGATCTGCTATAATTAGTTCAGTTTTCTTCCCATCACTATAAAGGCTACAGAGGGGAATTCATTATTTTTCACCAGCACTAGCAACACTGACCTTATTAACAGTTATGCAACGCTGCTTTCATTGCTGCTGACTGGTCATTTTCAGTCTACATAAATGTTAGTACATAAGGGGGCAATTTTTGGTTGTGTTGAAGGCATCAGGGCACCATTGTTCCCCCTACCCCACGCTCGCTTGGCACCATTGTTCCCCCTACCCTACGCTCGCTGGGCACCATTGTTCCCCCTACCCCACGCTCGCTGGGCACCATTGTTCCCCCTACCCCACGCTCGCTGGGCACCATTGTTCCCCCTACCCTACGCTCGCTGGGCACCATTGTTCCCCCTACCCTACGCTCGCTGGGCACCATTGTTCCCCCTACCCCACGCTCGCTGGGCACCATTGTTCCCCCTACCCCACGCTCGCTGGGCACCATTGTTCCCCCTACCCCACGCTCGCTGGGTACCATTGTTCCCCCTACCCTACGCTCGCTTGGCACCATTGTTCTCCCTACCCCACGCTCGCTGGGCACCATTGTTCCCCCTACCCTACGCTCGCTGGGCACCATTGTTCCCCCTATCCCACGCTCGCTGGGCACCATTGTTCTCCCTACCCTACGCTCGCTGGGCACCATTGTTACCCCCTACCCTACACTCGCTGGGCACCATTGTTCCCCCTACCCCACGCTCGCTGGGTACCATTGTTCCCCCTACCCCACGCTCGCTGGGCACCATTGTTCCCCCTACCCCATGCTCGCTGGGTACCATTGTTCCCCCTACCCCACGATGGGCACCATTGTGTTCCCCCAACCCCACACTGGGCACCATTGCTTGCCCTACCCCCGCAGGCCATTATGGTTTACCCCCTCAACTTACTGGGCACTATATTCCTTCACATGGGAACCACTGTTCCACTTGCTAAGCCCCATTGTTTACCCCCCCCCCCCAACAGCGGATAAGCACTGACAACCCTCCTTCCTAAATGTTACCCACCCCCCCCCCCCCCACTACGCCCTTCTGACACAAATGCGTCTTATTTTTTTTCCCCGATTGACTACCAATGTTATGGCATTCCTCCTTTTTAACCAAAACCGAGCATTTTTCCTCCTACCCACCACTTATACTTGGCATTTTCCCACACTACACTCCTCTAACCACCTACACTGGTCATTTTTTTCTTCAGCTTTGACTCCCGGGCATGGATTTTCCCTCCCAAAACTAACACTGGGACATTTTATCCTCCCACAGACCAGCAAAGTAAGGGGCCCTATGATGCTCCTTACTGGTGTGCTCTGTACACTATGTTGTACATTGCATTGTTCTGAATGCTAAATTCTAATGTGCTGTGTAGTATTACATAGTCCTGACCCCTGTACTCTATACATTGTATTATGCATTACATAATCCTGAACCCTGCACTCTATACACTATGCTGTATATTAGTCCTGACCCCTGCACGCTGTAGCGGCTGTGTTGCATATTACATAGTCCTGACTCCTGCACCCTATAGGCTGTGTTGTGTATTGTATAGTCCTGACCCCTCCACTCTATGCACTATGTTGTATATTACATAATACTGACCTCTGCACTCTATATGCTAGGTTTTATATGAATTAATCCTGACCCCTGCACTCTGTAGATGCCTAGTTGCATAAAGTATTGCTCTGACCCCTGCACCCTATAGGCTGCGTTGTGTGTGTGTATATAGTGCTGACCCCTGCAATCTATGGCTGTGATGTGCATTACATAGTCCTGATCCCTGCACTCTATCACAGAGCTGGTTTTCTTAAAGTGTCCCTCCCTCAAAAATGGGGGCGGCACATAAGACGAAGAAGTGCTGGGTGATCAGTGCCAACTGACAGTGATCACCAGCTGGAAGCTGTTGCACTAGTAAATCCAGCAAGTGAACAGTAAATGGAGGAGATCTCAGGCATTGTTCTTGTTTGTCAGAAATCGCTTAGATGATGTCATGAAGCCAAGATGGATGCCAACAGTCCTCTGTTAATAATTGAAGGACCTGGTACTCGGGGACATAAATTTGGGCACGGTTCCTGGCACAGCTGTTCATAAATATTGTACAACCTCCATTCTCTGCCATGAAGAAGCTCATGGCAGATCACAGCACTGCAAACCAGACAGCAAACGTAAGAGGGACATCTGCTGACCATTTCACTGACCACCCAGCTCTGCCATGCTGCCCGATGCGCACACAGCGCCTGTATCCAATAACGCAGACCGGCATTGAATATTCTGATGAAGGTTTTCTTGTCTGGATTAAGCAGGCATTTCACAGTTCCTCTGGTTGGGATTGGTGCCCTTTAACCACACAATGCTGTTCTGTGCAACCTCCCTCTCCCACAGCAGAGTTGGTGACGCTACATCATGATGGCACCAATGAACACACAGGTTGCATTTTTGCAATATTGTATTCACTTCCAAGGCTAAAGCTTGACCTCCTCCCATCTTTTTAGACTTGCACAGTTGTACCGGCTCCTCTGCTGGACTGAAATGGCTTCCTCTGATTTCACTGCACACTATGAGCTTCTCAAATTGTGCATTAGAAGCTGAAGCAAGACAGACAGAGCCCACCTCATTTCCTGGCTGGAGGATATCCAGCATCATCTAGGTCTTTCCTAACTAAGCCTAACCATCTCTGTCCCAGGACCGGGACAATGGGTAGGCAGGAGGGGAAGCTGCCCTGGGCACTGTGGTATCATGTGAGGTGGGGGGGGGGGGGGGGGCACAAGGAGATTGTAGCGGAGAGGATTTGCGTTGGAAGGGGGAATTGGGGGTTCGGATGGGAGTAAATATTGTTCTAGGAGGGGAAATTTGGAGCGTGGGGGATTTGTGCTAGGAGGGGCGATCTGGGGGAAATTTGTGCTGGGAGGGATATGAAGTGGGGGGTGGGGGAGAAGATGTGTACGAGTTAGAGAAATTTCAGGGGTAGAGGATTTGTGCTTGGAAGGTGAATGTTTATGGGAGGGGTGGGGCACGTTTTGTGCTGAGAGGGAGGAGTTCAGCAGGGTGATGGATTTGTACTTGGGAGGGGGAATTCATGCTTAGGGGGTAATCATGCAGATTGGTGCTCAGTATTTCTGAGGGGGGAATTTTGCTGACAGATAATGCTCATACATCTTGATGGGGGGGGGGGGGCACAGTTTGGCATGTTCGCCCTGGGTTCTAGATGACCTTGTCCCGGCATAGCTCTCCACTTTCATTCATTGGATTCCAGTTTTTTTAATTATGGAAGTTCAGCATCAGATGTGGGTGGTCTGCATGTGAATAAAGCCTGACTAGGAACACCCATTCCTCCAGACTTAAATATGTGGGTGACCTTCGCGCTAGTTAATAAACTAGATATAATAGATGAATAAGGTGATCTAAAAAGTGAACACTCAGATGCTAAAAGTGGAAAATATCCTAAAATCAGCTGCAAAATCTAAGAGTAAACGCAAACCCGTGAATAACAATAAATAAGAAGTGATTTTGCGCTAAAGTGCATCAAATATAAAAGTGCTCTGTGCGTGCAACCAACATTCAAGTGCTAAATAAATAAATGTATACTAAAACCAATCAATGGTCACTAAATCGTGACTCGAGGCTATTAATACACTAAGTGGAGTGCAACACAATTAAATATGATCAAAACTAGGATTATCAACACTTCATAAATAACAATTGATGATGAATACATATATAAATATATAAATGAACAAACTAGATCTCCAATTCAATCTAAAACCACAGGAGAAATGGATGAATTAGTCCATCGATGGGAAGGAGAAAATGTCCACAAAGTAGTTCATGCAAAGAGTGGTGTGGTAAAGGTGACACCCATAAAGAAATTGAAATTAAGATGGTCTCTACAACACAGATATATACACAGGTTCTTTCTTTCTTGAAAAGTGAGGGGTGCTGGGTAGTGAGGGCCTGCTCATCAATGGTGCTCTCTAGCCTCTCACCTCTCTTAAGGTCAATTAGGGCATCTGTCAGATCAAATGTGGCAGTTTCCAGCTTTCAAATCCCCCGAATGGTTCCCAGTATACTCTGTCTCCAGGCTATAAGGTCCGCCGTCTCAACCTCCACTTCCACAGAGACGTGTCACAAAAGCCAGCCCTCCACTTATAAATATAAGGAGTATACCGCAATCCTGCAGTGATGGTTCACCCTCCGTGGGTGATACGGGGTTTGCCAGTGAGGAAAAGTGGAGAGAGGGACCCGATCGTGAAGTATATCAAATCAATTTATTACAAATAAAAGTAAATGCTTACATGAATAAAACAGCAAGATGAGTGTACGCGCGGTTCCGTGTCCAACACTTCCGGTATCCTGACCAATCCCTACGCGTTACGTCACGTGACCTCGTGACTTCATCAGGGGATCCCCTGATGAAGTCACGAGGTCACGTGACGTAACGCGTAGGGATTGGTCAGGATACCGGAAGTGTTGGACACGGAACCGCGCGTACACTCATCTTGCTGTTTTATTCATGTAAGCATTTACTTTTATTTGTAATAAATTGATTTGATATACTTCACGATCGGGTCCCTCTCTCCACTTTTCCTCACTGGCAAACCCCGTATCACCCACGGAGGGTGAACCATCACTGCAGGATTGCGGTATACTCCTTATATTTATAAGTGGAGGGCTGGCTTTTGTGACACGTCTCTGTGGAAGTGGAGGTTGAGACGGCGGACCTTATAGCCTGGAGACAGAGTATACTGGGAACCATTCGGGGGATTTGAAAGCTGGAAACTGACACATTTGGTCTGACAGATGCCCTAATTGACCTTAAGAGAGGTGAGAGGCTAGAGAGCACCATTGATGAGCAGGCCCTCACTACCCAGCACCCCTCACTTTTCAAGAAAGAAAGAACCTGTGTATATATCTGTGTTGTAGAGACCATCTTAATTTCAATTTCTTTATGGGTGTCACCTTTACCACACCACTCTTTGCATGAACTACTTTGTGGACATTTTCTCCTTCCCATCGATGGACTAATTCATCCATTTCTCCTGTGGTTTTAGATTGAATTGGAGATCTAGCTTGTTCATTTATATATTTATATATTTATTCATCATCAATTGTTATTTATGAAGTGTTGATAATCCTAGTTTTGATCATATTTAATTGTGTTGCACTCCACTTAGTGTATTAATAGCCTCGAGTCACGATTTAGTGACCATTGATTGGTTTTAGTATACATTTATTTATTTAGCACTTGAATGTTGGTTGCACGCACAGAGCACTTTTATATTTGATGCACTTTAGCGCAAAATCATTCCTCCAGACTGACACCCACCCATCAATGTCCATATGTGACGGTGTTGGACCAACATGTAGTCTGGTGTCCCTGGAGGTGATCTGGGATGTGTTGTCCTTGAAGGGGTTGTGTGGGCCGATGAAGGTAGGATGTGGGTGAGGGTTTTGGCTGAAGCCTCTCTGGTAAAGGACGGAAAGTCACTCCGTAAAATACATAGGAATGAGTGTAAAGGAGCGCTCAGTATGGAAGGACCTCACACTTGTGGTTATAATTCGGCGGGTATCGAGTCTGCGGTATCCGTCGATAAGCTCCCGCTGTGTATGATCACAGCGGGAGCGAGCCAGTGGTGGAGGGCATTCGTGCCCGCTACCCAGAAGAGCAGAAATATAATATATATATATATATATATACATACATATATATATATATACACATACATACATACATACATACATACATACATACATACATACATACATACACACACACACACACACACACACATATATATATATATATATATATATATATATATAATCCGGCGCCGAGTTGCCTGTAGTAGTAAAACTGCTATAGGGGAATTAATCTTAATTTGTGTCCATTTTTAGCTCCTCTTTTTTTTCTTTTCTGGGAAAAAAAAAGATAAATAATGAGGCTACAGAAGGGCCATTTTTGATACCTAAAGAGGTCCAGGACAGGTAACTTCTGTCACCCTCAGGAGACATTTTACGCTGGTTGTACCCTTTAAAAACCACCCAAAAACCTTCATTCCAAATTCTCCAATAACGATTCTGTTAATTAAAAACGTTGAACTTCCTCCTAATGATTTAATCCAAAAATGAGAGGCAATGAAACAAACGCTCATTTTTTACTTATTGTTTAATCAGGTCGAGCGTCACACTGAGAGAAGTTGTTTACAGATGGGGTTTATTCCTACGATGGATTTCCCACAATGCACCGGCAGACGCTCGCTCCCCCGGGGGGGATCCGCAGCAGCAGCAGTGAGTGTATTGGCCGAGCTCAGTTTCTGCAGTGACAGGATGAGTCGGGAGAAGCGTGGAATGTAATGTAATCTGACAGGCTGAGCACAGAGCCGGCATCGCTGTCCATCACCCAGCCGCGCAGCCACAGATAGAGCATCTAGGTGCGTCGGACGCCGTGCCTAATGCGTCCCTTCTCCGAGTACCTGCAGACCACCCATGGCGCCTTCTACTTCCAAACTTAGGCAGGTTCAGACCTTTGCATGTTAGGAATGTGTGCAAAATGGTGCGCTTTTCTGACAAGCAGAGAGATGCGCTGCCCTTTAGCAGATGCGGTGCGGATAAGGCTAGGTGTACACCTAGTGTTTTGTAAATGCATGTTGCATGTTTTTCACACTACACACAGCCCATTAATATCACAAGGCAAAGTAGCTCATGTATCTTTCTGGGCATTGAGCTTTGCATGTTCTTGCCGCGCTGGGGGGTGCCATTAACCACTTGCCTACTGGGCACGTTCATACCCTTCCTGCCCAGGCCAATTTTCAGCTTTCAGCGATGTCACACTTTGAATGACAATTGCGCAGTCATGGTACACTGTACCCATATAAAATGTTGATGATTTTCTTTACACAAAATAAAGGTTTTTTTTTTTTTTGGTGGTATTTATTCACCACTTGGTTTTTATTTTCTGCTAAACAAAAAAAGACCAAACATTTTGAAAAGAATATAAATATTTTTTATAGTTTGTTATACAATTTTGCAAACAGGTAATTTTTTTCCTTCACTTATGTGCGCAGATGAGGATGCACTTATAGGTGGCACTGATGGGCACTGTTGGGACTGCACTGATATTTAGGACACTGATAATCGGTGCCCTGATTATCAGTTACGATGTCCCTTTAAAGCGGAAGTAAACCCATCGATTTAACAGTTTAAAAAAAAAAAGGCATGCGGGAATGCTAACTGCACATTGGCTGTGCTCTCAACCAAACAGTCAAACCATCCAATGGCTGGTGTCATAACGGATCACATGTGCAGCACTGTGGCAGTTGAAGATTAAACCGAGGCAAAGATGGCAGCTTCCTTGGCTGAAAACGATAGGGGGGGTTTACTTCCACTTTAACACAAGCCGGTTATCGCTGTCAGCAGGAGGGAAGCCTTTTTGTGTCATTAAACACAGCTGATCACATGGTAAAAGACCGCTGTGATTGGTCCTTTACCCCAATCTGTGATAAGCTGAGTCCAAAGGATACCAATCTGTGATGTCAAGGTGCTGCTTCAGGGGCAGAATCATACATATCCCATCACAATGGCGCGGTGGTGGGGCGAAGGGTTTGTACAGGAATGTGTCACAGCACCCGCAGAGACCACAGATAGGCGTCTAGGACACTCTCTTGTATGTTATCTGATCAATATCACTTGGATTACTTGCTCAGCCCACTGTCAGCCTTATTTGAAATATCAGATGGTGTGCAGGCACTGCAGGGGAGATTATATATATATATATATATATATATATATATATATATATATATATATATATATATAATTTCTAGGCTGAATCTAAATGATGGAGGGAACACAGCCTGCTTCCTAAATGGTCACTCTCACTGCAGCCCAGTACACACACACACTGGAGCATGAGAGGGAGGTTGCAGGAATGCCGATCTGAGTTGTTGCAGTTACAAAGTATTCTTATCTTACAAAAGTACAGAGTACACCCCTCACATTTTTGTAAATATTTTCTTATATATTTTCATGTGACAACACTGAAGAAATGACACTTTGCTACAATGTAAAGTAGTGAGTGTACAGCTTGTATAACAGTGTCAATTTGCTGTCCCCTCAAAATAACTCAACACACAGCCATTAATGTCTAAACCACCAGCAACAAAAGTGAATACACCCCTAAGTGAAAATGTCCAAATTGGGCCCAATTAGCCATTTTCCCTCCCCGGTGTCATGTGACTCGTTAGTGTTACAAGGTCTCAGGTGTGAATGGGGAGCAGGTGTGTTAAATTTGGTGTTATCGCTCTCACTCTCTCATACTGGTCACTGGAAGTTCAATATGGCACCACATGGCAAAGAACGATCTGAAAAAAAGAATTGTTGCTCTACATAAAGATGGCCTAGGCTATAAGGAGATTGCCAAGACCCTGAAACTGAGCTGCAGCACGGTGGCCAAGACCATATAGCGGTTTAACAGGACAGGTTCCACTCAGAACAGGCCTCACCATGGTCGACCAAAGAAGTTGAGTGCACGTGCTCAGCGTCATATCCAGAGGTTGTCTTTGGGAAACAGATGTATGAGTGCTGCCAGCATTGCTACAGAGGTTGAAGGGGGGGGGGGGCAGCCTGTCAGTGCTCAGACCATACGCAGCACACTGCATCAAATTGGTCTGCATGGCTGTTGTCCCAGAAGGAAGCCTCTTCTAAAGATGATGCACAAGAAAGCCCACAAACAGTCTGCTGAAGACAAGCAGACTAAGGACATGGATTACTGAAACCAAGTCCTGTGGTCTGATGAGACCAAGATAAATGTATTTGGTTCAGATGGTGTCAGGCGTGTGTGGGGGCAACCAGGTGAGGAGTACAAAGACAAGTTTGTCTTGCCTACAGTCAAGCATGGTGGTGGGAGTGTCATGGTCTGGGGTTGCATCAGTGCTGCCGGCACTGGGGAGATACAGATCATTGAGGGAACCATGAATGCCAACATGTACTGTGACATACTGAAGCAGAGCATGATCCCCTTCCTTTGGAGACTGGGCCGCAGGGCAGTATTCCAACATGATAATGACCCCAAACACACCTCCAGGATGACCACTGTATTGCTAAAGAAGCTGAGGGTAAAGGTGATGGACTGGCCAAGCATGTCTCCAGACCTAAACCTTATTGAGCATCTGTGGGGCATCCTCAAACGGAAGGTGGAGGAGCGCAAGGTCTCTAGCATCCACCAGCTCTGTGATGTTGTCATGGAGGAGTGGAAGAGGATTCCAGTGGCAACCTGTGAAGCTCTGGTGAACTCCAAGCCAAGAGTTAAGGCAGTGCTGGAAAATAATGGTGGCCACACAAAATATTGACACTTTGGGCCCAATTTGGACATTTTCACTTAGGGGTGTGCTCACTTTTGTTGCCAGTTGTTTAGACATTAATGGCTGTGTGTTGAGTTATTTTGAGGGGACAGCAAATTTACACTGTTATACAAGCTGTACACTCACTACTTTACATTGTAGCAAAGTGTCATTTCTTCAGTGTTGTCACATAAAAAATCTATAATAAAATATTTACAAAAATGTGAGGGGTGTACTCACTTTTGTGAGATACTGTATTTCAGGTTCACTTTCTTACCCACTGCTTCACTTACCGGCCGGTAAAGATTTTTTCAACGTATTTCCGGATGAACTCTTTTTGCTCTGCCATTTGCTCATCCTGGGCGGACTCTGTGCTCTGATTGGATGAGAAGGACTCGGAAGAGGACCTCTGGGAGTGGTTCCAGCTGCGGCGGCGGTTCGGTGACATCATGTCGTTCTCGCTGTCGGCAGACTCGGTGGCGTCGCTCTCGATCTCCTCCTCCCTGTCGCCATTTTCAGGCGGGTTCACTTCCAGCGACAGGATCTCATCTGCGTCCAGTGAAGAGGGGCACTCCGTTATCACGACCAGGGGTTCCGTATCCAGGTCTATCAGGTTGCCCACTGGCACGTCGGGGGTCTCCATGGCGACCCCTGCCCGCAGTCTCTTCTGATGTGAAACGTTTTGTCTCCAGGGGGCCCTGGGCTATACAAGATCCAGATTATACTGGGTCACCGCTTAAAATGCCATCTCTGACCAATGAGGGACCCTGGAAATAAAAGGAACAATGAAAGGTTTGCAGTAAATACTTTTGTTGTTACAACAATTTAATAAAATTAAAAATCTTATGACTTAAAGGGGTTGTAAAGGTTCGTTTTTTTTTTCTAAATAGGTTCCTTTAAGCTAGTGCATTGTTGGTTCACTTACCTTTTCCTTCGATTTCCCTTCTAAAAGTGTTTTTTTGTTTTCTTTGTCTGAATTTCTCACTTCCTGTTCCTCCTCAGTAAGCTGTTCTGGCTGACTAAACACCGCTCGGATGATGGTGTGAAGTTTACTGAGGAGAAACAGGAAGTGAGAAATTCAGACAAAGAAAAAAAACATTTAGAAGGGAAATTGAAGGAAAAGGTAAGTGAACCAACAATGCACTAGCTTAAAGGAACCTATTTAGAAAATAAAAAACGAACCTTTACAACCCCTTTAAAGTGGTTTCAAACCCTTATGCCGCGTACACACGGTCGGAATTCTCGTCGGAAAAAGCTCTGATGGTTTTCCCGTCGGAATTCCGACGGAATTTCGCTCAAACTGTCTTGCCTACACACGGTCACACCAAATTCCGACGGTCAATAACACCACGGCATACAACACGTTCAACTGCACTATAAAAGGGAAGTTTAATGCTTCTGAGCATGCGTCGGAATTGCATACACACGATCAGAAAATCCGATAGAAAGGTTTTCCGTCGGAAAAATTAAGAACAGGTTCTCAATCCAAAGTCCGTCAGAAATTCCGACAGAAAAAGACCGTTGGGCATATACACGGTCGGAAAATCCGATGAAAAGCTCCCATAGGACTGTTTCCATCGGAAATTCCGACCGTGTGTACGCCGCATTACATATACCAAGTGAAGTGACTGGCCTCAGGTGATAGAGATGAAACAAATCCTCCTACATAAGTTGTTCCTGTTTATATGCATTCTTCTCTACATTCATCCAAAAGTGCAGAATTTATAAAGCTTGTCTGAGCGATCAGAAAAAAAAAAAGGGGACAGAGCTGAAAGTACACTCTGCAAAGCTCAGTGAGGAGAGCCAAGAGCTAATTGGAATGAAGGGACACACTCCCCTTCACACAGCACACAGGAACAAAGCTGAGGCTGTCAATCACAAGCTGTGTGCTGGAGCTCCCTCCCGTCCCATGTTTTCTCTTGGTGTCAGGAAAACTTTTTAGAAGTGACTCATGCTGATAGTGGAGGAACGAAGCCGCAGACAGAAGTAACACTTTGATTTCTTAACAGAGACAAGTGCGCACTATAGAGGGATATACTTTGTTCATAATTTCACGTCTGAGGCTTACAATCATTTTAAAACGGTAATCCACCCAAAACTGATCTTTAAGTTTGTGATGGATGGTAGGGTCTCAGGGACTCTATTATTGAGTTCCCAACTCTGCACACCTGCGGTGCTCTTTATGAGGGGCTCCCACCATCCCCTACTTTGATTTCTTTTACATTTTGAAAAACAGGAGGAGCTGGAACACACAAAGGTGGGTGGGGACCCCTAAAACTCAGGTGGGTGATCCCATAGGGGAACAGGAACAGAGTTGGGAATTATAGGGTGATCTTGCTCCTCGAGCATCCAGGATATTTAAGAAACCAGGTGACACCGCCCACTAGAACTAAAATATAAGGTTTGGGTGGAGTGATCCTTTAAGGTTGGTGCATGCTGTCGCTGTCTCCCAGCTGTGCTCCTGTGTTGTAACCCTGTCACATGGGATTCTGATGGAGACTACAAGTGGCTGTTTGGGCACTCATTACACAGGCATGCTACACTGTAGGGCCCTGAGACAGAAAGAAGAGTCCCTTTAAGACCACCAAATGAATGGCACCACCATGCATAATGTGTGGCACATCGTGTTCCTGCAACACAACAATGTGAATCTGGCCTTAGAAGTTACCTTTACACGCGTTATGGGTCCATGGCATTTCTCAGGGCGAGTTTCCTGACGGTGCAAACAGTGGACCATGCCTGTGTAATGAGTGTCCAAACAGCCACTTGTCTCCGTCAGAATCCCATGCGACTGGGTGACAACACAGGAGTACAGCTGGGAGACAGGGTGTTGACACCCTATAACAGGAAGTGCCCCAACAAGGACCCCTAGGGTAGGATCGCATGACATTTATTTGTTTTTTGCATGTAATTTCTTTTCAATTATTTTTATTGAGTTTACATAGTGACATGTGTTTTAGAACATAAACATAATAGTTAATAATGAGTAAAAATATAGTATATTATAGTTAAACAGTTATACATCATAAATGGAAATCCACAAAAGCTCCCAATATTTCTGGAGGATCACATGAGAATTGAGCAATTGGGTTTATAGCTACTTTAATTTAGTAGAAGAAAACAAATATTTGACCGGCGTCTAAAAAAAAACGCGAACATTTAAATGTTGGCATATAAAATGACATTAAACTATAATATTCAATTAAAATGTTATTTACAGATCTGCCAGCCAGAGGATAAAGCGCTATAAAGAGGAAAGGGATTTGTATTCAGAATGATAAACATTAGAGACTCTGTACTTCGCTACTGCCAAGGGTGTAACTATAGTCAGAGCATACCATGCGAGTGCTGGGGGGTCCAGAAGCACAGGGGGGCCCAGGGCGGAAGGATGCAAAAGGTTAAAGTGGAAGTAAACCCTCCTATCGTTTTCATCCAAGGAAGCTGCCATCTTGGCCTCCGTTTAATCTTTAACTGCCATGAAGCTGCACATGTGATCAGTTATGACACCAGCCATTGGATGGTTTGACAGTTTGGTTGAGACCACAACCAATGTGACAGTTAGAATTTCTGGGATGCCGATAATGTAACTGTTTTTTCAAACTGTTAGATCGATGGGTTTACTTCCGCTTTAAAAAAATAATTTGGTTGTAACAAATGTAAATAAAGTTTGGGCATCTCAAAACTATTTCTATGTGAATAACCAGTGGCGGCTGGTGCTCAAATTTTTTTGGGGGGGGGCGCAAAACAAACAGCCTCACTGTGCCATCAAACGCTGCCACTGTGCCCATCAAACGCTGCCACTGTGCCCATCAAACGCTGCCACTGTGCCCATCAAACGCTGCCACTGTGCCCATCAAACGCTGCCACTGTGCCCATCAAACGCTGCCACTGTGCCCATCTAACGCTGCCACTGTGCCCATCTAACGCTGCCACTGTGCCCATCTAACGCTGCCACCGTGCCCATCTAACGCTGCCACCGTGCCCATCTAACGCTGCCACCGTGCCCATCTAACGCTGCCACCGTGCCCATCTAATGCTGCCACCGTGCCCATCTAATGCTGCCACCGTGCCCATCTAATGCTGCCACCGTGCCCATCTAATGCTGCCACCGTGCCCATCTAAAGCTGCCACCATGCCCCAAGTGCTGCCACTGTGCCCATCTAACACTGCCACTGTGCCCATCTAACGCTGTCACTGTGCCCATTAAATGCTGCCAATGTGCCCATTAAATGCTGCCAATCTGCCAGCACTTACCTTGTCAGGCGGCGAGCGGTGTCTCCTCATCGACCCGACATCTTCTCCCGCGCTCCTCCTGTCTTCTGCAGTGATTGGACGCCTAGGTGTCCAATCACAGCGCCTGTGACTTCAGGGGACCGGTAACACAGACCGGCAACCTGATTGGCTGAGAGGCGGGTCTGTGTTAGGGAAGCGATGTATTCGCTTCCCTAACACAATACTGTGTAAGCAGCGAACGCAAAGCATTGCGCCCGCTGTGTACACTTATGGAAGCCTATTAGAGCACACCACTCTAATCAGGTCCCCTATTAGAGCTTACAGCTCTAATAGGGCGCTTCCAGAAACACCCCCCCCCCCCGCTGTAATTCAGATGCCCGGCGCCCGTCAAGGGGCCGGACACCTGAATAGGGGGCGGCAGCGGTGACAAAAGATAGATTCATGCAATGCATGAATCTATCTATTGGTGATAGAGCAGTGCAGGAGAGGGGGGGCGGTGCTCCTGCGCCCTCTATGCACGCACCGCCACTGTGAATAACTGATACTTTGTATTACTACAGGAATGGTATTCAAGATGGAGATTAGAGAGACAAGGGGCCCGTACTCGTTTTGTCACGGGGTCCCATCAAGCACAACTTATTAAATTAAACATTTACAGATCTGTCCGCCGCATGTGTCCTAGCAACATGGCGCGCCTGCCGCATGCCCCCGCAAGAGCGGCTGTTCTGGGACGCCGTCATATGGCGTCGTCCCAGAATGAGAGCCGCACTGCTCCGCCGTCATTTACCGGTGGGCGGGCTGCAAGCAGTTAATGAACAATTAGACTCAACTGTAGTTGAATTCTAGTTAATTAGAAATTTGTTATCCAAAATGTAGCTTTGCTCCTAATGCCGAATTTCCAACAAATGTTTGAGAGCTGGGTCTCAAATTTTCCGACAACAAAACTTGTTGTCGGAAATTCCGAGCATGTGTACACAATTCCGACGCACAAAATTCCATGCATGCTCGGAATCAAGCAGAAGAGCCGCACTGGCTATTGAACTTAATCTTTCTCATCTCGTCGTACGTGTTGTACGTCACCGCGTTCTTGACGTTTGGAATTGCCGACATTTGTGCAACCGTGTGTATGCAAGACAAGTTTGAGCCAACATCTGTCAGGAAAAAAACATGGATTTTGTTGTCGGAATGTCCGATCGTGTGTACGCGCCATAAGACTTTCATTGGGGTGTATTCATTTTTGCAACAAGGTCTTGAATGAATTTGTTTGGAAAAATACTTGTGGGCAAATTAATAATTCTTGGTTGCAATCAATGGGCCGCATTTGTGGGAGTGTTTTGTATAGAGCCCAATATAAAATGTTGATTCTGAAAGGAAAGTAAAGGAAAGGTTTTCTGACAAATCTGTTGGGGTGTACGCCTTTCTGCTGAGCACTGCAATTGTTACTTTGTAAAGGATTGGTGGAGATTAGAAAGAAAAGGGGGCCGCGTATTAGTTTTGCTATGGGGACCCATCACAGTTCTGGCCTTGACGAGCGGTAATTTCCTTTTCTAGCAGGGAACAGAAGTGAGTCAGCGTTATTATTCTTGGCATCCGATCCCCCCCTACTCACTTTTGTTTAATAACAAGACATGGCGACACCATAAATCCTCGCCTACGCCAGAGGATTTGTTGCCTGCCAGGCTGCCCTGTAATGGATGCAGATTACTTACACCACGATGGCCAGGGCTTTTATTGCTCCTACTGATGGATGGGTGGAAGTTGTTAATATACAGTATGTATCATTGAGTGCACAGGATGCCTCCGTGAGTCTGCAACCTTTGAGCACCTTCCTAGAAGTGCCCAACTTCCATGTCAAGGATAGTCCCTGCAGAGAGAAAGCAGAGGGTACTTGTAGTAGAGCGTAGCAGGAGAGACAACTGTAGGGAGTATCCAAGGCTGTGTGGAGATGCAAGAGTCACAGGGCCCCAGTTGGAGACCAAAGGGGCCCCAGTTGGAAACCAAAGGGGCCCCAGTTGGAAACCAAAGGGGCCCCAGTTGGAAACCAAAGGGGCCCCAGTTGGAAACCAAAGGGGCCCCAGTTGGAAACCAAAGGGGCCCCAGTTGGAAACCAAAGGGGCCCCAGTTGGAAACCAAAGGGGCCCCAGTTGGAAACCAAAGGGGCCCCAGTTGGAAACCAAAGGGGCCCCAGTTGGCCGCAGATGGAGACCAAAGGGGCCGCAGATGGAGACACATGGTGCAAAGTGCCACACAGAGACATGAGGCACAAAGGGGCAGCGCAGTAGGAGACACAGGTGTAAAGGGGTTCCCTTCAGGTCTAGTATGGATTTTGAGGGGGAACCCGGTGCAAAGAAAAAAAAAAAAAAAGTGTGCAGACCCCCCCAAAAAATGTGCAGTATGATCACTAGACTAAGGAAATGCTTCCTCCTGCCTGCAGCAGACTGATGACATAATCTTAGGCTAGGCAAAGACACTAACTTGAGCAGTATTACTACTATTACCCAGGAGCCTGCATTCACTATATAGAAAATATAAATGCAATTATTTTAGTAAATATAAACTGCTAAATACATTTTCCCATCAGCAGTATATAGCAGTCTTGTGACTTCTATCAGTATCTGGCCAAGCACTAGTTAAAGCTTGTAGGAGTTTTCATTCTCCTCTGACTGTCCTATGAGGCTGCATGACCCCTGACCCTCTGTCTGGACAGTGCTGATTGGCCCTGTTCTGATCACATGCACCCTCCCAAAAAAAAAAAAAAAAAGAAAAACCCTCTAGCAACACACACCAAACTGAGCATGTGCCTCCAAGGCTCTGTACCATCAGGAGATGGATTAGGGACAGTGGAAGAAGGGATCAGAGAAGACAGGATCAAACCGCCTTTTTACACAATGCAGAGGATTAAACCCTTAGGTTCCACAGTGAGTATAACAAGCATGATTTACTACATATACAGACTGATTTTACTGTTGTTGGTTTAGTAACATTTTGAGCTCAACAACTTTTTTTTTTATTTTTTTTTTTTAACGTTAAAAAGGTGAAGCTTTCCTGAAAAAAAAATAAAAAATTCTGTCTATTGCAACGTCAGGGATTTATTCATGGAGACTTGTACATATAGAACCAAATCGATGGACCCCATGAGCAGATCGAGAAAGCAGAGCTTCAAAGC
Organism: Lithobates sylvaticus; assembly: GCA_028564925.1. Lineage (NCBI taxonomy): Eukaryota > Metazoa > Chordata > Amphibia > Anura > Ranidae > Lithobates > Lithobates sylvaticus. Next base: position 21,462,976 of record CM053034.1, read on the forward strand.
ACAGTCACTATGCAGCAAAACCGAGTAGGAAGCTGCATATGTAACTATTATAGAGTGTGGTCCCTCGCGCTACTAAGTGAATTTGTACCAATCCTAACTACAATAAAGAATGTTGAAATCGCTGCAAAGTCTAAAGTGTACACTAAACCCAAAATGATAAATAATGAATAAAGTGATCTGCGCAGATTTCAGAATTGTATATAATGCTGAATAAACTCTATCAAGGGAATATCCCTGATAAAGTCACGTGACGCAACGCGTAGGGCGGTCGGATGTTTGCGCAAACCGGAAGTGACGTAAGGAGCGTATTTTACACACGTTTTGCACTTACAAGCCTGTTTTTATCTATTCAAATGTAAGCGTCCATTTGGCATTTTAATAAATGGTGACTGTTTGTACACATATTACACTATGGGAGGACTTCTTCTATGCTTTCTTTAACAATTCATATATATATATATATATATATATTATATATATATATATATATATTTTAGAAGAGAATCTAGAGAATAAAATGGCGATTGTTGCAATATTTTATGTCACACGGTATTTGTGCAGCGGTGTTTTAAAACGCAACTTTTTTGGGAAAAAGGGACACTTTGATGAATTAAAAAAAAAACGAAAAACAGTAAAGTTATCCCAATTTTTTAGTATAATGTGAAAGATGTTGCGCCGAGTAAATAGATACCAAACATGTCACGCTTTATAATTGCCTGCACGCGTGGAATGGCGACAAGCAACGGTACCTAAAAATCTGCATAGGCGACGCTTTAAATTTTTTTTACGGTTACCAGGTTAGAGTTACAGAGGAGGTCTAGTACTAGAATTATTGCTCTCGCTCTGACGATCATGGCGATACCTCACGTGTGATTTGAACACCGTTTACATATGCGGGCGAGACTTTCGTATGAGTTTTCTTTGCTGCGGGGACGGGGGCGCTTTAAACTTTTTTTTTATTATTATTTATTTTTATATTATTAAATTGTGTTTAAAAACAAACAACATTTTTGATCACTTTTATTGCCGTAAACATCCCTTGTCACAGTAATAGGTGGTGACAGGTACTCTTTATGGAGTGATCGGCACTTCAAATTTGCACTTCAAAATATTCAGATCTCCGTTTTCGGCGATTCTGATTACTGTATATTTTTTTAAAACTGGCGCCATTGGCAGCCGAGTAAACAGGAAGTGATGTTGTGATTTCGCTTCCGTGTTTACAATCAGGAGACTGGAACAAAGCCGTTTCCGGCTTCGCTACCAGTCACTAGGCGCCGGAAGAGCCGGATCGTCGATCGGGTCTCCCGGTGGGACAGGAGGCCCGGTCAGAGCGGCGGGAGTGGGGGACGTCCCCTCCCGCTCCTCCGGGATAACAGCCGAGTGGCTTTTAGCCACACCGGTTGTTATCTCTGGAAAGCCAATCGCCCGCTCTAAACAACGGTACTGGGATAATGCCTGCAGCTGCGGGCATCATCCCGTTATAACCCCCGAAAGCAGAGGCCGCACATCTGCGTACGCTTGGCGAGAAGGGGGTATACAATTCTGAAATCTAAGCAGATCACTTTATACATTATTGCAAATGTAACTAGCATCTACTGTACACTATGGGGGAGATCGGTGTAGCTGTGCATAGTAACCAATCAGCTTCTAACTTCAGCTTGTTCAATTAAGCTTAGACAATAAAACCCAGAAGCTGATTGGTTACATCCATGCTGTAATCTATTAGATAAGGTTTATGAGATTTCGGGCAAGCTGCATCCTGTGACCCCCCCCGTGCCCGTCCTCAGCTACCCTCCCCACCCAGCACCAGGCCTAGTACAAGCCTGGACACCTCCACACACTCCGAGCTGCCTCAGAAGATTACGTTCTGCCGTGTAGACAAGCCCAGGACTGGAGAGGGCGCCCGGGACCTCGCCAAGGCTGCCAGTCTCTCTCCCATCATTACAAAAAGACCTGTCTGAAAGGATTTGTCCGAGGATGCGAGTGCAGAGCCTGCCGCGGAGGAGAGCCGGCCCGACGCACTTCATTAGACTAACGGTGCCTCCAGCGCATCAATGTCCATCCACGTGACTGAGGAGGATGTCTGTAAATCCACATCGCCATTAACCCCTGCCCTGCCAGACCGGGGGGCGCACACACCCAAGCAGAGGCATGCAGCGGCCTGTCCGCTTCTAAGGCGTGTCTCAGAGAACGAAGCCAACATACACAGTCAAACTCTGGGATAAGTACATATTGACTTAATCCATTCATCATGTGTATTCTTCTTGAATCTTGGTTTGCTTTGTGCAATTCTTGAAACTTCACCTCTGTGTAGGAGCTTCCTGTAATAAAGACCGCTCACTGCTGCTCTCCCTTGTGCAGGGTGACTGGTCTGGTCTCCACCCCCTCATGTAGTGGGTGGGGCCTGCTGGGCCCCTCCTACAGCTTTTCTCTCTGTGCCAGCGACGTACATCACAGTCAGGCTACTATTACAGAGTAATACAGTATCTGGATTTGGTGGAACCTGGTGCCCACAAAGTGAGTTTATATCCTTTGTGGCAATATTTAAAACTTTGCTGGAGATACATTGAAACTTTATTACTACAAGGTAAAAGATAGGCCATAGTAACCGCAAATGACAGCGCTTTGCGGTCATGTGATCAGCCAGGGCCAATGGAGGAAATGCAATGTGACGTCTGCTTTATTTCCTCAGGAGTGCAGTGTGCTTCTTCTGCCCTTAAAGAAGTATTTATATCGGTCATTTGCTGCCTGCGGAAAAGAAAACTTTGTAGAAAAAACTCCTTAGCTAAGCAGAGTGGTCCTCCCACGCCTTGTGCCAGGGCTAGCACTGCAGCCAAATCATTTCACAGGAGGATTTCACTTGTGTAAGAGGATTTCCCTCCCACGCATTGGCACTGCTACAGGAGACAAACTGTTTTAGGGTGAAAAGATGGAGGAGGAGAGCAGCAGTGGATCTGGGGGCATGGAGCGGCGGCAGATCTGGGGGCATGGAGCGGCGGCAGATCTGGGGGCATGGAGCGGCGGCAGATCTGGGGGCATGGAGCGGCGGCAGATCTGGGGTTAAGTGTCAGATCTTGGGGGGGGGGGGGTGGCGTAGCAGCGGTGGCAGATCTGGGGGAGGGGATGGAGTAGCAGCGGTGGCAGATCGGGGGGGGGGAGGGGATGGAGTAGCAGCGGTGGCAGATCGGGGGGGGGGGATGGAGTAGCAGCGGTGGCAGATCGGGGGGGGGGGGGATGGAGTAGCAGCGGTGGCAGATCGGGGGGGGGGGGATGGAGTAGCAGCGGTGGCAGATCTGGGGGGGGTAGCGTAGCAGTGGCAGATCTCGGGGGGGGGGAGTAGCAGCGGTGGCAGATCTGGGGGGGGGGGGGATGGAATAGCAGCGGTGGCAGATCTGGGGGGGGGGGTGGAGTAGCAGCGGTGGCAGATCTAAGGGGGGGATGGAGTAGCAGCGGTGGCAGATCTCGGGGGGGGGGGGGGGGAGTAGCAGCGGTGGCAGATCTAAGGGGGGGATGGAGTAGCAGCGGTGGCAGATCTCGGGGGGGGGGGGGGGGGAGTAGCAGCGGGGGCAGATCTGGGGTTATGAAGTGTCAGCAATGGCAGATCTGAGGGTATGGGGTGTCAGCGGTGGCAGATATGGGGCCCTCACATCCTGCTTCTCCCTGCAGGGATCTGGCCTAGGAATGCATGCCAAGGTGTAGCTTTTGTGGCACACACAGTGAACCCATGGCATATTCTGGATGTATGTAACCACTTACTCTAATTATCGGATTTGATTTGCACTGTCAAGGCCCCTGATCCCAACGAAGCAGAGAAAAAAAATAAAATTATATTCTCCAACTTGTTTTGCACGATTTACAGTGTTTCCGCTTCTGGCTCTCTGGGTAAAAATGTATTTAAAATTCAAGTTCAAAACAATCCAGCCAACAAATAAGAAAACAGCAGCGTGGGCAAATAGCCTGCCATGCTGATCAATAATCAGTGGGATTGAAGGGTGCGAGGAGAAAGGTGAATATTTAAGGAAACCCCACACCCCATAATCACCGCCTACGCCCGGCCTTTCATGGGCAGCTGTGGGGTTGGCCAAGCTGACAATCTAACGCTTTGATAATGGCTGAGAGGAAAATAGCTCCAGCTGAATCTGCACTGGGAGACACACACTGTACTATATGTGATACATCAAGAACAGCCGAGATCTGTTTGATGCAACATGAGCTGAGATCCAAATAACCTGCGTTCCCATACATCCAAAGAGGGCGCACAACGCAAAAAAGTCACTTTCAGCGTACGGCAGATTTACTTTTGCGTCTCTAAATGCAGCTATGTGATAGACAATGCACAATGCCTATTCTAGTGTTTTGTTCAATTTTACAGCGGCGTTCAGGAGAAATTATATATATATATATATATATATATATATATATATATATATATATATATATATATATATATATATATATATATATATATATATATATATATATATATTATATATATATATTATATATATATATATATATATATATATATATATATATATATATATATATATATATATATTTTTTTTTTTTTTTTTTTTACAACACACATATATAGATTTACACAGTGGATTCTGGAATGAAGAAAGAAAAAGAAAAAAAGAAAAGAAAAAGAAAGAAAGAAAGAAAAAGAAAGAGAAAGAAAGAAAGAAAGAAAGAAAGAAAGAAAGAACTTATACTCGAGTCAAGCACTTTTCCGCAGCAGAAAATTACATTTTCCGAACCGACTTTAGGACCCCGTATCTCGGGGCCACTTGGTGCTAGGAACCCCAAATGTGGTGTGCAAGCCCAGTGGAACCTGCACCATAACAAATCCAAAGCTAGAGTTCCTAGCACTAAGTGGCCCGAGATACGGGGCCCCAAAGTCGGTTCGGAAAATGTCATTCTCTGCTGCAGAAAAGTGCTTGACATTTTTCGAACTGACTTTGGGGCCCCGTATCTTGGGGCCACTTAGTGCTAGGATCTGGATATGTTGTAGTGCTGGTTCCACTGGAATTGCACACCAAATTTCGGGTTCCTAGCACTAAGTGGCCCTGAGATACAGGGCCCCAAAGTCGGTCAATTGTGTCCATCTGCAGCAATGTCATTTCGGGACCCTTTGGGTCCAGAGACCCCAAATTTTGGCTGCAGCTAGGGAGCATCTAGGAACCCTTAACTACAGAGTTTGAAGCTTGGGGGGCCTATGGCTGCAAATGGGCACAGTGAGGCTGCAAATGGGCATTGTTGACCCTCTTTTCCACTTACAGTAGCCGTGCATTTCTCACCCTAGGCTTATACTCGAGTCAATACGTTTTCTCTGTTTTTTGTGGTAAACTTAGGGGCCTCGGCTTATATTGGAGTATATACGGTATACACACACACAGTGGAGCAAGAAAGTATTTAGTCAGCCACCAATTGTGCAAGTTCTCCCACTTAAAAAGATGAGAGGCCTGTAATTGTCATCATAGGTATACCTCAACTATGAGAGACAAAATGTGGAAACAAATCCAGACAGACAATCACATGACTGATCTCATGTCTGATTTTTGAAAGAATTTATTTGCAAATTATGGTGGAAAATAAGTATTTGTTCACCTACAAACAAGCAAGATTTTTGGCTCTCACAGACCTGTATCTTCTTCTTTAAGAGGCTCCTCTGTCCTCCACTCATTACCTGTATTAATGGCACCTGCTTGAACTTGTTATCAGTATAAAAGACACCTGTCCACAACCTCAAACAGTCACACTCCAAACTCCACTATGGTGAACACCAAAGAGCTGTCGAAGGACACCAGAAACAAAATTGTAGACCTGCACCAGGCTGTGAAGACTGAATCTGCAATAGGCAAGCAGCTTGGTGTGAAGAAATCAACTGTGGGAGCAATAATAAGAAAATGGAAGACATACAAGACCACTGATAACTCCCTCCATCTGGGGCTCCACGCAAGATCTCACCCCGTGGGGTCAAAATGATCACAAGAACGGTGAGCAAAAATCCCAGAATCACACAGGGGGACCTAGTGAATGACCTGCAGAGAGCCGGGACGAACGTAATAAAGGCTACCATCAGTAACACACTACACCGCCAGGGACTCAGATCCTGCAGTGCCAGACATGTCCCCCTGCTTAAGCCAGTACATGTCCGTGCCCGTCTGAGGTTTGCTAGAGAGCATTTGGATGATCCAGAAGAGGATTGGGAGAATGTCATATGGTCAGATGAAACCAAAGTAGAACTGGTTGGTAGAAACACAATTCGTCGTGTTTGGAGGAGAGAGAATGCCGAGTTGCAACCAAAGAACATCATACCTACTGTGAAGCATGGGGGTGGCAACATCATGCTTTGGGGCTGTTTCTCTGCAAAGGGAACAGGACGACTGATCCGTGTACATGAAAGAATGAATGGGGCCATGTATCGTGAGATTTTGAGTGCAAACCTCCTCCCATCAGCAAGGGCATTGAAGATGAAACGTGGCTGGGTCTTTCAGCATGACAATGATCCCAAACACACCGCCCGGGCAACGAAGGAGTGCCTTCGTAAGAAGCATTTCAAGTTCTGGAGTGGCCTAGCCAGTCTCCAGATCTCAACCCCATAGAAAACCTTTGGAGGGAGTTGAAAGTCCGTGTTGCCCAGCGACAGCCCCAAAACATCACTGCTCTAGAGGAGATCTGCATGGAGGAATGGGCCAACATACCAGCAACAGTGTGTGACAACCTTGTGAAGACTTACAGAAAACGTTGGACCTCTGTCATTGCCAACAAAGGATATAAAACAAAGTATTGAGATGAACTTTTGATATTGACAAAATACTTATTTTCCACCATAATTTGCAAATAAATAATTCCAAAAATCAGACAAAATGGTATTGGAAAAAAGACGTCAATTTTGTTTGGAAGCCACGTCACACGACCACGCAATTGTCAGTTAAAGCGAATCGCAAAAAGTGCTCTGGAGTTTGGCCAGCCAAATCCTCCGGGGCTGAAGTGGTTAAGTCCAGGAGAGGAGCCTGTACAACGGTGTCAGTCCATAAGACTGTATGTACGGGGCATAACCCCGTACATACCATCCAAAAAACGGACGACAGATCTTTTCCGACTTTTTCCGCTTACTAGTTGCAAGTAGAAATCGAATAGGTTCCTAAAGTCACGAAAATTCTCTAAATAAATAAATTGTACTGACTAAACTAAAATCGTACAAACTGATATCGTACGTGTAAAATTTTCGTGCTTGTGCGATCTAATAATATCGGATGAACTGTCCTGATCGGCTCTCGAAAGCTCTGTACTAACGATCCGATTATTGCAAGATTACAGCCGGGGTCAGATTTAATATGATCAAGTTAATGGGAGAATTTTGCCATTTAGATCCACTTTAATAAAATGTGACAATCATTTACAGATAGTAACAAACCAAAGAAAAAAAAAGAAAAAAAAAAAAAAGTTTGGCACCGCCCTTTTTGCTCAGTAACACCCGCTATGGCACCACTAGGAGACAATAAACACTTCTCTTCTTTCTATAGGATTTCATCCCCCTTTCAGGACTATTGTAAGGTGGGTTGTAGTGTGCCCCGGGATGTCGTCTGTTCGGGGGGCTCCAGTTGTTTGATTGGACGGGGGATGCCCCAGCGTTTCCCTTCGATATTTCCGCACACAGATTTATAGATGTGACTCCGCCCCTCTCTGTAGGATCTACACAGTTTATTTATTAGCCGGAGAGTCGATAACGGTGATTTGCCATTTGGCAGGAGGTTGGTGACCTTGTACTGAGGGAGACTCGGCTGTCTGTGATGAAAATAAATGGAGCTGCCGCTCGCTGAACGCGCAGCGGCCGCCTCCTAAATGGCTTGTCATGTCTGTGGTTATTAATCTGAGTATTGATTGGGTGGGAGAGCCGGACTGTACGGTACATTATGAGATATTACTTCTGCCTGAATCGAAATGTATACTTATGGAGGAAAAAAATAAAAAAAATAAAAACACGCAAGATTTTTGATTTAAAGCAGTATTAAACCCAAAAATTTTATATATTGCAGCTTACCAATCCTTCGATGTGGTGGCTGCATTAGTTTTCATTGGCTTTTCCCCCCCTCTGTTTTCACCTGGTGATACGGCCAGTAATACACCTCCTGCATTACAGTGCCCCCCCACTCTGGATGAAGGAGCACAGGAGACAGCGGATAGCAGCATTGTCAGTCGGGTGGGGGATGTTAAATGCATTAGCAGAACTAGATACACTAACAAATTAAAGCCAAACTTCAGCTCACACTTTATAATTAGTTGCAGCAAACCTTTTTTTCCTTTTGCGATAAAGGTTTTCCATAAATAAGAGCTGATCATTGTAAGCACCTGTGTCAGTGGTAAATGGATTGTCTCATCCCTGTGACTGATACATCTTTAAGAGCGCTTGTTCTTAAGAAGAACACACTTACTGGCTGGATCGCCAGATGAAAATAGAAGAGCCTAAAAAAAAATAAAAAAATACAGCCATCACATCTAAGAATTGGTAAGCTGCAATATAAAAAGGCCCCTTTCACACCTAGGCAGTTTTCAGGTGTTTTAGGCTACTTTTACACTGGGGCGGTGCGGACGATAGCGGTAAAGTGCCGCTAATTTTAGCAACGCTTTAGCGCTGTTATATCAGCGCTTTTGACTCCCGCTAGCGGCCGAGGAATGGGTTAGAAGCGCCCAAAAAACCCAATGGCAGGGGTGGTGGAGGACTGCTGTATACACCACCCCAAAGATGCGCACCGCCCCAGTGTGGAAGCACTCGCACTCCCTTTAAAATCCATACCAGAATGAAGGGCCTGGTATTTTTTTTAACATTTTGCGTGGAGTTCCCCCTAAAGATTCATACCAGACAGTGCCTGGTATTTCCGGGGATCAAAGTCAGGTCCCCGTTCATTAAAGTTGGACGCATGTCGGACTTCAAGTCGCAGGGCAAAGTCGAACCAGTGTGAACCCGGCCTGAAGCAAAATAATGGTCAGTGCCCATCAATGCAGCCTGATCTGCACCCATCTGCGCCCATCAATGCAGCCTGATCTGCACCCATCTGCGCCAATCAATGCAGCCTGATCTGCACCCATCTGCGCCCATCAATGCAGCCTGATCTGCACCCATCTGCGCCCATCAATGCTGCCTCACCTGCGCCCATCAATGCTGCCTCACCTGCGCCCATCAATGCAGCCTCACCTGCGCCCATCAATGCAGCCTCACCTGCGCCCATCAATGCAGTGCAGGAAATCACAGAGCCGTCATCTCTTGTTTGTTTACTCGGCTTCCAGTCGGCAGTCACATACACAGGCCCGCCTCCACCATCGGCATTGGATCAGCTTCTGTGATAGACAGAACACTGGTCCAATGGCGGAGGCGGGACTGTGTGTGTGTGTGATGTGAGAGCCGAGTAAACAGATGACGATGGCTTGGTGAATTCCGGCAGCGCTCGTCCCCCTCTTTCCCCTCCGAGGTACACCATCAGCGTATAGCACGCACCAGTGATTTGCCCCCTATTTTCAGGTGGGAAAAGTGTGTGTTGTACGCCAATAAATACGGTAATTCATAGAATTGACTACAAAAGCAGGCAGACAATTGCAAATCTGTCGCAAAGTCGGGGTGTAGATTCACAGAAGTGGCCAACGTTCATTTGCAAAAGAAAGATTATGTACAGATACTCCTCGTTTAACAACGAACCTGTTTAACGACCACTCGGACTTACGACCAGCTCTCCCCACCCAAACGGTGCGCTAAACAATCTTTGTATTGTACAGTATTTTTGCTTGTGTTCTGTACTTCTGAAAATTAAAACAACGCTATTGAGCTGGAGTTGTGTGTTTAGACCTTTTTAAACACAAAACAGTACAGTAGTTAAGAACGCTTAAAATATTGATTACTTGTGACTCTTCATTTAACAACCAGTTCGTTGGAACAGAACCTGGTCGTTAAGTGAGGAGTACCTGTACTGCCATTGTTCTCAACACGCCGCAAAAAAGGAAAAATCGCAAACACGTTCTTTAGTGTCCCGCTCTGCGTTCAACGGGCCAAGCGAAAAAATTCCCTGAGAAAATCACTTTACAAAGTTGCCGTCCGCAATATGCCATCCCACTGGGGGACAATAAAGGCATTATCGAGTTTGGGAAAGTGTCATCGCAGCACCAGCGCTGCAAATTCTATGTCATCAATTCACCACCGAGACTGCAGGACGGCCAATCTGCTGAATCCTCATCCGAGAGGAGATGATGAAAATCATGAGAACGTGGTACTGTGCAGAGTCCATACATACAGAATAAGAACAGATACTGAGAATTACACCGACATACAGGACAAGAGAAGTAGTACTGTGCAGAGTCATACATACAGAATAAGAACAGATACTGAGAATTACACCTGGCATATATCATCTTCCTATGCAGTGGTGTAGATGAATCCTGTTTGTAGATTTAGTGAATGTTGGGATTGGTGCCCAGCATGGCAGACAGCTCCGCCCTCTAATCACCGATCGCAGCGTCTGCCTTCTCCCAGCATCTGTCTATTAGGATGGAAGGCAGCAATATGACTCATTGTGTGTAAACGCCGATCCGGCCGGAAGTAACAAGATAGCAAAATAAGACGGAGCGGCAGGAGGGCTGCGAACTGCCAAGCGGCGCGCTGAATCATAACACAGACAGTGACGTGCCAACATAAGACACGGCCTGCCAACAACAGAAAAAGACATGATACCGACACCATCATATACAATCATGTATAATAAACTGGACATATGGAGAGTGGTGATGTCACTCCTGTATAATGAGAGGTTAATTGGCTCCTGTCTAAACTGTCCCCGGTATATGAATGTGAATTAGAGACCTTAGATTGTAAGCTCCGTAAATTGACGGCACTATACAAGTACCTGTAATGAATAACTAACTATCTGGAGAGTGGTGAAATCACTCAGGTATAATATATCTTATATCTGGAGAGTGGTGATATCACTCAGGTATAATATATCTTATATCTGGAGAGTGGTGATATCACCACTCTCTAGCTATAAGATATATTATTATACAGGAGTGACATCACCACTCTCCAGATATGTTATATTATACAGGAGTGACGTCACGTATAATATAACATATCTGGAGAGTGGTGATGTGACTCTTGTATAATACAGCAGGTAAAATAAGCATTGAACACGTCACCATTTTTCTAGGTAAATATATTTCTAAAAGGTGCTATTGACATGAAATGTTCCCCACCCGTCGGATTACAACCCATGCAATCCATATATACAAAGACACCAAAAAGGTTCAGAATTGAAGTTGTGTAACAAAATGGAATGACACAGGGAAAAAGTATTGAACACGCTAAATGAAATTTAATACTTTGTACAAAATCCTTTGCTGGCAGAGGCCTCCTGCATGGAGAAACTAGTCCCATGTGTTGCTCAGGTGTGATTTTGGCCCATTCTTCCACAAACAGTTTTCAAATCTTGAAGGTTCTATGAACTCCAATCTTTTTTCTTTCCATAGATTTTCTATTGGATTCAAGTCAGGCGATTGGCTGGGCCATTCCAGCAGGTTTTTTTTTCCCCTTTCTTTGAAACCAATTGATGGTTTCCTTGGCTTTGTGTTTGGGATCATAGTCTTACTGAAATGTCCCCCCTCATCTCATCTTCATCATCCTGATAGATGGTAGCAAATTTTTAATCAAGAAATGTTTCCATTCATCCTTCAATGAACAGAAGTTTGTCAATACTGTATGCTGGAAAACAGACCCACACCAGGATGTTCCCACCTCCAAACTTCACTGTTGGTATGGGGGCAGTGGCGGCTGGTGAGTTTTTCTATTGGGGGGGTGGCAAAAAAAAAAAAAAAAAAAAAGAAGAAAAAACCCCCCCTCCCCCGGGCAGCCGGCAGTCAGGCACCTACCCAAACTAGGGCTGGCAGGCTGTGGTCTCCTCTCCCTGGGTGCGGGCAGCGGCTCCAGTATCCGCTCCACCCGCAGCTTTCTCCGCCGCGTGTCTCCTCTGTTCCTTCATCCTAAGCGCTAGGCATCCAATAGGATTGCATAAAACAAACAGAAACCGACCATATCTTTTTTGTATCGCTTAAAAATGTAGCAATCACAAAAAGAAAAAAAAAAAAAAAAGGATAAAATCTCTTTGTCACTCCTCAAAATTATATGAGGCTAATGCCGTAGCCAATTGAAAGCATACAAGAAGATTTTTTCCAACTTGGACGCTACTAAGAGAAGAGGCGTCCAAATAGGACAAAGGTGGCTACTGTGGCTATAGCAGACAAATAAGAGATTAGAAATTATTTTGATATCCAAAAATATTTTTTATTATTTTACAAAAAGGTAGTGTAAACATATATTTGACCTAGCAAAAATAATAATGATAGTCCTATTTTGTGCATATCATCTGTATTCCGTTTTATGACAAACAATAGGTCATATCTGTAGTTTGTTATATAGTCATCTGTCATATGCTGTTAAGTTAAGTCTCCTGATTGGCTGAAACGACAGGCGCCGCTATTGGACGCCTATCAGGAAGAGAGGCTGGGAGACGAGGACGGCAGGAAATGCAGGAAGGATCCTGCTCGTCACCCACTGCCCCACCAAGACAAGGTAAGTGCCGGGTCATACTGGGGGCTTTCAAGGGCACACTGGCAGCGTTTGATGGGCACCGTGGCTGCCATTTGCTTTTTTTTTTTGTCAAAAATTTTTTGCGCCTATGCCTTGATGTGCCATGGCTGTTATGCCAGCAAAAGGTGTACCTGCCTAATATTAGGTGGGTAGTCAAAGTTATGGCTGACTGGTGTATACCATTTTTAGAGAGGTGATGTCACTCCTGTATAATATAGTGTATATCTGTTTTAGATTGTAAGCTCCAATGAGCAGGGTCCTCGGATTCCTCCTGTATTGAATTGTATTGGCACTATACTATCCACCCCCCTCAAGCTGTAAAGCGCTGCGCAAACCGTTGGCACTATATAAATCCTGTATAATATTATCCGGAGTGCGGTGATGTCACTCCAGTATAATATAACCTATATCTGGAGGGCGGTGATGTCACTCTTGTATAATATAACCTATATCTGGAGAGCGGTGATGTCACTCCAGTATAATATAACCTATATCTGCAGAGCGGTGATGTCACTCCAGTATAATATAACCTATATCTGGAGAGCGGTGATGTCACTCCAGTATAATGTAACCTATATCTGGAGAGCGTGATGTCACTCCAGTATAATATAACCTATATCTGCAGAGCGGTGATGTCACTCCAGTATAATATAACCTATATCTGGAGAGCGGTGATGTCACTCTTGTATAATATAACCTATATCTGGAGAGCGGTGATGTCACTCTTGTATAATATAACCTATATCTGGAGAGCGGTGATGTCACTCTTGTATAATATAACCTATATCTGGAGAGCGGTGATGTCACTCCTGTACAATATAATCTATTGTTGGAGAGCGGTTATATCTATGTGGCCACTGATATGAAGCAGGCCGTCCCCTGTGCATTAGTGGTGATATGTGCGGCGCGGTAGTCGTGTCACATTTTCTGATGTAGGGATGTAAGCTGACACTTTCACACCAGATACAGACCCCTGACACGACACATTGAGGTTCTGTAGATGGGATTTCTCTGGCGTCATATGTGGAAGACTTATTGAATTGCAAAATAAACGAGATGTTCAAACGTCAGTGAAGCTCCCCGGAGAACGTCTCAGCGCTCTTCCTAACAGGCCGGCTCCCTTCCCGAATGGTGATATTCTAAATCTGTCTGTTTAATCCGCTCCCTGGATAAAAATATATTCAAATCAAGGCTGCGAAAGGCTGCCGAGACTTTATAAGAGGCTGGTGCAGAATACATACCGTCCATTAATTCCTTCAATGAGACAGACGGCGTACTAGAGACCCCATATTTTCTGACAGGTCGCCTATAGACCATAGAGGTGAGCACCGAACAGGAAGAACTTTCCGGCATCACATTGCCTCCACTTCAACCTGAATATTATTCTTCATTAGCAGTTTTGGCTGGTAAAAAAAAAAAAAAAATCTTTTTACAGAACTCCATTTTCCAAATGATTTTAAAGTGGACCTGTAATGCCCTGAAATTCCGACGGAAAATGTCCGATCGGACCATGTTGTCGGAAAATCGGCCCGTGTGAAAATCCGATCATTCTGAACGTGGCGACGTTTGTTGCATACGACGGAGAGGCTAGTAGCCAATAGCTTTGGTCTCGTAACTTGATCCGATCGTGTGTAGGCACTTTGTCCGACGGACAAAGTGCCAAGCATGCTCAGATCAAGTTACGAGACCAAAGCTATTGGCTACTAGCCTCTCCGTCATATGCAACAAACGTCACCACGTTCAGAATGATCGGATTTTCCGACTACTTTGTCCGACCGTGTGTATGCAACACCAGTGTCGGACAAAATCGGACAGATTTTGTGGTCAGAATTTCTGACCGGGTGTATGGGGGCTAAGTCTCAATAAATCCCTGACATGTCCCAATGTACAGTAACAGTATCATTGTTCAGTAAAGCTTCACCTTTTTTAGTGTTACTAAACCCAGCACCCTGCATTCACTATATCTGGTCATTCACAGTATACAGAACATGGAAATTTAATTATCTTAGTAAAGATAAACCGATCAGCAGTATATAGGCATCGATGGGCGATAAAGGTAACCAACACCCCTAGAAGTGCCAAAGGTTGCAAATGAGCGCCCCTGAAGCTGTGGTTTAGGAATCATAAAATCCAGATAAACAATGTAGGGCCCTGGTGCCCAACTTGTGAACCAAGGGCCAAGTGCGGCCCTTTAGGACTTGTTGTGCAGCCCTTGGATCCCACCAATCTGTAGAATGATTAGGGACGATGACTTGTAAAGGGTCAAATGAGTGCCAGAGGAGCTGGGTTTAGGGATTTGTGAATCCAAATAAACAACGTAAGGCCCTGGTGCCCAACTTGTGATCCCAGGGTCCAGTGCGGCTCCTTGAGACTTGCTGTGCAGCCCGTGGACCACGCCAATCTGTAGCATAAATTGTAACGTTAACTTGTAAAGGGGTAATAGTAGGGTTCTCTTTTAGCCTCATGCAGCATGGATTTAGGGATTTGGGCCCTGGTAGCCTACTTGTGACTCAATGGCCATTTATGGCCCCTTGGTACTTGTTCTGCAGCACTATGACTCCACCAATCTGTAGCATGATTGGGAACGTTGACTAAAATGGTCAAATGAACGTGAACGGCCCTGAAGCTGGATTTAGGAGTCTCAGGATCCAGATAAACAATGTAGGGCCCTGGTGCCCAGCCATTGGTGCCAGTGGGAGCACTAGTGCCCAGCCATTGGTGCCAGTGGGAGCACTAGTGCCCAGCCATTGGTGCCAGTGGGAGCACTAGTGCCCAGCCATTGGTGCCAGTGGGAGCACTAGTGCCCAGCCATTGGTGCCAGTGGGAGCACTAGTGCCCAGCCATTGGTGCCAGTGGGAGCACTAGTGCCCAGCCATTGGTGCCAGTGGGAGTAAAAGTGCCCCATCATTGGTGTCAGTGGGAGGAATAATGCCCCATTGTTGGTGTCAATTGCAGGAACTATGCCCAAATGTTGCTGACAGTGGAGGGAATAATGCCCCAAGGGCTGACAAAAACCAAGCAAAGGGCCACGACCGGCCCCCGGGCCGCAGTTTGGAGACCACTGATCTATAACAATAAACTTACTGATTATGTGCTGCCCTTTGATGATGTCAAGGGCCATAGTTAAGCCCTCCTATACCTCTTTAGTTTATAACCAATAACGTAGATAATTTAAAAAAACATTAAAGAGGACAACATGCAACAGCGAGTAAAAACGTGTCCAGGCTTCTCCCACACCTCCTATCCTCTCACATGGCCTACATAACCAAAAGGAACCCGGCTGGGAGCCTCACTGTTGGTGCCCTCAGGAGACTGGAAGAGTCACCAGTTGACCGAGGTTGCCCTGTGTGTGTCTCTTCAGGAAGACCTCCACTAGGTAAAGCTCATACAAGTCTCCGGCGCCAAGCGTTTTGCTGGCTCGCACAGTTTTTCCAGTTCAGCAGCTTCCAGCCCCGATGCCGGAGATTACATATTCTGTAATTACAATGTTCCTTAGTTAAACAATTAGGTTTCTTTTTTGGATTTCCTGTGGGGCTCTTTCATTAAACGCAATCAGCAGCACGGGCGAGCGGGGCAGCTCGTAAAAAATCCATAACGTACTTTCACAGCACAGAGAAAAAGTGCGTGCGCTAAACAATGGAATACTAATTATCAGTCTGCTTTGCACAGAATGCCTTAATAAGACAAGAAGATATTGCACAGAAATTCTGGTTTACATGAAGTTATTTATAGTGATATTGTGGGGTGTCCCCCACCTCCAGCTCCGAAGCCACAGAGCCCATAAACACACAGTATACAATACTGACTTTGCTAAAAGTCAGAACACAGACACACCCACTCCCCTTGTGAGTCACCGAGCAGGGACGGGCCAAGTGGTAGAAAGATAGGGCTGCTTCCTTGGGTCTTTCAGCAGGAGGGGAGCGCCAAAAAAGCAGGACCAGCAACTTATGCTTGTTAACAGCTCATGGGGGGGGGCATTGCCCTTTTAGCCCTGGCTCCAACCCAGTGGCTTTGCCTAGGTTGAGATGATGTCATTGGTCAGAAGGAAGCATGTCCTTTAAATCTCCTCACCCCCATCGACTAGCCTGTACATTGTAGCAGGTCTCAGGCCTGTTTCACATGGGCTTGTATCAGAGAGGTGTGAACAGCGAGCTTGGGCAAAGCATTTGTAGAGCTTACAGCGAGCTTTGTTGAAGCTTTTAAAAGTACCATTCAGCTCCAGTTTGTAAAGGTTGAACACAGATCCTAATGGGAGTGCTGATTGTCACTTTAAGCTAGCTGCTAGTAGGCTTAAGCACTCCTTAAAGCTCGTTAAAAGGCTGCTAGCAGCTTGCTTAACCACTTGTCGACCACCGCATGTACATATACGTCGGCAGAATGGTACGGCTGGGCAAATAGGCGTACCTGTACGTCCCTTTCAATTTGCCGTGTGGTCTTGTGTGGGCCGCCGGCGGTGCGTGCGACCCTGCCAGGAGCTCAACGAGTAGGATCGCGGGTCCCACGGACTCGATGTCGGCGGGGATACCCGCGATCGTCTCACGGAGAGGAAGAACGGGGAGATGCTAATGTAAACAAGCATCTCCCCGGTCTGCCTAGTGTCACAGATCATAACTCCCTGTGATTGGGACCTATGATCAGTGACGTATCACTGGTAGCCACGCCCCCTAACAGTTAGAATCACTCCCTAGGACACACGTAACCCCTTCCTAGCCAGCTAGTGGTTAACCCCTTCACTGTCAGTGTCATATTTACAGTAATCAATACAATTTTTTAGCACTGATCGCTGTAAAAATGACAATGGTCTCAAAAATGTGTCAAAATTGTCCCATGTGTCCGCCATAATGTCGCAGTCACGATAAAAAAAAAATAAAAAAAATAAATAAATAAATAAATCAATCACAGATCGCCGCCATTACTAGTAAAAAAATAAATTAATAAAAATGCCTTAAAATTAAACCCCTATTCTGTAGACACTAATACTTTTGCGCAAACCAATCAATAAACGCTTATTGTGATTTTTAGAATACGTATCGGCCTAAACTGAGAAAAAAAAAAAAAGTATATAATATATATATATATATATATATATATATATATATATATATATATATATTATATATATGTAGCGGGGTCGTACCCCTTTTAGTGGAAAAGACTACATTCCCCATAATTCCCCAGGCTCCCGGGCTGCTTGTTTCCGCCCGAGAGGCTGCTGGGGGAGGTGATAAAAGGGAAGAGGAGAGACCGCCTCTTCCTCTTCTGATGCCTTGGCTGAGTGGGCTGCCTCTTCTGACTGGGCTGGTGACGCGGAGACTTGTTCCTGAGGAGACACCTGTGCGGACCGGGACTGCTGAAGGCCTGAAGCCTGGGCCTTGCAGCAGACAGAGCGAGACTCTCATCCCTCAGAGTCAGCAGCAGCGGAGCGGAGACTTTTCCCTACAGTCGGTCGGTCGGAGCTGAGGACCGGAGTGCAGGGGCTGTGACGGAGGAGACCGGAGCCGCCATTGGAGGGACCGGAGCTGAGGACGGTACCCCAGGATTGGTGAGAGAGCTGAAAGGCTCATCCTGCATTGCTATACACATGTTTATGCCTATTGAACTGCCTAGGCACAATTTACCTCAGAGCAGCAATGTTACATGTGCACCACCTCTACAGTTCTCTTGCCGGTGAAGAACACTGTACTTATTCAAGGACTGAGCTCTATTGCTAGGGATCAGGCCTGGTCCGTTAGGTAGGCGCAGATAGATTTATTGCACCTCAGGGGTGCATAGCAGACGGTCGCTACACTTGGCGCTCCGTTCCCCACTGCTAGTTTGATATACATATGTGTGTACATGTTTAAGTGCATATTGCAGGGACCTGCTAAAGTATTGTAAGTCAAATTTTAAATGCATGTTACTATTTATTTTCCTTACTGCCAAAGTAAAGCCAGTTATTCTTATCTCAGCAGTCTGATTGTAAAAATTAAAGGGGATGATAAACAATAAAAAAAAACAAAAAAAAAATCATTGGTCAGAACATTTTTTTTTTTTCACCTTTAATGTGACCTTCAAGCTGTTTTTTTAATATATATATAATATATTTTTTTTTTTTTTTTTTTTTTTTTTTTTTTTTGTGGGGGGATATTTTTTATAGAAAAAAGTAAAAATGTGTTTTTTTTTTTTTAAAAATTGTGGCTATATTTTTGTTTTTAAAGCTGCAATACATACATACATACACATTATATTATATATAATATATATATATATTATATATATATATATATATATATATACCGCAGAGGTGATCAAATACCACCAAAATAAAGCTCTATGTGTGGGGAAAAAAGGACGTCAATTTTGTTTGGAAGCCACGTCGCACGACCGCGCAATTGTCAGTTAAAGCGACGCAGTGCCGAATCGCAAAAAGTGCTCTGGTCTTTAGCCAGCCAAATTGTCCGGGGCTTAAGTGGTTAAAGTGGCAATAAACTGTATCCGTCTTCTAAACAAGAGTTTATTAAATCAAAAGCACGACTAAATGTTGCGTTGCATCTGAGTGGATTTCACGGGGTCACCTGCGTGCGTTCACCTACCAGCGAATGATGATGTTTGGGTGGAGCTGACATTTGGAGAGACGGTGACTTTTTTTTTTTTTTTTCCCTGTAATCTCTTCAGCCAAGAATTGCTGTGCCTCTTCTACTGTCTCATTTGTCATGCTGATTATCATCCTAATCTTGCCATCATAGTGCCCTCTCGCCCCCTCCTCGCCCAGTCCTGGCTCCATGTCAGGTGACTCATCCTTCCTATGTTACATTGTTTACTGCAGCCAGAATATGGAACAAAGCTGGACAGTTACATTGTAGCATTAGTGACAAAGATGAAGCCGGGATTACTGTAATCTTCAGAGACTGTGCAGAGAGCTGTGTGCGCCACCAGAGATTTTGGAAAGTCGTTTTCGAAATTGTAGACGTCGTGTACTGAGCCGTCTTCTAGCCGCGTCCCTTGTGTGCTCCGCACTGACCGAGTCTATTGTAAAAGTCACGGTGACTAGCCTCACGGCAACACCGCCGGAGGCTGGATTCATGTGAGCAACATTGTGCGCCTTCCCTTTTGCAGACGCACGGCAGAGACATTAATTCTCAATGGCACCCACATGTACACTATATTACCAAAAGTATTGGGACACCTACCTTTACATCAGGGATATGCAATTAGCGGACCTCCAGCTGTTGCAGAACTACAACTCCCATGAGGCATAGCAAGACTCTGACAGCCACATGCATGACACCCAGAGACAGAGGCATGATGGGACTTTTTGCAACAGCTGGAGGTCCGCTAATTGCATATCTCTGCTTTACATGGACATTAATGGTGTCTTAGTCCATAGGCGTGTGCACAGGGTGTGCCGGGTATACCCAGGCACACCCTAATCACCCCATGCACATTAGTATTATCACTCTGTGTAGCAGCAGGAACATGTGAAAGATCTACCTCTTACCGGCTCTGGCATAAGAGAAGTGTCTATGCTCTCCTCTTTCACTGTCCCACCAGAGAGATCAATTTTCCGGGGTCATATATATGTAGACACACACACACGCATGTGTGTTTAAGCTTTAGGGTGCATACCCTAATGGAATTGGCTGTGCACACCCATGTCCGAAGGGTTCAATATTGAGCTGGCCCACCCTTTGCAGCTATAACAGCTTCAACTCTTCTGGGAAGGCCGTCCACAAGGTTTAGGAGTGTGTCTATGGGGATGTTTCACCATTCTTCCAGAAGCGCATTTGTGAGGTCAGGCACTGATGTTGGATGAAAAAAAAAAAAAAAAAAAAAATCTTGTTTTCACCTTTTTTTTTTTTTCCCCCCATCTCAATGCTGCTGAC
The DNA here is from genome assembly GCA_028564925.1 of Lithobates sylvaticus. Classification (NCBI taxonomy): domain Eukaryota; kingdom Metazoa; phylum Chordata; class Amphibia; order Anura; family Ranidae; genus Lithobates; species Lithobates sylvaticus. The sequence goes on from CM053034.1 coordinate 21,483,472, forward strand.
CTCCTGCCATCTCTTTGCAGCTACTTCCTATCCAGAGATGGCTGCATGGGTTTTCTAATGGTGACAACAGTGAATTGTGTCTGGGTAACGTGTATTGCCACAGTCACCAGTAATTCTCAATTGGAATTGGAAGCCCACGTGACAACACAAGAGCAGAATTGGGAGACGGGCAGAGCGTTGTCCCCCTATAAAAAGGAAGTGCCTGCACAAGGACCTCCAGTGATGGCTGCCTGGAGTTTGCATGTTCTCCCTGTGCCTGGGTGGGTTTCCTCGGGGTAATCCGGTTTCCTCCCACACTCTAAAGACATGCTGGTAGGTTAATCAGATCCTGTCTAAATTGGCCCCAATATATGTATGGATGTGTGTTAGAGACCTTAGGTTGTAAGCTCCTTGAGGGTAGGACTGATGTGAATGTACATACACATATATAAAAGTACCTGAAATTACCGGTAATAAAAATAAATAAATTTCTCAGGGCGGGTGCCCCGATGGTGACAAAAGTGGATAATGTGTGTTGAAACAGCCACTTGTAGTCTCCATTGGTAGCCCCCATCACAGGGTTACAACGCCGGAACACGACTGAAAGTCACAGTCAGAGCGTTGTCACGCACAACAGGAAGAAGCGCCTGAATGAAGACCTTCATAGCAGGCTCATCAGGGATTATTTTAATAAAAGATGCTATTCAAAATACTAAAAATGACACAGAAAAAAATAAATTTAAAAAAAAGGTGACAGGGGAGGGAGCTCCAGCACACAGTCTCGGACTGACAACCGCAGCTCTGTTCCTGTGCGAAGGGGGGTGTGTCCCTTCCTCCCTCCAATCAGCTCTCCACACTGATCTCTGCAGATTGCAACTCTTCCCCCTTTTTTTCCGTAACTCTCGCCCCAAGTTTTAAAATAAAAATAAAAATGGACTTTGAACGGATGTAGCGAAAAGACGGCAGATAAACAGGTACAACTTACATAGGAGGATTTGTTTCATCTCTATGTATCACCCAAAGCCAGTAACTTCACTGGGTATATGTGAGGGTTTACAACCACTTTAAGTCAGTGTAAACCCCATCACATATACCCAGTGAAGTGACTATCCTCAGGTGATACACAGAAGAAACAAATACTCCTACATCATTTGTACTTGTTTATCTGCAGTCTTCGCTACATCCGTTCAAAGTCCAGTTTTTTTAAATCTTAAGCAAGAGTTCAGGAAAAAAAGAGGGCGGAGACTTAAAGTTACACTCTGCAGTGATTAGTGAGAGCTGATTGGAGGGAAGAGACACCCCCCTCCACACAAGAACAGCGCTGAAGCTGTCAATCACAGGCTGTCTTCTGGAGCTCCCTCCACTGTCACCTTTTTTCTCCTGGTTTCATTACAACTTGTCAGAAGTGATTCATGCTGATAGAGGAACGAAGCAGCAGACAGAAATGACACTTAGTGCTCTGGGTTGAGACAAGTACACACTATAGAGGGATATGCTTTGTTCTCATTTCATGTCTGAGATTTACAACCACTTTAAGAATACATTATCTCTACCTATAGATTGTAAGGATACACGTGTATGGAGGCTTACAACTCTAATTGGAAGCAGCAGACTCTGTAAAAGGATTACCAAGCTTTATCTTGGCAGTCATACAGCAGGGATGCTATCTCCATCCTGTGATATGCAAATTACCATTAGGAATTGGGAAGCCGTATCAAAATCGGCTACAAGTGACAATGGCTGGAAGTACAATCCTTACTAAAAAGGCAAGCTGCTTTCCCCTTAAATACAAATGCCGGCTTCACTTGGAGCACCCAGCTCCATTGTCCCATTTTTCATTCCCGGCCAGTGAAGCAGAACAGATTATTCTATACAGCCGTGATGAGATCTCGCCGTTTAGAGACGGCGCACCATGACGAGTCCAGAAGATCGCAACGCTGTACAAAACTTACAAGCAAATCTCTGCTTCTAGATGCCTGGGAGAGCCAAGAGAACCTGTCACTACCGCAAAGGCAATCTTCCTAAGATATGAACTTCTCTGGTTAGTCTGCTGCCAAGAAAAACAACCTGCAGGATTTCTTCCAAGCTCAAAATGAACAGGCTGCATGATTTCTGCCAAGTTCAAAATGAACAGGCTGCATGATTTCTGAGAAGCTTAGAATGAACAGGCAGCATTTCTCATAAGAAGCTCAAAGTGAACAGGCTGCATGATTTCTGAAATGAAGCTCAAAATGAACAGGCTGCACGATTTCTGAGAAGAAGCTCAAAATGAACAGGCTGCACAATTTCTGATCCTTAACCAGTTCACTGCTGACCCACTTCTCCCCATAGACTGCAATGACTCCTGCAGCCTTCCCATTACCTTCATGGCATTACAGTGCATTAATAAATAAAAAGTGGAAAAGAGGTATCGATGTGTAAAACACATATCTCTGGCCAAAATGTTAGCATCACATTGTGTGCCATAATAAACTGGCACTTGATTTAATCCAGCACCCCCGCCCCCCCCCCCCCCCCGATGTCGGCAGGGAGAGACGCTCCCTCCTCTCAGGAAAACCATTGCAAAACACACACAATTCAGATTAAAAGACATTAAAATAGAGATTAACATTCTGTATTCTGAAAAGGACATAAACCCCAGCGGCTCGGCGGTCCTTCTCAGTTGTAATCCGCCCCAGCGCGCCAATCTCTTCCCCAACAGAGGGGGACAAACATGTTATCTGCTTTGTAAGGAATGCAAAAGGCAAAATAGGTCATGTCTGATCATGATGAGCGCACAATGGCAGAGGCTGGCACACACAGGGTGCTCGCTAAATATAGAGGGCGGCAAAGCAAAGTGAACGCTGCAAATAAAAGCACACGAGGAGGAGAAGAAGTGAGAGAGAGAGAGAGAGAGAGAGAGAGAGAGAGAGAGAAAAAAAAAATGATAAAAGAACAGGTAAGAAATAGTGGTTTTAAAAAGGAAGGGAGAGAAGGAGGGAAGGAAGGAAGAGAAGAAAGAGGGAAGGAAGAAAGAGAAGAAAGAGGGAAGGAAGAAAGAGAAGAAAGAGGGGAGGAAGAAAGAGAAGAAAGAGGGGAGGAAGAAAGAGAAGAAAGAGGGGAGGAAGAAAGAGAAGAAAAGAGGGAAGGAAGAAAGAGAGAAGGAAGAAAGAGAAGAAAGAGGGAAGGAAGAAAGAGAAGAAAGAGGGAAGGGAGAGAAAGAGAAGGAAGAGAGGGAAGGAAGAAAGGAGAAGAAAGAGGGAAGGAAGAAAGAGGGAAGGAAGAAAGAGAAGAAAGAGGGAAGGAAGAAAGAGAAGAAAGAGGGAAGGAAGAAAGAGAAGAAAGAGGGAAGGAAGAAAGGAAGAAAGAGGGAAGGAAGGAAGAGAAGAAAGAGGGAAGGAGGGAAGGAAGGAAGGGAAAGAAGAAAGAGGGAAGGAAGGAAAGAAGAAAGAGAAGGAGAGGAGGGAAGGGAAGAAAAGAGGGAAGGAGAAAGGAAAAGGAAGAAAGAGAGAGAAAGAGGGAAGGAAGAAAGAGAAGAAAGAGGGAAGGAGGAAAGGAAGAAAGAGGGGAAGAGAGGGAAGGAAGAAAGAGGGAAGGAAGGAAAAGAAAGAGAGAAAGAGGGAAGGAGGGAAGGAAGAAAGAGGGAAGGAAGGGAAGGAAGAAAGAGGGAAGGAGGGAAGGAAGGAAGAAAGAAGAAAGGAGGGAAGGAAGAAAGAAGAAAGGAGGGAAGGAAGAAGAAAGAAGAAAGAGGGAAGGAAGAAAGAAGAAAGAGGGAAGGAAGAAAGAAGAAAGGGAAAGAAGAAAGAGGGAAGAAAAGAAGAAAGAGGGAAAGAGGGAAGGAAGGAAGAAAGAGAAAGGAAAGAGGGAAGGGAAGAAAAAGAGAAGAAAGAAAGGGAAAAGAAAGAGGAAGGGGAAGAAGGAAGAGAAGAAAGAGGGAAGGAGGGAAGGAAGAAAGAGAAGAAAGAGGGAAGGAGGGAAGGAAGAAAGAGAAGAAAGAGGGAAGGAGGGAAGGAAGAAAGAGGGAAGGAGGGAAGGAAGAAGAGAGAAAGAAAGAGGGAAGGAAGAAAGAAGAAAGAGGGAAGGAAGAAAAAGAAGAAAGAGGGAAGGAAGAAGAAGAAAGAGGGAAAGAGGGAAGGAAGAAGAAGAAAGAGGGAAAGAGGGAAGGAAGAAAGAGAAGAAAGAGGGAAGGAGGGAAGGAAGAAAGAGGGAAGGAAGAAAGAGGGAAGGAGGGAAGGGAAGGAAGAAAGAAAGAGGGAGAAGGAAGGAGGGAAGGAAGAAAGAGAAGGAAGGAGGGAAGGAAGAAGAGAAGAAGGAAGGAAAGAGGGAAGGAAAAGAAGGAAGGGAAGGAAAAGAAGGAAGGGAAGAAGGAAGGGAAGGGAAGGAAGGGAAGGGAAGGAAGGGGAGGGAAAGAAGGAAGAGAAGGAGGAGGGAAAGGAAGGGAGGGGAGGGAAAGAAGGAGGAGGGAAAGGAAGGGAGGGGAGGGAAAGAAGGAAGAGGAAAGGAAGGGAGGGGAGGGAAAGAAGGAAGAGGGAAAGGAAGGAGGGAGGGAAGGAAGGGGAGGGGAGGGGAAAGAAGGAAGAGAAGGAAGAGGGAAAGAAAGGAGGGAAAGGAAGGGAGGGGGAGGGAGGAAGGAGAGGGAGGAAGGAGAGGAAGGAAAGGAGAGGAGGAGGAAGGAGAGGAAGGAAGGAGGAGAGAGGAAGGAGAAGAGAGGAAGGAAGGAAGGAAGAGAGGGAAGGAGAGGAAGGAAGAGAGGAAGGAGAGGAAGGAAGGAGGAAGGGAAGGAAGGAGAGAAGGAGGAAGGAGAGGAAGAGAGGAAGGAGAGGGAGGAAGGAAGGAGAGAGGGACGGAAGGAAGGAAGGAGAGGGAGGAAGGAAGAAGAGAGGGAGGAAGGGGAGGAGGAAGGAGAGGGAGAGGAAGGAAGGAAGGAAGGAAGGGAAGGAAGGAAGAGAGAAGGAAAGGAAGGAAAGGAAGGAGGAGGAGAGGGGAAGGAGAGGGAGGAAAGTGAAAAGTAAAAAGGAATAGGGGGGGGGGGGGAGGAAGGAGAGGGAGGAAAGTGAAAAGTAAAAAGGAATAGGGGGGGGGGGTGTAAAGAAAGGGAAGAAGTAGGGAAAGGAAAATCATATTCAAGGAAGGAATAGTAAATCTATACATTGCAGCACAACACAGAATGTGAATAGTCCAGACAACAACCCCAAACCAATGTCACACAGACAACTGCAGGGTCACATTGCAGGACACAGCATGCTCAGAGATCTGCCTGGATAATAACATAACTAAAAGAGAACCAGTCACTCCATGTCTAGGAACACAATCACCCAGCTCCTGAGTGTGCACAGCAAATAACAGCTCTATAGTTACAAGATGAGCAATGACAGGGCTCTGACATGAACACTCAATGTGAGGTCACGCAGCTTACAGGGAGGCGGAAAAAATGTGACCCTTAACCTGCAAGCTTGAGATGAGTCGGGCCTGAAGTCAGGCTAAATAAAGGGCACCAAGATAATTCTGTGATAGGTGAATCTCTTAAGGATTTTATTTGTCATATCTCTTTGCTGAACTATACAGCTATGGCTCCCTATTCTGAGCGGTCTCACTTTCCATGCTATGGAGTAATGCCGCGTACACACGATCGGAATCCTCCTCGGAAAAAGCTCTGATGGTTTACCCGTCAGAATGCCGATGGAATTTCGCTCAAACTGTCTTGCCTACACACGGTCACACCAAATTCAGACGGTCAATAACACCGCGACATACAACACGTTCGACAGCACTATAAAAAGGGAAGTTTAATGCTTCCGAGCATGCATCAAATTGTTTCCGAGCATGCGTTGGAATTTTGCGTGTCGGAATTGCATACACACGATCGGAAAATCCGATCGAAAGGTTTTTCGTCTGCAAAATTAAGAACAGGCTCTCAATCTAAAGTCCGTCGGATATGCCAACAGAAAAAGACCGATGGGCATACACGCGGTCGGAAAATCCAATGAAAAGCTCCCATCGGAAATTCCGGCCGTGTGTACGCGGCATAAGACCTCCACACAATGGCTGCCATGAGCGCAAAGCTGGAGTGGGGTTTTATTTCACCAAATTATCTGGAAGGTGAATCTCTACTAAAACCTCACTCAGTGATTCACACTGTGGGCGTACCCCCAAAATAACTCTTTTGGGGCGGACTAACCCTTTAACAAAGGCACCGCGACTGGCGCCCCGAGCAGTTAATGTGCTGCCTGTGAGAAATAAGCTTGGAGTACAGGCGGGTGTTATCAGCTCTCCCCATTCCTATTATATCAGCTCCACCAAGTAATGAAATATCACCCTGACACATACAGAACCACACACTACTTTTATTTTAGATTATAATCTTCATAACTATAGGATACAAAGACTTATTACATGGGATAATAATTACTCTGGCACAGAGCGACAATTATAATTCACGAGTCTGTGAAATGATATTATCCTGAAAATAAATTGTTGCTACTTATTATTGACACTATATCATTATTATATTATATATATATATATATATATATATATGAATGAATGTGTGTATAATATATATATATATATATATATATATACACATATACACACACACACACACACACACACACACACACAGAAAAAATAAAAGGCAAGAGAGAGGATGAAAGGATAAATGAATAGATGGAAGTTTGATTGACAGATTAATGGATAAACAGACAGATATGAATGGGCAGAGGATGGACGGACAGCGAGACACATATGAATGGAAATAGAGAGAGAAATAGAAAGGATGGACAGAAACAGATATCAATGGACATAGAGAGGGAACAAGAGAAAGGAAGGATGGATGGACAGACCAATAGATAGAGAGGAAGGTGAATGGATGGATGGATGGATAGATAGGAGAGACAGATATGAATAGACAGAGAGCAAGAAGATGGATGGACCAATAGCTAGATATGAATAAACAGAGTAAGAGAAAGGATGGCTGGATGAATAGACAGGCAGATATATGAATGGACAGAGGATGGATGGACAGACCAAGAGAGAGAAATAGGAAGAGTGAATGTGAGAAAGGATGGATGGACAACCAAATATGAATGGCCCTAGAGTGGAATGATGGATGGTTGGTTGGTTGGTTGGATGGACGGACAGACAGACAGATATGAATGGACATAGAAAGGATGGATGGACAGACCAACAGAGAGGAAGGGTGAATGGATGGATGGATGGACATATATGAATAGCCCTAGAGTGGTATGATGGAAGGACAGACAGACCAATAGATATATATGAATAAACAGAGAGTAGGAGAAAGGATGGCTGGATGAAGACAGACAGAAAGATATGAATGGACAGAGAATGGGTGGGTGGATGGAAGGAAGGAAGGAAGAAAGGACAGTCAGATATGAATGGCCCGAGAGTGGATAGATGGATGGATGGATAGATGGACGAACATCTCAACAGATGTGAATGGACAAACCAACTGGATGGATGGACTCAGATCTAAATGGACCGAGAGAGAAAAAATGGCTGCATGGATATAGGAATAAATAGATACAGAGAAAGAGGAAGATGGATTATTGGATAGACAGACTGATATGAATAACAGGGAGGGAGCAAGAGAAAGGAAGGATGGATGGACAGATCGATATGAATGGATGAAGAGAAAGACTAGCGATACAGACAGACATGAATGAACAGAGAGAAAGAAAAGGATGGATGGACAGACATGTAGACATATATACACACACATTATTATTATACAGGATTTATATGGTGCCAATAGTTTGCGCAGTGCTTTACAACACGAGGGCAGACAGTACACTTACAGAAGGGATCACACATTGCCTATTCTATGTACACAGAACATGTATATTCAGGGACTGTTCTCTCTCTCGGGTTCCTGGCAGCACAGACGGTTCTGTGAAAGTCTACATGGAAGTAGTAGCTGCCAGGTACGTGTGACAGGTGAGCGTGACCAGGATGTGACAGCGCAGTCATGTAGATGGCAAAAATCCAAACGCCAAATAATCGCCCCACACTTCCTAAAAATCAAAGGAACGGCGGCCGGCAATTCCTGCACCCTGAGGACACAGGACTCTCCCCACAGGAGCTTACACTCTAATGTCCCCCCACAGTCACACACCATTATTATACATGTATATAGCTCTGACATATACCGTAGTGCTCTACAGAGAACACCGAACCATTATCATCCATCTCTGTACCACAGGAGCTTACACTCTAATGTCCCGGCACACACATATATAACATATGTTTGCAAGAAACATTAGAGTGTAAGCTCCTCTTGTGCAGAGAAGGATGATATCAGCTCAGTGTTCTCTGTAGAGCACTATGGTATATGTCAGAGCTATATACATGTATAATAATAATAATAATAATAATAATAATAATAATAATGGTGTGTGACCACGGGGGGGGGGGGGGGGGGGGGGGGGACATTAGAGTGCAAGCTCCTCTGGTTCAGAGACTGATGTGATTGGCTCAGTGTTCTCTGTACAGCACTATGGAATATTTCAGAGATCTATAAATGTATAATTATAGTGTGCGTCTGTGGGGGGGAGGGGGGACATTAGAGTGTAAGCTCCTCTGGTTACCATGTCTGATTGGTGCTCTGGAGGGTCTGAACACGGCACCCCCTCCGCAGTCTGAAGAGCCAATTAGGAGGTGGAAGCCAATTACCCTGCCAGCATGTATGGGGGGGGGGGGGGACACCTGGAGGAAACCCATACACACCCCATGCAGACACAGGAGGGGGAGGGGAGGCTGAGCACAGGATCTCAGTTCTGCAAGGATCCAGATGGAGACAGAGAACAGATAGATAGAAAGTTGTTGGCAGTTCAGTGAGGAGCAGGAAGTGTCAGTTGTCTGCACACATTATATATATATATATATATATATATATATATATATATATATATATATATATATCCTCACACCTCTCTATAGATATAGCAGACCGCTCAGGTGTACACCCTCCATACACTCCTCTGTCTCTGGGACTTGCAGTCCCTCCAGCTGCCAATGTACTGGCAGAAGCGGCTCCCTATGAGTTCCCCTCTCCTCAGGCTCACCTCTCCCACCATGCCCCGGTACCCTCCCCTCTTACCTTCTCCTCGGTGCCCGGCGCACACCCCGCACTCCTCTCCAGCCTGCACTGACTGAGCCTCCGCTCTGCCCGGACCACGCCCCCTGGCAGCAGCTGGTAGCTCTCCGCGCCTGCGCTCTGTGCGCTACACCCAACTCAGCGCTACGGCCTCCATCTTACTCCTCCCATTAGAGGGCGCGGGGGCTGCTGGGAGATGAAGTTCCCTCAACAGGTGAAGTCTCTGGTGAAGAATTTTCACTTGCTACGTTGTAGCTCCTACAAGCCCGACCAATCGCTGAGAGGAACAAAAGTAATACATGGGAGGGACCAATCACTGAGAGGGATACAAAGTAATAAATGGGAGGGACCAATCACTGAGAGGGATACAAAGTAATAAATGGAAGAGACCAATCCTAGAGGTGCCTGTCAGGGCTGTAGAAATGTATAATCATCAAAATAACATGAAATAAGAACAATTGAACAAAATTATTAGATTAAAAAAAACAAAAAAAAACACACATTAAATGATAGTATATATATATATATATATATATATATATATCTCTAGAAAAATAAAACATTAATAATAAAATGTAATAATAAAACTATTAGAATAAAAAATAAAATACAATAAATGATAACATAGGTAGCAATACTATTATTAATTAAAAATAGAAAATATAATAATAAAGAAGAATAAAACAATAATAAAATGAAATAATAAAAATATTATAATAAAAATAAAAGAATAAACTTACAATAATAATATAGGAAACAATACAAATATTAGAAATGGAAGATATAATAATAACAAAGTAATAAATAGGAGAGACCAATCATATACCAATCCTAGATTTGCCTGTCAGGGCTGTAGAAATGTATAAGAGAGAGAGAGAGAAGAGAGAGAGAGAGAGATCAAGAAAACTAAAACATTAATAATAAAATGTAGAAATAAAACAATTACAATAAAAAAATTACAATAAATGATAATAATTTAAGAAACAATACTATTATTAATAGAAAATATAATCATAAAGAAGAATAAAACATTAATAATAAAATGAAATAATACAACTATTATAATAATAAAAAAAAATTAACATACAATAAATAGTAATAATATAGGAAAGAATACAAATATTAAAAATGGAAAATATAATAATAAAAAAATAATAAAACATTAATAATAAAATGAAATAATAAAACCATTATAATAAAACAAAAAAACCTACAATAATTAATAATATTATAACAAACAAAACAAATATGAATTAAAAATAGAAAATATAATAATGAAAAGAATAAAACCATAATAATAAAATGTAATCAAATAAAATGTAATAATAAAACTATTAGAATAAAAAAATTACAATAAATGATAATGATATAAGAAACAATACTATTATTAATGAAAAATAGAAAATATCATAATAGAGAATAAGATTAACTTTCATTTGAGCCCAGTCTTGCCACACAGATTTACTCGAGGCCTGAGAAATCCTCTTTTATTGTTCAGTTAGAGAAATCTTGACAAAGTCTTGAAAACTTTGTCAAAAACGCCCCCTTGCTGTGAGTGACAGGCGATTTACATATCTCATGCACTAGCCTGAGACAGGTTATCATCAGATCACTGGATGTTCTACTCTGCCCAACTCTGACTACATACATGTCCCCTAAACCACTTGTCTGTCTATAGTCTGCTGACTGTTCACTGCATCCCATGATGAGAAACATTCAGTCAAAACACAGTAAAGCTGGGAGAGCTGGAGGGGAGGGGGATGTGAATTGTGAACTTTTTACACAGGATGTGCCTGTCTCAGGCTAGTGCATGATATATAAATCACCTGTCACTCACAGCAAGGGGGTGTTTTTGACAAAGTTTTCAAGACTTTGTCAAGATTTCTCTAACTGAACAATAAAAGAGGATTGCTCATGCCTTGGGTAAATCTGTGTTGGCAAGACTGGGCTCAAATGAAAGGAAATCTTATTCTCTACATTATGACATAAAAAAAAGAAAAAAAAATTCTTCATCTGTATGAATCTCTCCTCATTCTCACACTTTTCTCTGAACACACCACTGCTCCCCTTCAGAGAGGCGGCCAACTTCTCGTGCTTTTTTGATGCCTTTTCCAGAGACTTCAGCTTGGAGACTTCCCTCTTACTGTTTCCAGACTTACTGTGCAGAGATTTCTTTTTCCTGAGATCTTCTTTCATGACAGCAAGTTTCTGTTCCTCCTAAGCAATGCGGCAAAGTCTGTTCACCACTTTTTTTCTGGGGGACAGGCCCAGGCACAGGCCCAGGATCCATTGCAGCTTGAGCACATGGAGTAGGCCTCAGTGCATCTGGAGAGCCTCCACCTTCATCTCCCCCCACCCATTGCATGGTGGGTGGGGGGGGGAGACAGGACAGGCCCAGGTTTGATGTTTCCTCCAGCTGAGACCAAAGCAGAGTGAGCCAACAGCACCTTGCAAAACAGCACCACCTGGTGGAGAAGCTCCTCTGGTGCAGAGACTGATGTGACTGGCTCAGTGTTCTCTGTACAGCACTATGTTATATGTCAGAGCTATATTATAATAATAGTGTGCGACTGTGGGGGAGCATTAGAATGTAAGCTTCTCTGGTACAGAGATTGATGCGACTGGCTCAGTGTTCTCTGTACAGCACTTTAACCTCCCTGGCGGTATGATTCTGTCTGGAATTTAGTGCTGAAAGTGGTACAATTATTTTGCATGGAAATTTGGCTTTTTTTTATTGTAGGCATGCAATTCTTATGAATAACTCACTTAAATCTGTCCGAACCAGAGTCTAGTAGACATCCCGGGTATGATAAAGTTTGAAACACAAAATCATAAATTATAATATAATAAAAATATATATAAAAATGATTCAATAATGTAATCAGATCAAAAACACTGAAATTTGCTCAGTTGCAGAATAGTCGCTGTCATTAAATTTATTGTTTGATGATAAATTGTGATTCTAATTTTTTATCGTTGTTTTCTAGCTGGTCTAAAACCACTTTTGACATAAAGGGACACTTTTTGGTTGCTATGGACAATCTCCAGTTTCCAGGCAGAAAAAAAAAAAAATGTATTATATAAAATGACATGCAGGGCACTGGGCAGACTACTAGGGACAAAGGGGATGTGTATTTTTGGTATACAGTACTGTAATCTGTAAGATTACAGTACTGTATGTGTTGTGTGTTTTTAAACTTTTTTAAATTTGGCGCCGATCTCCGCTCCCGTGCGTCGGAACGTCGCAGGGAACGGAGATCGGCGGCACCCGGCACTGTGTGAATCGAGCGAGCGGACGGCTCGCTCACACAGCGGGGAGACATTGCAGGATCCAGGGGAAAAGGTAAGTAACTTCCCCCCCCTGTATCCTGCAATGCAGCCCGAGTCTGGCTCGGGGTTACCGCTCTCAGCATAAAAAACTGAACCCGAGCCAGACTCGGGGTTACCGCCAGGGAGGTTAATATACACTGCTCAAAAAAAAAAAAAAATGAAAAGAACACTTTGAAAACACATCAGATCTCAATGGGGAAAAATCTCATGCTGGATATCTATACTGATATGGACAATATGTTAGAAATTAAAGGATGCCATATCCTTTGACAGAAATGAAAATGATTAACCTACAGAGTTCTGAATTCAAAGACACCCCAAAAATAAAAGTGACAAAATGATGGAGCTGGCTAGTCCATTTTGCTGAAATTGCAACAACTCAAAATGGTCCTCAGTAGTTTGTATGGCCCCCACCTGCTTGCATGCATGCATGCCTGACAATGTGGGGGCATGCTCCTAATGAGACGATGGATGGTGTCCTGGGGTATTTCCTCCCAGATCTGGACCAGGGCATCACTGAGCTTCTGAACAGACTGAGGGGCAACCTGGTGGTGTCAGATGGGCCGAAACATAATGTCCCGGAGATGTTCTATTGGATTTAGGCCAGGCGAGCGAGGGGGGCATTCAATGGTATCAATTCCTTTATCCTACAGGAACTGGCTGCATATTCTTGTCACATGAGGCCGGGCATTGTCGTGCACCAGGAGGAACCCAGGACCCACTGCACCTGTGTAGGGTCTGACTATGGGTCCAAGGATTTCATCCTGATACCATTGCCATTGTCTAGCCTGTAGAGGCCTGTGCATCCCTCCATGGATATGCCTCCCCAGGCCATCACTGACCCACCACCAAACGGGTCATGCTGAACAGTGTTACAGGCAACAGAACGTTCTCCATGGCTTCTCCAGACCCTTTCACTTCTGTCACATGGGCTCAGGGTGAACCTGCTCTCATCTGTGAAAAGCACAGGGCACCAGTGGCAGACCTGCCAATTCTCAAGGCAATCAAGCTTCACGGTATCTGGCAGTGGGCACATTCACACCAGTGGCCTGCTGGAGGTCATTTTGTAGGGCTCTGGCAGTGCTCATCCTGTTCCTCCTTCCACAAAGGAGCAGATACCGGTCCTGCTGATGGATTAAGGACCTTCTATGGCCCTGTCCAGCTCTCCTAGAGTAACTGCCTATCTCCTGGAATCTCCTCCATGCTCTTCAGACGGTGCTGGGAGACACAGCAAACATTCTGGCAATGTCACGTATTGATGTGCCATCCTAGAGGAGTTGGACTGCCTGTGCAACCTCTACAGGGTCCAGGTATCCCCTTGTGCTACCAGTAGTGAGACTGACCCTAGCCAAATGAAAAACTAGTAAAAAAAGCTGTCAGAAAAGAGTAGGAAAAAAATGTCATTGGCCTTCAACTGTAAAACCATTCCTGTTTTGGAGGTTGTTTCATTGTTGCCCATCTAGTGCACCTGTTGTTAATTTCATTAACACCAAAGCAGCTGAAACTGATTTACAACCCCTTCTGCTTTCAGTCATTTTTTCATCTTTCTATTCTATTAAATCTTCTGCCCTTGTTGTTGTTTTAACTTTGGATAGTAAAACATGTTTTTTCTGCCAGTAAATACCTTATACAGCCCACTTCCTGTTTCTTGTCTGGTCATTAGCCTAGGCTTATGACATCATGTACAGCTCTCTCTCTCTCACTCTTCTGAGAGTTTGCCAGGAAGGGAGGGGGGGTGAGTCATAAGAGGGCCAATGAGAGCTGCAGAACTGAAGGTGTGCCTCTGTGGGTCTGTGTAAATCCAGGAAGTGAACAAGCAGCAGCTTCAGCTGCCCACAGTTAAAATGATTGCAGCCAGACTCAGTGGAGGGAGATTTCTGCAGCATATTTGGCAAATACAGAATCACAGTATATATCAAATAATATGCAAAGTGTTTGGAGGGAAGCTTCGGAATGACAAAGATGTTTTTATTACAAATTATGTGAGCAGACTGCAGTTTCTCTTTAAAGCGGAGCGCCACCCGTTTTTAAAACCTATGAAAAAAAAAATACTCACCTTCCTCGATCCGAAAGGGTAGTTTTTTTTTTTTTTACTTACCTTTAGTTGTTTTCTTTGCTTCCTGGTTCTCCTTCCCTCGGATATGGGCGGAGATATTACGGCTATTACGTAATATCCCCTAGCCCGCACTGTCTCCTGGGAGCTTGTGTCATAGCTCCCAGGAGTCAGTGCGGCGGCCTGGCCCGAGATCGCGCAAGATTTGAAACCGAACGTGACGTCACATTCGGTCTCTGCTATCACAACGGGGCGGGACTTTTGACGCTGCCGCCGTTGTGATGGCAACAGGAGCTGCTGACAGCGCTCCTATGAACTTTGTACTGCGCATGCGCGAGATTAGAAAGAGAGGCGTCAATGAAATCCAGGAAGAGAATGCCCTGGAGTATTCAAATGCCCACAGACAAGATGGATAACAAACTGGAAATGAATATAAAGTCTTTTTAGGACATAAAAAACGAACGGCACAAGTGATACAAACAGGACAGGTGAGTTAATAATTTACAAATTAATTTCTTATTCAATCAACATTGAAAAAAAAAACGTCAGGGGCAGTGTAGCTCCGCTTTAACTGACCAGATCAATATCCCAGGAATTTCATTGAACTGATTATAAAAGTGTTATATACATTTTTTTGAGCAACGTATGTCAGTGCTATATAAACGTATCAATTTTCAGGAAATTCTGCCTTATTATTTAATGTTGGATCTCTGTAGTTCCTCGATTGTCACATCCGGGTCGGTCACATTCACCTGACACGTTCTTTGCCGTTGGCGGTAATTCTCAGGAATGTCAGACAGGAAGGAGAACATGGTGAAATGCTCGGTGTGTTCTTGCACTACAGGATATTAAGAGAGTTAAAGCAGACCTTTAAAAAAAAAAAAAGACATTTCCTCCCTCCACCTCCTCCACGTAATGTAAAAAATACATTGTTTACATATGCTGGACCTTTCATAGGCACTTGTCAAGAGTCCTGACCATAGGTGTGCAAAATTCTAGAGACAGCTAGAGGGAATTAGAAAAAAGATGTCACCATTGGTTACATTTTATTTTCTGATTCTCTGTAGCGTCCTCTAGAATTGTTACATTATACCTCTTGCTACAAAATGTATGTATTTCCCATGCTCCTCTTCTCCATCTAGTGGTCATAATGCGGTATATTACTACTAACTATAATAAAAGAACATTCGTTAAGAAAAGAAAATAGCCTGAAGAACATTTGTTTTTGGCCAGTTCCCACAAAACAAATGTAAATGCAGTTTCGCTGGATGATAGGTATACCCTTAAGTGTCTTTGGACAGAAGCAGGTAAAGATGTTGCATAAAATGTCTATAAAAAAAATAAAATATATATATATACACACACACACACACATACAGTTAGGTCCATATATATTTAAACACAGGCACAATTTTAGATTTTCCTGCCATTTACCAAAACATATTCAAGTTATAGGTATATATTGGATATAGGCTGAAAGTGCACACTCGCAGGTTTAATTTGAGGGTATGTACATCTAAATTGGAGGAAGGGTTTAGGGATTACAGCTCTTAAGAATAGCCAGCCCCCCCCCTTTTTCAACGGACCAAAGGCATTTGGGCAATTGAATTAAAAGCTGTTTCATGGCCAGGTGTGGGCTACTCCTTCGTTATTTCTTCATCAATTAAGCAGTTCAAAGGAGCTGTCCATGCAAGTGAAACAGGTCATTGTAAAGCTTCAAAAACAAAACAAATCCATCAGAGAGATAGCAGCAACATTAGGAGTGGCTAAATCAACAGTTTGGTAGATTCTGAGGATAGAAGAACACACTGGTGAGCTCAGCAACGGAAGACAACAGTGGTGGATGATCGCAGGATCCCCTCTATGGTAAAGAAAAACCCATTCACAACATCCAGACAAGTGAAGAACACTCTCCAGGAGGTGGGCGTATCATTGTCAAAGTCTACAATCAAGAGAAAACTTCACAAGAGCAAATACAGAGGGTTCACCACAAGGTGCAAACCATTCATAAGCCTGAAGAATAGAAAAGCCAGATTAGACTTTGCCACAAAAACATCTAAAAAACCCAGACCAGTTCTGGAAAAGCATTATTTGGACGGATGAAACTAATGCCCTGTACACACAACCGGACTTTCTAGCAGACTAGGTCCGACGGAGTTCCGACGGACTTCCAAATTAACGGACTTGCCCACACATGGATCAAAGTCCTTTCATTTAGAACGTGATGAGTTACGACGGGACTAGAAAAGGAAGTCAATCTCGCTGTTATATTGGCGAGATTGACACCTTGCGAGCCCTGTCGCATGGTATGGATTTTAAGGGGAAGCCCCTACGCCGGAAAAAACGATACCAGACCCTTATCCGAGCACGCAGCCCGGCCGGTCAGGAAAGGGGGTGGGGACGAGCGAGCACCCCCCCCTCCTGAGCCGTACCAGGCCGCGTGCCCTCAACATGGGGGGGGTGCTTTGGGGAAAGGGGGGCCCTGCGGCCCCCCCCACCCCAAAGCACCTTGTCCCCATGTTGATGAGGACAAGGGCCTCTTCCCGACAACCCTGGCCATTGGTTGTCGGGGTCTGCAGGCGGGGGGCTTATCGGAATCCGGGAGCCCCCTTTAATAAGGGGGCCCCCAGATCCCGGTCCCCCACTGTATGTGAATGAGTATGGGGTACGATGTACCCCTACCCATTCACCTAAGGTGTAAAAGTGTAAATAAAAAAAACACAATTTTTTAAAATATTTTATTGCACTGCTCCGGGGGTCTTCTCACGGACTCCTCCGCTCTCTTCTGCTCTTTTACCTAGCGGAGGAGCCCGGCTTCCTTCTTCATCGTCGCCACCGTCGTCTGGGGGTCTCGTTCCGCCTTCGGGGGTCTTCCGGGGTCTCTTCTGTTCTACATATGATGTCACAGTCCCAGCATCCTCCGGGACTGTGACAACATATGGGGGCGGGGTCACCATGTGACATGATCATGTGACCCCGCCCCTTGTCCCTATATAAGTCACAACACCACGTGTCTCTGCCATTCCGGCCAGAGAGAGCGATGAGTCAACATCGGAAGAAGAAGAAGACGGTGCAGAAGGCGGCGACAGCGGCAAGAACAGAAGAGACACCGGAAGACCCCCGAAGGCGGAACTAGACCCCCAGACGATGGCGGCGACGACGAAGAAGGAAGCCGGGCTCCTCCGCTAGGTAAAAGAGCTAGGTAAAAGAGCAGAAGAGAGCGGAGGAGTCCAGCGAGAAGACCCCCCAAGACGGAAGAAGACCCCCGGAGCTGTGCAATAAAATATTTTAAAAAATTGTTTGTTTTTTTTATTTACACTTTTACACCTTAGGTGAATGGGTAGGGGTACATCGTACCCTATACTCATTCACATAGGGTGGGGGGCCGGGATCTGGGGGCCCCCTTATTAAAGGGGGCTCCCGAATTCCGATAAGCCCCCTGCCCGCAGACCCCGACAACCAATGGCCAGGGTTGTCGGGAAGAGGCCCTTGTCCTCATCAACATGGGGACAAGGTGCTTTGGAGGGGGGGGGGGGGGCGCTCGCTCGTCCCCACCCCCTTTCCTGACCGGCTGGGCTGCGTGCTCGGATAAGGGTCTGGTATCGATTTTTGGGGGGGACCCCCACGCCGTTTTTTTTTTTTCGGCGTAGGGGCTACCCCTTAAAATCCATACCAGACCAAAGGGCTTTCCATCTCGCGCTCACTGCGATAGGAAAATGTGTTTTTCCTATTGCAGCCAGCGCGAGATGTACAGTGCCCTGTCGCCGAGAAACATTCTCGCGGGCAGGTGCTGTAGCTGCCCTTCCATCGTATTTTGGTCCGTCGGACCAGCATACAGACGAACGGTTTTCCCGCTAAAAAACTCGCTCTGGCAGAGTTCCGGCGGGAAAATTTAAAACATGTTCCATTTCTAAAGTCCGTCTGATTTTTGCCATGCAAAGGTCCGATGGAGCCACACACGATCGGAATGTCCGACGGATTCGTTCCGTCGGACCTTTGCTGTCAAAAAGTCCGGTCGTGTGTACGCGGCATAAGATTAATCTGTACCAGAATGATGAGAAGCAAAATGTGTGGAGAAGACTTGGAACAGCTCATGGTCCAAAGCACACAACGTCATCTGTAAAACATGGTGGAGCTTGTAGTGTGATGGCATGGGCATGCATGGCTTCCAGTGGCACTGGGTCATCTGTGTTTATTGATGATGTGACAGAAGACAGAAGCAGCCGGATGAATTCTGCAATGTTTAGAGATATAATGTCAGCCCAGATTCAGTCAAATGCAGCAAAGTTGATTGGACCGCGCTTCACAGTACAGATGGACAATGATCCAAAACACACTGCAAAAGCAACCCAGGAGCTTTTGAAGTAAAAGAAGTGGAATATTCTGCAATGGCCAGGCCCAAGTCAATCACCTAATTTCAACCCAACTGAGCATTTCACTTGCTGAAGGCAAAACTAAAGGCAGAAGACAGCTGCAGTTAGAGCCTGGCAAAGCATCAGAAAGGAGAAAACCCGGTCTTCGGTAATGTCCATGGGTTCCAGACTGGCATTTATTGCCAGTAAAGGATTCTCAACAAAATATAAAAAAAATAAAATTTTATTTATGATTATATTCAGTTGTCCGATTACATTTGAGCCCCTGAAAATGGGGGGGGGGGGGGGGGGGGGGGGGGGGCTGTGAATAAAAATGGTTGCAGTTCCTAAAATGTGTACTTGATATTTATGTTCAACCCCTTGAATTAAAGCTGAAAGTCTGCACTTCAAATTCATATGAATTGTTTGATTTTTATTTTATTCTGGTGGCACGAAGAGCCAAACGTATGAAAATTGTGCCTGTGTCCAAATGTATATGGACCTAACTGGAAATATTGTTATTCTAGAGCAGGGATAGGCAACCTCGGCACTCCAGCTGTGGTGAAACTACAAATCCCATCATGCCTCTGCCCCTAGGAGTCATGCTTGTGATTGTCAGGGTCTTGCAATGTCTAATGGGACTTTTAGTTTCAAAACAGCTGGAGGGCAGAGGTTGCCTACCCCTGATCTAGAGCAGTGATCTCCAAACTTTCTAAACAAAGGATCAGTTTACTGTTCTTTAAACTTTAGGGGGCCTTCTTGTTAAAAAAAAAAAAAAAAAAACTTTAGGGGGCCAGACTGTAGCCATTGGGAGTAGAAAAGTGGCTGAAATCAGTGGGGGGAAAAAAAAGTCCAATTGCCGGTGTCAGTGGGAAGAATTGTGCTCCATCGTTGGTATCATTGGAAAAAATTGTGCCCCATCATTGGTGTCAGTGGGAGGAATTGTGCCCCATTGTTGGTGTTCTTGGGAGAAATTGCACCCAATCGTTGGTGTCATTGGGAGGAATTGTGCCCCATTGTTGATGTCATTGGGAGAAATTGTGCCTCATCATTGGTGTAAGTGGGAGGAATTGTGCCCTATCGTTGGTGTCATTGGGCCCCATTGTTGCTGCTCTTGGGAGAAACTATGCTCCATCATTGGTCTAAGAGGGAGGAATAGTGCCACATCGATGGTGTCATTGGGAGGAATTGTGCGCCAGCGTTGGTGTCATTGGGAGGAATTGTGCCCCATTGTTGGTGTAAGTGGGAGAAATAGTGGCCCATCGTTGGTGTCAGTGGGAGAAATTGTGCCCTGTCGTTGGTGTCCTTTGGGCGAAATTGTGCCCCATCGTTGGTGTAAGTGGGAGGAATTGTGCCCCATCCTTGGTGTAAGTGGGAGGAATTGTGCCCCATCCTTGGTGTCATCGGGCCTTATTGTTGGTGTTCTTGGGAGAAATTGTGCCCCATCATTGGTGTCAGTGGGAGGAATTTTGCCCCATCGTTTGTGTCTTTGCGAGATTTTGGGCCCCATCATTGGTGTCATTGGGAGAAAAAGTGCCCCCATCGTTGGTCTCAGTGGGAGGAATTGTGCCCCATCCTTGGTGTCATTGGGAAGAATTGTGCCTTATCTTAGCTGTTATTGGGCCCCATTGTTGGTGTCAGTGGGGGTAGTTATGCCTCATTGTTGGTATCGGTGGATGAAATAGTGCCCCAAGGGCCAGATAAAGGCAAGAAAAAAGCCGCATTTGGGCCCACGGGCTGCAGTTTGGAGACCACTGACTTCGAGTGAATTGTTTCTGCAGATTTACTTGCTGGGTGACATTTATTTACTAGCTTTCTTTTTAAGACTCCCAATATCCTTATTATATGAATGGCTTAGAATCTGACTTTATTGAAACACAGGCCATGTGTTCCCGGGCTCCAGCACTGCCCTCCCTCACAGCCCACACACACACACCAGAACCACAATGGACACTTAGATTGTGGGTAACTTAATGGACTTTTTGACTTTGGCATGGTTGCCTTATTTGCTGTATAGAACCAGCTGGTGATTCAATTTCTGAAGCAACGTAAAAAACAAAAACAAAAAAAAAAACACAAATTCACACACAAAGTCCATCAATCCATCAACTCTATTCAACACTTTGCTTATGATGTTCCTCTTTTCACCCAAAACACTTCAAGTGCACAACAAAGTTACAAAATAGAACAATAGCAGAAGAGAAGCACTTCCTTTTTTCAATGGGGGGAATAAACACAGCTTAAGAAAACAATATACAACATTTCTTCACTATCATATATAAACAGATCACAGTTGTCCCCGTAGCTTAAAGCAAAATTCCAGTCGTCATAAACCAAGAAAACATATTATATTCTAGAAATTGGCTGGAGACACTCATAGACGGATCCACAAAAGGCCAACAAAAGAAGATTCCAGACATTGGATGATAACAGGCCACCCAGTGTTAATGAGGTGGATGCTCCTTGCACAGATGGAAAGGGATACAAGGGCTGGGACAGTAATAATAATGCGGGATTTAGGAAAAAATACAAGAATCTCAAACCATGTGGAGCTTACTACTAAATTCAGAACATCTGGGTAGCAGTGGCTATAACATGCAGTGGTGGCGTCACCCCCCTAATCCATGCACCTGGCCCCTTATTTACATTCCGGGGTGCCGGATGCATTTCTATGTTTTTTTTTTTTTTAAGCACATGATTATAACCTGAGGCTCTAATAGGCTTCAAAAAAGGGTGGGCTCGGGGCGCAGAGCACTGTGCCCTGAGCCCACCCACTTGTGTGACAATAGCTAATTAATATTTGCTATCGTCTTCCTGCTTCGCCTCCCGGCCAATCAGGAAGCGGGTCCTGAGACCCGATTGGCCAGGGAGTCTTAGGACCCCTAGCCAATCGGGTCTCAGGACCCACTTTCTGTTTAGCCGGGAGGAGAAGCAATGGCCCCGTCTCTTCCCTTGGCAAGCTGTAGTGACGAGCAGCATCGGTCTCCTAAGGTAAGGCCACTGATCGCCGCCCTCCATCTCTGGCAGGGGGGGCACTGATCGACGCCGTCCGTCTCCCACGTGGGGATTGGGGGGCCATTGATCGCTGCCGTCCATCTCCGGCAGGGTGGGGACTAGTCGCAACCGCCCGGCTCCCGTGTGGGGGGCCACTGATCGCTGTTGTCTGTCTCCTGCCTGGGGATTGGGGGGCCACTGAACGCCGTCGTCCGTCTCCTACGTGGGGATTGGGGGGCCATTGATCGCTGCTGTCCATCTCCAGTAGGGGGGGGGACTAATCGCCACCGTCCGGCTCCTGCGTAGGGATTGGGGGGGCCACTGATCGCTGTCGTCCGTCTCCTGCCCAGGGATTGGGGGGCCACTGAACGCCGTCATCCGTCTCCCGCGTGGGGATTGGGGAGTCACTGATCGCCGTCGTCCGTCTCCCACGTGGGGATTGGGGGACACCAATCGCCATCGTCCTTCTCCCGTGCGGGGCAGGTTTGTTTGCCGCCCCCTCCCCTTCCAAAATATTGAGCACCAGCCGCCACTGATAACATGATTTCATTTAGCCCATGTTCACATTGGCGCCGATTTTACATGTCAAGTGGCATGCCAAATCGGCGGCTTTTGCCGGCAACGTCACTGTCCGAATTCCCAAAAGTAGTTTCTGCACTACTTTTGGCGACTTCAAGGGTGATTTCAATAGACATCCGTGTCGCCCCCTGAAGTCGGACTGAAATGCCGGTTTGAAATTGTGCAAGTTCAGCTGAAATCGCACGATTTCAAACCCACTCTCAGTGTGAACGTGGGCTTAGGACACACCGCAGTCCAGTATTTTTTCTGCATCAAAAACGCATGGAAAGTAGGTTATATGGTTTTCATTGGCATCGTTCACACCAGTGCCATCAGTTCCAGAAAAAAAAGTAGAACATGCTGCATTTTTCCTGCACTGGACTGTACTGGAACGTGGTAAAACACATCAAAAATACACTGGAACGCATCAAAAATGCACCAGACCTCAGTGAAGTGAAGAAAAAAAAAACAAAAAAGAAGAAAAAAAAAAGCACCAAAAATGCACCGGATCACGGCAAAAACGCACTAAAAACGCTGATGCAGAAATGCATTCCAGAATGAATTTGAAGTGCGTTTTTGTGGTGTGAACCAGCCCTATATGTTAGCTGTAAACAACAAACACATACAGGAAGTATATAAACACTTAACTTTAAGAGAGCTAATTTTCCAAGGATGAGGGCTGCTCTCCCAGTCTTAAACTGGCATCGATGTATGTGAACTCACTGCAACATATACTATATTGTCAAAAGTATTGGGACACAACACACATGAACTTTATTGGCACCCCAGTCTTAGTCCGTAGGGTTCAATATTGAGTTGGCCCATCCTTTCCAGCTATAACAGCTTCAACTCTTCTGGGAAGGCCGTCCACAAGGTTTAGGAGTGTGTCTATGGGAATGTTTGACCATTCTTCCAGAAGCGCATTTGTGAGGTCAGGCACTGATGTTGGAAAAGAAGGCCTGGCTCACAGTCTCCGCTCTAATTCATCCCAAAGGTGTTCTATCGGGTTGAGATCAGGACTCTGTGCAGGCCAGTAAAGTTCCTCCACCCCAAATTCGCTCATCCATGTCTTTATGGACCTTGCTTTGTGCACTGGTCCAAATCATTTGGTGGAGGGGGGATTATGGTGTGGGGTTGTTTTTCAGGGGTTGGGCCCCTTAGTTCCAATGAAGGGAACTCTTAAGGCGTCATCATACCAAGAGATTTTGGAAAATGTAATGCTCCCAACTTTGTGGGGACAGTTTGGGGACGGGCCCTTCCTATTCCAACATGACTGCACACCAGTGCACAAAGCAAGGTCCATAAAGTTGAAGATCAAACAGCGGCCAAGATGGCAGCTTCCTTGGTTGAAAATGAAAGGAGGGTTTAGTTCCACTTTAAGTTTCAGACTCAATAGGAAAATTCAGCTGATGGAATCTGTACAGTATTTAGTGAAGCAATGAGCTGTATTCTTGTTAAATGCGGATTCCAGGTGGCACCATGCTGTTTTTTAGTAATACAAAGTTCCAAAAACGACATCTTTATAATGTTTATGTATTTAGGGACATGAGAAATGAATAACCGATCAGGGACCCATGTACTGTTTTTATCTGTAGCCTTGAAGCTACAAAGACACACAAGGGGCGATATTGATTCATGGGGAGGGAGATAACACCTTGGGTTTTCAGGTGTTTCTGCAGCTTGACTCTCAGAAGAGACAACCTGCTGCTTTAGCTACTCACCTACTGGCATCTATAAAAGACACGTCGCAGCAGAGTCTCTATATACCTTGTTAGACTACTGAATTTCCAGGGGCATTTGTCCCACTAAAATAAAAAAAAAAGAAAGAAATAAAAAAAAAAAAAAAAAGAAAAGAAAACCAGCATTTTAACTACTTGTCCCCAGAAGATTTACCCCCCCCCCCATGACCAGGCCATTTTTTGCAATACGGCACTGCATTATTTTAACTGACAATTGCACGGCCATGCAACTGGGGTTAAAGAGTTAACTGTGTGCCTACCATTAAGGGCCCCACCCCCTCTCTCCAGCCACCCCCCTCTATGAACAATGGATAGATTTCATGCATTGCACCACAGCACCAACCTTATTTGGGTTACTGAACATGAACTAGTGGGATCCAGGAAGAATCAACCCATAAAGGGAGCATGGCGGTCCCGGCATAATTAAAAGGCTGGAGACTGGATCAACCTGTAAGTGGGCGTGATGGGCAGTCCATGCATAGTTAGAGACGGCATCTTGTCAGGATCAACCCGTAAAGTTGGTGTGATGGGCAGTTCCTGCATATTTAGAGGCGGGGTATTGACAGGATCAACCTGTGACGTGGGTGTGATAGGTGGTCCTTGCCTATTTAGAGGCGGGTCTTGGCAGGATCAACCAGTAAAGTGGGTGTGATGGGCAGTCCCTGCGTATTTAGAGGCGGGGTCTTAGCAGGGTCAACCTGTAGAGTGGAAGTGATGGGCAGTCCCTGCATATTTAAAGGCGGATCTTGGCAGGATCAACCAGTAAAGTGGGTGTGATGGGCAGTCCCTGCATATTTAGAGGCGGGGTCTTCTTGACAGGATCAACCTGTCAAGTGGGTGTGATAGGTGGTCCTTGTATAGTTAGAGGTGGATCTAGGCTGAATCAACCTGTAAAGTGGGTGTGATGGGCGGTTCTTGCATATATATTAAGAGACAGGGTCTTGGCAGGATCAACCCGTAAAGTAGGTGCGATGGACGGTTCCTGCATATTTAGAGGCAGGCGCTAAGCAGACTCAACCTGTAGAGTGAGTGTGATAGGTGGTCCTTGCATATTTAGAGGCGGGGTCTTGGCAGGATCAACCTGTAAAGTGGGTGTGATAGGTGGTCCTTGCATATTTAGAGGCGGGTCTTGGCAGGATCAACATGTAAAGCGAGTGTGATAGGTGGTCCTTGCATATTTAGCGGCGGGGGTCTTGGCAGGATTAACCTGTAATTTGGGCGTAATGGGCGATCCCCGCAGATGTAGGAAACCATTAATTACCCCCTAGGCATGATGAGTGCTCCTTGCATATTTATTAGCAGGGTGTTGGCGGGACAACCTATAAAATAGGTGGGGCATAGGCACGCCCACCTGGAAATTGAGTGGATGAAATGCTGAACTTGGGCGGGGTTTACAGTGTCCCAGAATCTGGGACTATGATGTTGGTTGGCTGATACAGCAATTTATGTGTCTGCAGTTCCACCACAGCAACAAACAGTGAAAAACTGATAAGAAATGACAAGAAATTCACAAAGACGCTCGGCGGTCTGCCCCGACCTCACAGCATTGTATAGGATTGGGTATATGGGATTGTATGAAATTTTTTTATTTTATTTCTTTTTTTATGGTTGAACTAGATGGACTTGTGTCTTTTTTCAACCTAACTATGTAACTATGTATTGGTACTTATTAGGAAGAATTGTACAGAAACAGGTCTGACCTTTATAACATTCGACCACAAAATACATTTATACATAAAAAAAAAATACAAAAAAATAATAATGAAGAAAATCTGCGTACCAATCAACTTCATTGTGACACAGATCATAAGAAATCATAAAAATGACACTTCGTAGCAGTCGGACCGATCCCAATGGTCTGAATAAGAACAAGTTTCACCATTTGTTAAAATCTCTCTTTATTATTATTTTTTTTTTTTTCCAAGAATTGAACCCATCGATTGTAGTTTTATCTTCCTGCACAACAACGTCTCACTATACACGCGCCGCCACATCAGTGCAGATCCGAGGGGACTCAGATACAAGCGTGGTGTCGTTCCCCATGTTCTGCCCTAATAAAGTAGCCCAGCAGTCCATCCATATCCTGCACTAGCAACCTCACCTAAAACATCCCCAGCTAAGCCAGATTGCAAGCTCCTATGACCACATCCCGATCTCCTGCGTTTGTTTCGATGTGTTATTTGATATGTTTTGACTGCAACATTTTTTTTTTTTTTTTTTTTTAGAGGTGTATTTATCAAATACTGTTTAGTTGCGAATGGGGGCAAAATCAAATGTTCTCAGGCTATTTTCTCTCCATGTCGATTGACCTTTATAGAGTGAATCAGGAAAATACTGCATTATGGCCATTAGATGGAGCGGACGATCATAGTCAATAAGTATTTATTTTCTATGACCAGACGCCATCTAGTGGCCAGAATTGGTCTTTTCCTGATTAATTCTATTATGTTTTAATAAATAACATTCGACCTGGAGCTATAATAGCCTTATAACATTAAATTTCAATTTTACCCTCATTCACACAGAACTAATGCCCCGTACACAAGTTACGATTATCGTACGACAGATCGTTTGCATTTTGTTGCATACAACCAAGATCGAATGCAACAGTGCAAAATGCGTGTAAGATTTTTGTCGTACGATTCTGGAAAAATCTTCCGCTGTGCGTAGCTACGTATTTTCAATGATGTCAAATACGTGTGACCCCCTGTGTCCTTCTGGTTTATTTTCGCGTTTCCGAGAATGGGTGGTGTTCGAACGACTTTTATCGGACGCATACTGTACCGATTACACGATTGTCGTATGATGGGCTGTCGTCCGACCAAATTTTTCCTGTTTGTCCCATTGGATTTGGTTGGACGGGCTGTTGCGATCGGCTGTCGAAAGCTGCGTACTAACGATCAGATTATCGAACGATCTGTCCGAAAGCGACTGTTGTCGTTCCGATAATCGGAACGCGTGTACGGGGCATAATGTTTCACAGGATGCAATGCTCTATTTTTTATTTTTTTTAATAAATCCACCCCCCCCCCCCCCAACTATTGTAAACCTGTTTGTAAATACTTTTTGTTGGTCTGTCTCCAGCCTAAAATCTGCTCACACCTGTCCCGCTGTGCACGGTCTGATATAAGAGCGGCATGGGATAATTATAAGGATCTACAAAAGGAAGGATATTAAAAAAATTGGGAAAAACAGGCATTTTTTTTTTTGTCTGGCTGGAAGGTCAAACTTAATAGCTGCAACAGACATCAGGAGGTCACCGCTGGTGTCCCGCGATCGGGTCACAGAGCTGAAGAACGGGGAGAGGTCTGTGTAAACAAACCTCTCCCCGCGCTTTCTACTCTGCCTGTCATTGATCGGCTGTTCCCTGTCATCGGGAAAGCCGATCAATGACGTCAGACATCAGTCCCGCCCCCTAATGTAATAAAAACACACACGTCACAGCCCATAACACCCCAGAAGAATACGTATCGGCCTAAACTGAGGAAAAATTATGTTTTTTTATATATTTTTTGGGGATATTTATTATAGCAAAAAATATTGCATTTTTTTTCAAAATTGTCGCTCTATTTTTGTTTATAGCGCAAAAAATAAAAACAGCAGGGGCGATCAAATACCACCAAAAGAAAGCTCTAATTGTGGGAAAAAAAGGACGCCAATTTTGTTTGGGAGCCATGTCAATCGAACCGCGCAATTGTCAGTTAAAGCGACGCAGTGCCGAATCGCAAAAAGGGGCCTGGTCCTGCCAATTGGTCCGGGGCTGAAGTGGTTAAATGACAAAAGCCTGAAAAGCCTGAAAAAGATAAAACTAATGCAGCCATGTCATCCAACAACTAGTAAGCTTTATTATATTATGGTACTTTGTTGTTCAGGCCACTTCTTGCTATGGGGTGACCACACCTCCTATTGTCCTCTTGTGTTGTCACCCTGACGCATACGCCCCCTGGTGGAAACTATATATGGCTGTGCCCACAAATTTTGTACACAGGTATGGTCTGCCCTTGGGAAAGCTGGTCCAAAGCATTGATGTACAGCCGATGCTGGTGTGGGTGGTTATAAACAGGAAGTGGCTGAAAAGAGGCTGGTGGAGATCGGCAACACTGAAAAGGAGGGGGGGGGGGGGATTCTGAAAAGAAAAAAGAAAAACACATGGCAAATGTTTATCATACACAGTGCTTTAGCAAACAAAATGTCATCCAGTTAGGTCTACTGTAGCAAATACAGTATATAGTACCCTACCCACATGAAAAAGATACAACGTATTGGGGCAGTAGCTTCAGAGGGCCTGTAATACACCTAAACCTGGCCCGGGCCAGTAGGGCCTTTGCAACCTTGCAGTTTGGTGGCAATTCAGCCCAATTGTTTCCTGATTGCTTAGTTGTTGCAATCGCATCCAGGAAAAAAATTGAAGGACATTATTTTTAATTCAGTCTTTTAATAGACTGAATTAGGATTTTATAAAAAAAAAAAAATTGATTTCACAGCTCTGAAAAAGAAAATACGATCAAAGATTCCAATTAAACCTTCAAAACTGATGTATGGGCGGCCACATTGTAACATTGTATCATGTGTATTGCAGCTGCACACAAGAGTGACATCTTGTGGCAGTAATTGGTACTGCAACCCATTATTATATACAAATTAAAAAATATAGATTTTAATTTTAAAATCTAAAATTTAGCTAGTGCAACGTATAGATGGAACCGCCTGGACTTTTTACTGCTAATTAAATATTGCAATAGACCATTACGTTGTTGCTCAGTGTAAGTTACCTTCTTGCCATTTAGCTATACCCGCCCCCCGCTTGTTCCTGCTTTTAGACGGATGTACAAAAATAGGACCTGGTTTATCCTGCCCTGATAAGGTGGGATCATTAATATATAAGTTAGGTATATATGTATATATTATTACATAGGGTAGGCTGATTATATACATGTAAAGAGGTTTGCTTTTTTCATTTCCCTTGGTTTTCATTGTTTTTAAAAGCATCACTTTCAGACTCTTTAGTATCCTACGGAAACATTGCAATACATTGCAAGGCCTGTCAGTGCACCAAGGATTAAAGAGTACATGCACTGCGTTTTCTGCCCTCCAGAGGTCGCCATAGTTGCTTGTTGAGGTTGGGAAAAGGGGGGGGGCAGACCTTGACAGTGAAATGACCCGGATTCCGTTAAGCTCCTCCCACCACGCTCCCCTAGGTTGTCCATAGTTGCATAGCTCGCAGCATTTCATCGTAGGCCTCCGGCGATGGTGGCTGAGAGTTCTGAAACTTGTCCTTCATGCGGCTGTACAGGCTGAAGGATTTCAGCTCCAGCCATATGAATCCGAAACGGTTGTCGTCAAAGAGGATGAAGAGGCCAGGTGTCCGCTCCGGGCTGCTGAATCCATGTC
This sequence comes from Lithobates sylvaticus, assembly GCA_028564925.1. Classification (NCBI taxonomy): domain Eukaryota; kingdom Metazoa; phylum Chordata; class Amphibia; order Anura; family Ranidae; genus Lithobates; species Lithobates sylvaticus. The sequence goes on from CM053034.1 coordinate 21,512,962, forward strand.
CGGCTATGAGGCCCGTTCCATAAAAGCTTTAAAAAGGCAAAACAGAAAATTCTGTTAAAAATAAAAACAAAAATACACAATGACCAAAACACATTTTGGGAAGACTTGCATGTTTATACAACTTACATTTAGATGTGAATACACACTATGCCCAAATGTCTGAACACCTGACCATCACACATCTATATAAGCTTGTTGGGTATCCCATTCCAAATCCATGCCTTTACCGTCAACATGGCTATTGCTATAGAGTTGACCCTAATTATGGAGTTAACCCTCACCATGGCTAATAATCTAGAGTTAACCCTCACCATGGCCATCAATCTAGAGTTGACCCTCACCATGGCCACTAAAGGGTTGACCCTCATCATGGCCATTAATGTAGAGTTGACCCTCACCTCGACATGGCCATTTATATAGAGTTGACCCTCGACATGGGCATTACTATAGAGTTGACCCTCAACGTGGCCATTACTATAGAGTTGACCCTCGACATGGCCATTACTATAGAGTTGATCATCATGAAGGCCATTACTATAGAGCTGACCCTCACCATGGCCATTACTATAGAGCTGACCCTCACCATGGCCATTACTATAGAGCTGACCCTCACCATGGCCATTACTATAGAGCTGACCCTCACCATGGCCATTACTATAGAGCTGACCCTCACCATGGCCATTACTATAGAGCTGACCCTCACCATGGCCATTACTATAGAGCTGACCCTCACCATGGCCATTACTATAGAGCTGACCCTCACCATGGCCATTACTATAGAGCTGACCCTCACCATGGCCATTACTATAGAGCTGACCCTCACCATGGCCATTACTATAGAGCTGACCCTCACCATGGCCATTACTATAGAGCTGACCCTCACCATGGCCATTACTATAGAGCTGACCCTCACCATGGCCATAACTATAGAGCTGACCCTCACCATGGCCATTACTATAGAGCTGACCCTCACCATGGCCATTACTATAGAGCTGACCCTCACCATGGCCATTACTATGGAGTCTATATTATATAGAGTCACCATGGCCATTACCTTCTTGGTGCCGGTGCCCCCAGACCACATCATGAATTTATGGAGCTAGCTTTGTACACTGGGCACATGGTGGAACAGAAAAGGGTCTTCACCAAACTGTTACAACAAGGCTAGAAAAAGACAATTGTCTACAATGTCTTTGTATGATGTATTAACAGTACTTTTCACTGGAAACACCTGAGCTCCATCATATGGAGGTGCACATACCTTTGGCCATGTATTGTACATGTGCACACAGGCAATAAAAGTATACATGTTTCGGGATTATTGGGAATTGTCTAAAAAGTCTAAGGTGGTCTTAGAATGTTAGAACACCCAATCAATGGCCAGCTCACCTCTGTCTACATTTCCCACATCCCTCCCAATTTGTGTCTGCTTATCTAATGTGCTCCTCTTGGCCTCATTCATGATGAAGTTGAGCCATGGTATCCTGATGCTAAACAATTCAGTATGTAGCATGCCCTCACCAAACTCTACAGCTGCGGGGGTATTCTCCATTCCGCGCCATCACCTCCTCCGGGAGGACAAATGGTTGCTGATCTTGAGGTTGCTGCTCCCCGTTTTCGCTGCCATCTGGTCCATTGGCAGCACTCTCTTCCACACTGGCAACAGGCGATGGTGCCTGTGCAGGTTCCGCCCTGTTGCTGCCTCCAGCATCCTCCACACCTCCCGCCAGCAGCTGCTCCCTACTGATCAGGTCCCGGATGTCCAAGATGAGTCGCGACAGTTCAGAGAAATTGTGTAACTGCTCTATGCTGGGAAGGCGGATCGGCCGGGTCAGGTCTACTTCCAGGGTTGGCTGTCCAGCTGGGACATTGGGGTCTCCCTGAATACAAAAAGAGAACAAATACATAATGTATGTCTGCACCATTATAGGGCCACTACACAGATGACAACTATACATTGTACTTTACATCTGACCTCTGGCCTTCTCTTCAGTCTTGAACTGTTGTACAGGCTCCTCTCCTGGACTGAAATGGCTTACACTGATTTCACTGCACACTGTGAGCGTTTCACAACGTGCATTAGAACCTGCAGCAAGTCACATAGAGCCCACCAAATTTCCTGGCTGGAGGACTTACAGCATCTTCTAGCCCTTTCCCCCCCAGCCCGACTGTCCCTGGTCAACCCCTTTCATTCAGGAGGCTCAACGCATGTAGGCGCTACTTAGTGAAGTCTGTATGCAAATACAATGTGTAACAAGTGTGTAGGGCGCTGAACTGCAGCACCACCATATAGATAGATATCAGCAGACAGAATAGGGTGCAATGTCAGATATTGGGCGAATCCAAGCAGCCTCAGAATGACCAGTGGGATAAGGAAAATACTGAATAATACACTAGCCAGGCACTCCAGTAGAATCGCATAAGAACAGTCTGTGGAATGAGCTGTATACACTGGGCTAGATGACAGTTGATTACAAAGCCCAAAATCCACAAGAGGATGTCCAGTTCAAGTCATGATTTATTGCAATGAAAAGATAAGTCTTACATGGTGCATCACAGTGTGTACCAGTTGTTGAAAGAACCCAGGGTGAGAGAGGAAGGGGTGTGCTGGAAGGACTCGGATGATAGATGGGATCCCTGACAGGAAGATGCCGGCCACGGCGGAGGAAACGGGGGAACTCTTGTCACCGGAAATCACATCACCAGAACCTGGAAGTCTACAGCCGCACAACGTGGACCACTAAACACACCAAGGAGTTGCTAACTACACCGGTTGCCAGCACAACATGTTTCGGGGGAACGCCCCTTTGTCAAATCATGATGGGCTAACCGGCAAGGAAAACTTATATACCTACATCAATTGGAACGGCACATCCCCTAGCCCAGAGATATCCACTGGTAGTTGATTGGCCCAACTAGATTAAAAAACAGCCATAATACCAAGAACTATATAGCTGCCCCAATAAAATATGATTAAAAAATGAAAAATATGATGTAATAAAAATACAGTTACAGTCATATTATCCCACTAATGCTTGTTTGATACAATACAAATACCAGAAAAAAGTACTGGGCTGAAGCTCATGATATAATGAAAGACTAAAGAAGATGCATGGAAAAAAGGAGGGGCCAGTATCAGGGATTACATCCATCCACACCCACATGCCTCTGCCCATGCATACAGTGCCTTGAAAAAGTATTCACACCCCTTGAAATTTTCCACATTTTGTCATGTTACAACCAAAAACGTAAATGTATTTTATTGGGATTTTATGTGATAGACCAACACAAAGTGGCACATAATTGTGAAGTGGAAGGGAAATCATAAATGGTTTTCAAATTTTTACACTATAAATAAATAATAAATATGTGAAAAGTGTGGTGTGCATTTGTATTCATCCCCCTTTACTCTGATACCCCTAACTACAATCTAGTGGAACCAATTGCCTTCAGAAGTCACCTAATTAGTAAATAGAGTCCACCTGTGTGTAATTTAATCTAAGTATAAATACAGCTGTTCTGTGAAGCCCTCAGAGGTTTGTTAGAGAACCTTAGTGAACAAACCGCATCATGAAGGCCAAGGAATCTGTCCACAGGACAACTATTAGTCGTGCTCTCCACAAATCTGGCCTTTATGGAAGAGTGGCAAGAAGAAAGCCATAAGAAATCCCATTTGCAGTTTGCGAGTAGCCATGTAGGGGACACAGCAAACATGTGGAAGAAAGTGCTCTGGTCAGATGAGATCAAAATTTTACTTTTTGGCCTAAAAGCAAAAACTCTATGTGTGGCGGAAAACTAACACTGCACATCACCCTGAGCACACTATCCCCACCGTGAAACATGGTGGTGACAGCATCATGCTGTGGGGATGCTTTTCTTCAGCAGGGACAGGGAAGCTGGTCAGAGTTGATGGAAAGATGGATGGAGCCAAATACAGGGCAATCTTAGAAGAAAACCTGTTAGAGTCTGCAAAAGACTTGACTGGTAAGATAGAAACCAATATTATGATGGAGTGCTACCTTTGTCATTCTTGCTCCACTTCCTTATTTCTCCTCCTCTTCCTCCTCATTCCCTGCCTCTTCTTTGTCTATGCCTGCTCACTTGGCTGTCGTTCCTTATGTTCAATGGCTAATATTTGGCCACAGTTGCCGTAAAGATATGTAGATGGGTTTGGAGCTGTATATTATTGCTATTGTTCATATGTTAGAGTATTGGTTATGTTGCTCTCTATGCTTAGGCGCCCTCCATGTTGGACGGTCAATCGGACCTCATGATGTATACCATGATCGTTGCTTATTTGAGTGGGTTTACCCCTCTTAAACTTTTTCTATGACTGTTTTCAAACTGTGTTGTTGTTTTCTTCATGCAATCTCCATATACAAATAAAGATTATATTAAAAAAAAAAAAAAAAAGACTTGAGACTGGGGCGGAGGTTCACCTTCCAGTGGGACAACGACCCTAAACATACAGCCAGAGCTACAATGGAATGGTTTATATCATTCATGTGTTAGAATGGCCCATTCAAAGTCCAGACCTAAATCCAATTGAGAATCTGTGGCAAGAATTAAAAATTTCTGTTCAAACACTCTCCATCCCCAAAAAGACTTCCAGCTGGAATTGCAGTGAAAGGTGGTTCTACAAAGTAAACTCAGGGGGGCTGAATACAAATGCAAGCCACACTTTTCACATATTTATTTGTAAAAATAATTGAAAACCATTTATCATTTTCCTTCCACTTCACAATTATGTGCCACTTTGTGTTGGTCTATCACATAAAACCTCAATAAAATACATTTACGTTTTTGGTTGTAACAAGACAAAATGTGGTAAATTTCAAGGGGCATGAATACTTTTTCAAGACACTGTATGTGTGTGTATTAAACTGTGGATTTCCGGGTCCTTGTTGAGGCCATTTGAGGATAAGGTGTTTAATGTATTGATCCAAAAGGTCTCACGTTTACACAACACTGAAAATCTTTAACTGGCAGTGAGAGACTTATCAGATATGCATTTGATGGCAAAGACAGTCAAGGCACCCGTGTCCTCGCCATGACACGAGATGAAGTGGCGTAGGACACTATGCGTGTTTGAACGATCTTCGATGAACCTACAGTGCTCACAGATTCTCTTAGTGCACCCTACATTCAAGAGACTGTAAGAGCACTGATGAACTGTTTAATATTGTAAACATTACCAGTCCTCGAAAGGTGGTTTGTCCAATAAGTTCAATATTCCTGCATCTAGCGTTGACCCATGAGGGAAGGGCAATTATTACGAAGAATTTCTGCAAATCGGTTGGTGGTAACTCGTATTTACATAATACGAGTTGTCACCACCCCGCCTGGAAGGACAATATCCCCTCTGGCCAGTTCCATCGACTAAGAAAGAATTGCTCGAAGGTGGAGGACTATATAGAACAGAGCTGTCTTCTCAGACAAAAAAATATAGACAAAGGCTATCCTAAGGAGTTAATACAAGAGGCATATTCTAAATTCCTAATAGCCCACCTAAAAGACCCCATATCAAAACTAAATCTCCTGAGCATAACATCACACGTTTAACTACAGTATTCAACAGTGATTACCATGCCATTGAGATGGTGTTTTCGAAACAATGGCATATTTTGATGGACCCCAAATTGGCACCTGTCATTTCCGACACACCCGTATCACCTTTATAAAGTCAAGTTCTTTTGAAGAACATTATTGCGCCCAGCATGTTAAGTGAGACCAATAAGGCCAAAACTGCAAGATATTAGATTTTTCTTTGATAATATAATGGGCATTCTTAGATGTGGTAAAACGAGGATGCCTCACAAACCACGGGGGGACAAACCACATTTCGAGATAGGACTGGTAATGTTTAGAATATTAAAACAGTTCATCACTTGTGCTACGGGTTATGTGATCTATGCATTACTGTGCTCTTGCAGTCTCTTGTATGTGGGGCGCACTATACGCCTACTTCGTAAGTGAATCCGTGAGCACCGTAGGTACATCGAAGATCGTTCAGACAAGCATAGTGTCCCATGCCACTTCACCTCATGTCAAGGCATGAACACAGGTGCCTTGAAGGTATTTGCCATCGAATGCATATCTGATAAGTCCCTCACTACCAATGAAAGATTTTCGGTGTCGTGTAAACGTGAGACCTTTTGGATCCATAAATAAAACACCTTATCCCCAAATGGCCTCAACGAAGACCCGGAAGTCCACAGTTTAATATAATTGTGGCTGAACGCACATATGCATGGGCACAGTTATGTGGGTGCGGATGGGTGTAACCCCTGATACTGACCCCTTCTTTTTTCCTCTCCCTTCCATACATCTCCTTTAGTCTTTCATTATATTATGGGCTTTAGTCAGGTACTTTTTTCTGGTATTTGCATTGTATCAAACATGCATTGGTGGGATATTTTGACTGTAACTGTATTTTTTATTACATCATAGTTTTATTTTTCATTTTTAATCTTCTCATATTGTGTCAGCTGTATAGTTATTCTTGGTATAATGGCTGTTTTTTAATCGTTTTTTTAAAAGGTAGTTGATTGGCCTATTTCGACGAGCCCCGCAACATGTTGTCATGGCAACCGGTGTGGTTAGTAAATCCTTGGTGCGTTCCAGTGGTCCATCAAACTCCTTACTTACATCAGGGTCCCCCATCAGTCACCCCACTTACATCAGGATCCCCATCAGACTCCCCACTTACACCAGGGTCCCCATCAGACTCCCTTACTTACACCAGGGTCCCCATCAGTCTCCCTACTTACATAAGGGTCCTCAGACCCCCAAATTGCATCAGGGCCCCCATTAGACTCTTTGCTTACACCAGGGTCCCCATCAGATTCCCTACTTACACCAAGGTCCCCATCAGTCTCCCTACTTACACCAGGGTCCCCATCAGACTCCCTACTTACACCAGGGTCCCCATCAGACTCCCTACTTACACCAGGGTCCCCATCAGACTCCCTACTTACACCAGGGTCCCCATCAGACTCCCTACTTACATCAGGGTCCCCTTCAGCCCCCCCCTCCTACTTACATCAGGATTCCCATCAGACTCTCTACTTACATCAGGGTCCCCATCAGGTTCTCTACTTACATCAGGGTCCCCATCAGACTCCCCACTTACATCAGGATCCCCATCAGACCCCCTTACTTACATCAGGGTCCCCATCAGACTCCCCACTTACATCAGGGTCCCCATCAAACTCCCTACTTACATCAGGGTCCCCATCAAACTCCCTACTTACATCAGGGTCCCCATCAAACCCCCTACTTACATCAGGGTCCCCATCAGTCTCCCTACTTACACCAGGGTCCCCATCAAACTCCCTACTTACATCAGGGTCCCCATCAAACTCACTACTTACATCAGGGTCCCCATCAAACTCCCTACTTACATCAGGGTCCCCATCAGACCCCCACTCCACTTACATCAGGATCCCCATCAGACTCTCTACTTACACCAGGGTCCCCATCAGTCTCCCTACTTACACCAGGGTCCCCATCAGTCTCCCTACTTACACCAGGGTCCCCATCAGTCTCCCTACTTACACCAGGGTCCCCATCAGTCTCCCTACTTACACCAGGGTCCCCATCAAACTCCCTACTTACATCAGGGTCCCCATCAAACTCCCTACTTACATCAGGGTCCCCATCAAACTCCCTACTTACATCAGGGTCCCCATCAGACCCCCACTCCACTTACATCAGGATCCCCATCAGACTCTCTACTTACACCAGGGTCCCCATCAGTCTCCCTACTTACACCAGGGTCCCCATCAGTCTCCCTACTTACACCAGGGTCCCCATCAGTCTCCCTACTTACACCAGGGTCCCCATCAGTCTCCCTACTTACACCAGGGTCCCCATCAGTCTCCCTACTTACACCAGGGTCCCCATCAGTCTCCCTACTTACACCAGGGTCCCCATTCGTCTCCCTACTTGCACCAGGGTCCCCATCAGTCTCCCTACTTACACCAGGGTCCCCATCAGTCTCCCTACTTACACCAGGGTCCCCATTCGTCTCCCTACTTACACCAGGGTCCCCATCAGTCTCCCTACTTGCACCAGGGTCCCCATCAGTCTCCCTACTTACACCAGGGTCCCCATCAGATTCTCCACTTACATCAGGGTCCCAAACAGAGTCCCCCCCTTACCTGGCTATGAGGCAAGTACCGCCCATTCCTAAATCAAGTCCCTCCCACCAGCATTCTATAGCCCAATGTAGTACCCTCAGTAGGCTCTGGCATTGGACTGCTAAATAATGGGAGGGGCTTACCTATAGATCATAGCAGGGCTTAGAGAAAGTTGGGCAAAGGTGGAAGTGGTGTGTCCAGCATGACCCTAGATCTGGCCTGGATACATTGCGTATACATGGAAATTATACTATATTTATATTATATATATTATATTATATATTATTATTATTAGTACAATTATATCATATGGTGCCCTCTAATATACAGACATGAAGAAATTAAATATCCTCAGTGTGTGGCCAGGGCCACCCCTCCCCATCGGCGGGTCTGAAACAGGAAAGAAATCCAGCTCTGTTCCCAGGATCCAATATTCTTCCTTATAGAAAAACACGTCAGGCTCCTGCTCACCGTTATTTTTGTGGCCTTGGCGGTCATCCCATGGAAACTCAGCATGACGATCTCCAGGCCATGGCTTCCATATGTGCCCTTGAAAAAGCCAGGCTTTACCAGATCCTCCGGCCGGCTAGGTGGGTGATATATCCGGCGGTAAGTAAGGCAATTGCTGCAAAGAGACACAAAAGAACAAGATAAACAGGATAAAGAAGCCGACCATCTACTTCTTTGGTGTCCACAAATGTCTGACACTGATCAGCCCCTGCTTGCTACAAAGTTACAATGCATAGACTGATCACTGGGGGAGAGGAGACTGTTTCCTCCTGCCTGCAGCAGACTTATGACATCATCTCATTTCTTTATGGAAACATTGGGGGTAAAAAACACAAATAAAATGATTTTCATTTATTTTTTTTTTTTATATATAATTTTTGTTTCATTAGTTCACTTAATTTCTCTCACAAGGGGAATAACAAGCCCCCTATGTAAAAGCATTGGGCAGGTGACAGGTCCTCTTTATGGAAATATTGGGTGTAAAAAACAAAAATGAATTATTTTTAATTTATTTTATATAAAATATTTTTTACACATTTTTCTTTACTTAACTTTATTGCTATTACAAGGGTCAGATAACTCCCCATATGTAATGGGTAATATATTAGCTGTAATGGAGGACAGTGGGGAAATTGATAGTCTAATAGGCCAACAAGCCTCTATGTTATTGCATTGGGTAGGTGATACGTCATCTTTATAGAGACATTAGGGGGGTTACTGGCAGGTGCACTTGAACCTTTTACCCAGCTTGATATAAACAGCCACTAGAGGGAGCTCTTACAAAGCTGTATTTGAAATAGAACCAGGCAAATATGGATCAGAAGTGTCCTATCTATAGGAACTATAGGAACTATAGGAACTATCTTTAGGTAAAGATTATAATAGCTGAAGATGTGACTCACTGAAAAAACATCACCATCCCTTACAATACAAATCCTCAGAGGGGGGAGGAGGAGGAGGGGGAGGAAGGAGGAAGAAGAAGAAAGGAAGGAATTAAAAGAAGAAAGAATGAAAAGAAGAAAGAATGAAAAGAAGAAAGAAGAAGAAAAAGAAGAAAGAAAGAAGAAAGAAAGAAGAAAGAAAAGAAGAAAGAAAAAGAAAGAAAGAAAGAGAAAGAAAGAAAGAAAGAAAGAAAGAAAGAAAGAAAGAAAGAAAGAAAGAAAGAAAGGAAGGGAGGCAAAGAAGAAGAAAAAAAAAAGAAAGGAATGAAGGAAAAGAAGAAAGAAGAAGACGAAAGAAAGGAAGGAAGGAAGGAAGGAAGGAAAGGAAAAAGAAGAAAAAAAAGAAGAAGAAAAAGAAGGGAGGAAGGAAAAGAAGAAAGGAAGGAAAAGAAGAAAGGAGGGAAAAGAAGAAAAAGAAGAAAAAGAAGATAGAAGAAGAAAAGAAAGAAAGAAGAAGAAGAAGAAGAAGAAGAAGAAGAAGAAGAAGAAGAAGAAGAAGAAGAAGAAGAAGAAGAAGAAGAAGAAGAAGAAGAAGAAGAAGAAGAAGAAGAAGAGAGAATAAAAAGAAGAAAGGAAGGAAAAGAAGAAAGAAGAAGAAAGGAAGAAAGGAAGGAAAAGAAGAAAGGAAGGAAGGAAAAGAAGAAAGGAAGGAAGGAAAAGAAGAAAGGAAGAAAAAGAAGAAAGGAAGAAGCATTTTCCCCAATGTCCTCTCACTTACTCATATTGGCAGATATAGATGAATTTCATCAGGATGAGCTCCTGCATATGTTCGTGGAAAATATCGTCCAGCGTCCTCCCCAAGTCATCTCGCAGCCACGTGCGAAATTCCTGCCGGCAAAAAAAATAAAAAAAGCGCAAGATCACTAATACATCAATGTGCGAGGATGGCTGCTGACCGAGCGATGACAGGTCCTCCCTTACCTCCTGCCGCCCTCCGGACATCCGGTGGTAGTCGGTCTGAAGGCATTTGGTACAGAACTCATCCTTCTTCACCATCTATAGCAACAAAGTGATTGGTCAGCAGTGGCAGGAACACATGTAATAAGATTAGCATAAAACTAATATTTGCTGATAATTAGGTTTATTATGATAGTCCTGATATTATGGTAAAATTCTGATGACTATTTTTGGGAGAGGAAACATGTGTTTACAGTAGGGACAACATTTAATATAGAATAGACAATGCCATTTCTATTAATTTCCTGTCCTGATGACACAACTGGTGGTGAGGGGAAATCCCATATAAGACAGCTGTCTATCCATCCAGTCCTGAAATGTACACAGCTCTGTCACACAGTACAGCCCTGTCTGGCAGGAAAGGAGATTCGATTTTTTTTTTCTTGATTTTTCTGCAGTTAAATAACACTTACAGGTCTTGTCCTTCCTCCACTCTGATTGCAGGACTTATTAGGTGCCTATGGGCACTGGCTATAGAAATTGTAGGCTGATCGCTTGACAATGTAGAGATATCATGGTGTTCCATGTGTATGTACAACGGGTGAAGCAAAAGGAGCATGAGTGCTCCACTCCATCAGCAGGCCAAAGATATATATACTAGACCATAGCAATCAGTTGAAGAGTTTCAGGAGAGCCAACATGTTTCAGGGATCTACGCCCCTTCATCAGGATCACTGACTCATACAGAAAAGGAAGGAGCTGGTAAATGACACTCCTTCCTCCACTCTCCATCCTGACAGATCCAGGACAGGGGAGGGCCGGAGGAGGACAAGGAAGACCTGGTGAGCCAGAGGAGGACACAGGGGACAGTCAGGGTTATCGGTGGGGGCAGTTAAAAGCTCTGATCTCCCTGTATAGCTTTCAATAAAGCAGCTAATACTCATACAAATGCTCGGTATCGGCACCGATATAGATACTGGTGCAACCCTAGTAATAATATACATACATAAAATGTTTGTTCTTTTTTCCTCACAAATAGAGCTTTCTTTTGGTGGTATTTGATCACCTCTGCAGTTTTTATTTTTTGCGCTATAAACAAAAAAAGACCGACAACTTTGAAAAAAAAAACACAATATTTTTACTTTCTGCTATAAAACATCCAATAAAAAAAAATTCAAAAATCAAAAATTTCTTCATCGATTTAGGCCAAGATGTATTCTGCTACATATTTTTGGTAAAAAAAAAACCCGATAAGTGTATATTGATTGGTTTGCGCAAAAGTTATTGCGTCTAGAAATTATGGGATATTATTAAATTAAAACGTTTTTATTTCCCCAAAAAAATAATTGTACAATTTTCCAATGCACAAACATTATGTCTTTTGTTCAGCACAATTATTATACATATATTACTCACGTGGGTGATAGCCAGAAGTCTCTAGTCAGTTATAAAGACTGTTACAATGTAGCAATACAGTAGATCTTTTGGTGTATCAATATATCATTTGCTATTATATTTGAAGAGAATGAGCTGTATGGTACAGGTCCAGTAGGGTGGCACGTTAAAGAAGATGTGCTCTGCAGTGCTACACACGTGTCAGTTGTATTAAGCCAACGGTCCCAGACTTTGTTACACAGTGGAACCTCGGTTTACGAGTAACGCGGTTAACAAGCGTTTCGCAATACGAGCACTGTATTTTAAAAAAATCGATCAGCGCCGTTCGGAAATGCACGGAAAAGCCAGAGGACAGCTCTGCTCGGCAAATCTCGGGAACAAAGTCTTTCCAAGGTCAGCCGAGGTGTCCTTGGGCCTTTTCAGCTGTTTCCGAGGCTCTCCGACGCCCCCCCCAGGCTCTGGCTGCATGCGGTATTGCATGCCATTGAAGTCAATGCGGAACAAATTATTTTCATTTCCATTGACTTCAATGGGGAAACGCGCTTTGATATGCGAGTACTTTGAATTACGAGCATTCTCCTGGAATGGATTATGCACGTAATCCAAGGTTCCACTGTATTTTGCAGAGCACCCTCTATTAATGTAGACAATTTTTATAGGGAAATGTGCTATTAACGTCAGTTTTCCAGTCAGATGATCTAGGGGGAACAAATTATGGGATATTTTTAATTCCTTTTTTTTTTACTAGTAATGGCGGCAATCAGCGACTTATAGTGGGACTGCGATATTGTGGCAGACAAATCGGACACTAACTAATACTTTTGACACTTTTTTGTGGAACCAGTGACACCAATACAGTGACCAGTGCTAAAGAATATGCACTGTCACTGTACTAATGACACTGGCATGTAAGGGGTTAACATCAGAGGCGATCAAAGGGTTAACTGTGTTCCCTCGGAGTGCTTTCCAACTGTGTGTGGGGGAGGGGCGGTTGTACTGTGGGAAGGCAGAGATCCGTGTTTCTGCTCAGAAACACAAGATCACTGCCTTCCCTTGTCAGAGAATAGAGATCTGCCTTGTTTACACAGGTAGACCGCCATAATGTTTATCACCCGAATGATTGAGCCGCTGAGTTCAAATCACAGCGGGAGCGGGTCGCCGGTGGTGCGTGTGCCAGATCCGCGTGGGGTGGTCGGGAAGAGGTTAAAGGAAACAGCATTTTTGCTTGCACGCGATTGGATGATGGAAGTCAGCAGCCCTTCTGATCATTTACTACTTCTTGGCAAATTTTCACAGAATATGAATGATAACAAAAACTTTTCTTTCACTCATGATTAGTGTTTGGCTGAAGCCATTTATTATCAATCAACTGTGTTTACTCTTTTTAAATAATAATGACAACAGAAACTACCCAAATTAATATTTTTTTGTTAAAAAAAACAAAAAAAACAGTGGAGTTCCCACTTAAAAAAAAAAAAAAAAACATTTAAAGTCAGCAGCTACAAATACTGCAGCTGCTGACTTTTAATGATCAGACACTTACCTGTCCCGCGCCGTGACTGGCCGCGCAATCATCTGCGACCTGTGACATGTCCCAGATGATTGCCCAGAGAGAAGTGACGTCAGGAGCCCAGGCGCTGAAGGAGGCAGATTTCGAGGGACCGCATAGCAACAGGCATAATAAGGTAAGTTAAAAAAGAAAAAACTTCAAATGTTTTTTTCTCTTTTTTTTTTCCATGCACATTAATGCAATTTTTTTTTGGGTGAACTCCACTTTAATGATGTACTATTGAGTAACAAAAACTCCCTTTTACAGAAAAAATAGTCTGCCCCTCTTACCTGTATCTGCCCATTGTGGGGCCCCTTGGGGCCGTACATGCACTCCACAGTGGCGGTTTTCTTCTCCATTAGGTGGATCCGGAATACGGGTTTCAGCCTCATAGGTTCGTCTACGTGCGGATCGTGAGGAGGTAGGTACATCCAGCCAATGATGAAGAGTCCATCCACCTGCAAGACCAAAGCCACGGTTACTTGGCGTCCCCATCCTCAGAGACATCGGCGGGGGGCGGGGTCACAGCGACAATGACTTTGGGTCACTATATAAAAACAGACACATTGTCTCAACTTCAAACTGAGATTTCCATTGTAGGGGAACTTGCCTATAGAAGAGGACCTCGTCTTCGGAAAACTTTGTCTCAGTCTGCTGAACTCACCTAGTGGGGGACACCAAGAACTACACTCGCCCTTAACCACTTTAGCCCCGGAAGGATTTACCCCTTCCTGACCAGAGCACTTTTTGCAATTAGGCACTGCATCGCTTTAACTGACAATTGCGCGGTCGTGCGACGTGGCTCCCAAACAAAATTGATGTCCTTTTTTCCCCACAAATAGAGCTTTCTTTTGGTGGTATTTGATCGCCTCTGCATAAACGTTTATTGATTGGTTTGCGCAAAAGTTATAGCGTATACAAAATAGGGGATAGTTTTATGGCATTTTTATTACTAGTAATGACTGCGACATAATGGCGGACACATTGGACACTTGATGTGGGCAGAGTGTCTGATGGGGACCCTGATGTGGGCAGAGTGTCTGATGGGGACCCTGATGTAGGCAGAGTGTCTGATGGGGACCCTGATGTGGGCAGAGTGTCTGATGGGGACCCTGATGTGGGCAGAGTGTCTGATGGGGACCCTTATGTAGGCAGAGTGTCTGATGGGGACCCTGATGTAGGCAGAGTGTCTGATGGGGACCCTGATGTGGGCAGGGTGTCTGATGGGGACCCTGATGTAGGCAGGGTGTCTGATGGGGACCCTGATGTAGGCAGAGTGTCTGATGGGGACCCTGATGTGGGCAGACAGTCTGATGGGGACCCTGATGTAGGCAGAGTGTCTGATGGGGACCCTGATGTAGGCAGAGTGTCTGATGGGGACCCTGATGTAGGCAGAGTGTCTGATGGGGACCCTGATGTAGGCAGAGTGTCTGATGGGGACCCTGATGTAGACAGAGTGTCTGATGGGGACCCTGATGTAGGCAGAGAGTCTGATGGGTGACCCTGATGTGGGCAGAGAGTCTGATGGGGACCCTGATGTGGGCAGAGTGTCTGATGGGGACCCTGATGTGGGCAGAGTGTCTGATGGGGACCCTGATGTGGGCAGAGTGTCTGATGGGGACCCTGATGTGGGCAGAGTGTCTGATGGGGACACTGTTGTAAGGGGGACTCCGATGAGGACTCTAAATTAAGTGAGGACAGAAGTTTAATGTCATCACTGGGTCTCTGTGCTTCTCTATGTATGACAATCAGATCTATGACTGTTGGGAGGGACCAGCAGGGGGCTGTACATGGCTTCCTGAAAACATCACAGCCCCCTGCCTCAGTACTCTTCTCAAGAGCCCTCAGTCCTGACACAAGCAGTGTGAGGGGTTATGCAAATATCAAAATGCCAGGGTGGGTGGGTGTCAGTCTGGAGTGGTAGGCGATCCTAGGCAGGCTGTATTTACATTCAGACTGCCCATATGAGATACCGAGCCTCCGTGGTTAAAAGAACTGATATCAAACGAATGAAAGGGATGGGCCAGAGATAGTCAGGCTAGATGATGCTGGGCGTCCTCTAGCCAGGAAATGAGGCTGCAGCTTCTAATGCACATTGTGAGAAGCTCACAGTGTGCAGTGAAATCAGAGGAAGCCATTTCAGTCCAGGAGAGGAGCCGCTACAACTGTGCAAGACTGGAGGGAAGGCTGGAGGTCAGATTTAAGTCATAGAGCGAAGTGGGAACAGCGGGGGGGACAGATGTGTCACCATAAGCTGCATAGTGAGCGGTCATGCGGCTCTGGCTTGGCACAGCCCCTCCCCCCCGGTGATGGCACGGAGCGCGGTGCAGATCTCAGCCCTCCACCAGTATTTGCTGGAATTATTATCATTGCTGGAAGTCAGCAGAAAAACGGCTTTATAAAAAGGCTGAGACTCGCTGTCCTGGTTCTGCACTTCCCCGGAGACGTATAGTTGGAGGGAGGGGGGTGGGGGGGCTGTTATCTGCGGAGTGCAGACTCGAATTAGGGACGCCTGATAATAGAGGGTGGAGCCGAGCCAAACTCAGAGAATCCGATGAGGTCACATGGCTGCAAAACGAAACATGGAGTTACAATGTGACTCCGCTAAGAATAAGATTAGATGGAGAGTCAAATCATTTGGGGGGCGGGACGGGGGGGCATATAGTAAATGTGCAGATAATGGATATTCATCTTTACACCTAATGGAAAAGGGGGGCGCCATTGAGCCGATGGGGATTTGTAGGTCCCAGCATGCCCTGGTCGTGGTCACCCGCACCGTGTTTTTGTTGGCAGCCTCTATATAGAATATTCGGTTGGCTCTCCCAGTCCAGGTGTTCGATGTCAGTTTCTATCTATAGACCTGATTACCGTCACCTCGGTCATAACCATTCCGTCATTTACACCGAGGGTTCCAGGTCTAGAATGCTGAATGAAGGATAATGAGCAAGCCCAAACCAACCTATTACATTCTCTGTTTAATGTGTTAACTTATCCTGGAAATATGCATGCTGGGATCTAATTGGTTGTTTGTTATAGGGGGCAGAAGGTCCAATAGACACCTTTTTGCTACATTGTCCAAGTCCTGATAAAGGGGGAGTTTTGGCCCCTACATTGTCAAAGCCCTGTTTAAAGGGGGGGGGGGGGTTACGGCCCCTATACTGTCCAATTAATGATTAAGGTTTTTTTTGCCCCTACATTGTTCATAGCCCTGAAGAGTAGGGAGTGTCGACTTGTACATTGTCCAAGCTCCGATGAGGGGAAGTTTTGGCCCCTACATCATCCAAGCCCCAATAAAATGGAAGTCTCGTCCCGACATCATCCAAGATCTGGTGAAGTGCGAGTTTTGGCCCCTACATTTTCCAAGACCTGGTGAAGTGGGAGTTTTGGTTGAGATATTGTCCAACATCTGGTGAAGGGGAAGTTTTGGCCCCTTCATTGTGCAAGCCCTGGTGAAGGGGGAATTTTGGACCAGACATTGTCAAAGCCCTGTTTAGGGGGAAGCTGTGGCCCCTATAATGTCCAATTCCTGATGAAGGTTTTTTTTTTATTCTGGCCCCTACATTGTTCATAGCCCTGGTGAGCAGGGAGATTCAACTCCTACATTGTCCAAGCCCTAATGAAGGGAAATTTTTGTCTCTTACAACGTCCAGAATTTGGCTGTACTTTATCAGTATATTGTCCAAGCTCTGATGAAGGGGGGAGTTTTGACCCTTACATTGTCCAAGCCCTGATAAATGGAAAGTCTCGGTTCCTACATTGTCCAAGTCCCTGATGAAGATAGTGTTTTGACCCCTACATTGTCCAAGATCTGATAAATGAAGAGCCCCTACATCATCCAACCAAGCCCCAATGAAGGCGGAGTCTCAGCCGCTACACTGTCAAAGCCCCAATGAAGGTGGATTTTTGGCCCCTACATTGTCCAAGCTCTGATGACTAGTGGATTTTTGGCTCCCCATGGCATGATGAAGAGAGGTT
Organism: Lithobates sylvaticus; assembly: GCA_028564925.1. Classification (NCBI taxonomy): domain Eukaryota; kingdom Metazoa; phylum Chordata; class Amphibia; order Anura; family Ranidae; genus Lithobates; species Lithobates sylvaticus. The sequence continues at coordinate 21,530,370 of CM053034.1, forward strand.
TTAGCTCTACAGCTTTCAAGGCCTGATCAAGGGGGAGTTTTGGTCCTACATAGTTCAACCGTCAATAAAATTGGAGTCTCTGTCCCTATGTTGTCTAAGTCTTTGATGAAGAGAGGCGTTTTGGCCCCTACATTGCCCAAGCCCCAATAAAAGGGGATTTTTGGCCCCTACATTGGAGCAAGCCCCAATGAAGGCAGAGTCTCAGCCGCTACACTGTCAAAGCCCCAAATGAAGGTGGATTTTTGGCCCCTACATTGTGCAAGCCATGATGAAGGGTACGTTTTGGCCCCTATATTGTCAAAGCCCTAATGAAGGGGGATTTTTGACTTCTACATTGTCCAAGCCCTAAAGAAGAGGACGTTTTGGCCCCTACATTCTCCAACCTCTGATGACTAGTGGATTTTGGCCCCTCTATTGCCCATGGCATGATGAAGAGAGGTTTTGGCTCTACAGCGTCCAAGACCTGATCAAGGGGGAGTTTTGGTCCTACATTGTTCAAGCCTCAATAAAATGGGAGTCTCTGTCCCTGTGTTGTCTAAGTCTTTGATGAAGAGAGGCGTTTTGGCCGCTACATTGTCCAAGCCCTGATGAAGGGGGGCTTTGGCCCCTACATTGTCCAAGCCCTGTTGAAGGGAGATTTTTGACCCCCCTTGGCCACCTTTTTCATTCCCATGGTGACGTGATAATAACAATAAAAAATCTTGGACTCTTGTGACCCCCATCTCTTGGGGGAGCCCATTCCCTGCTTTGTGGAGAGCTGCCATTAGGCATAACCAATAATTCCTCACCAAGGGATCTGGGGCCAGCGCCTCATCCCCATCTCACCCTAGACAGAGATCTGAGGCTGGGGAGGAAAGAGCTTCTGGCGTCACATGACCAGCACACCAGGAAGTCAGTAGAAGTGCGGTCCTATCGGTCTAGCATAGGTTCAAGCTGAATTTGGCAGCATTGTTTTTCACAGATCTCTGCTTGTCTGAAGTCTCGCAGCAGCGACACAAATAAGGCAAATGGGCGCTCTGGGAATAATT
>CM053034.1:21536397-21738897 GCA_028564925.1 Lithobates sylvaticus
TCAAATTTTGCGACAACAAAGTCCTATCTGACCTTTTCCGATCGTGTGTAGCGAATTCCGACGGACAAAGTGCCACGCATGCTCAGATCACATTACAAGACCAAAGCTATTGGCTACTAGCCTCTACGTAGTCCCGTCGTACGCAACGAACGTCACCACGTTCAGAATGATCGGATTTTCCGACAACTTTGTCCGACAGTGTGTATGCAACACCAGTGTCGGACAAAATCTGTCGGAAAAAATCCGACGGATTTTGTGGTCGGAATTTCCCGAATGTGTGTACGGGGCATAAGACTCCTTTTAATGTAGAAAGAAACATTTGAAAAAAATGTTTTATACTTACCAGAAAGACCCTGTTGCTATGTAGTCCTTGTAATCTGCCACTTCCTGGTCCGCGGAGCTCTTCGTGACTTCCCCCCTCATGGGAAATGATGACACATCATTTCCCAGGAGTCTGTGGGCAGTACTGTGCTCAAAAATAGCGCCACCGTTGAATCGCATGCCCAATCTCGTGATGGAAACGGCCACAAATGGAGGCATCAAAGTGAACAGTAATGCCGTGTACACACGGTCGGAATTTCTGATGGAAACAGTCCGATGGGAGCTTTTCATCGGATTTTCTGACCGCGTGTATGCCCATCGGTCTTTTTCTGTCGGAATTTCCGATGGACTTTGGATTGAGAGCCTGTTCCTAATTTTTCCGACGGAAAACATTTCTATCGGATATTCCGATCGTGTGTATGCAATTCCGACACGCAAAATTCTGACGCATGCTCAGAAACAATTCGACGCATGCTCGGAAGCATTGCAAACCATCAGAGCTTTTTCCGACGAGAATTCTGACCGTGTGTACGCGGCATAAGACATTTATATTTTTTAACAATGGATCAAGATCAATGTACCGTATATACTCGAGTATAAGCCGAGTTTTTCAGCACATTTTTTTGTGCTGAAAGTGCCCCCTCGGCTTATACTCGAGTCAAGCACTTTTCTGCAGCAAAAAAAAAAAAGATTTCCGACCCGACTTTGGGGCCCCGTATCTCGGGGCCACTTGGGTCTAGGAATCCCAAATTTGGTGTGCCAACCCAGTGGACCTAGCACTATAACATATCCAAATATATTCCTAGCACTAAGTGGCCCCGAGATACGGGGCCCCAAAGTCGGTTCGGAAAATGTCATTCTCTGCTGCAGAAAGTGCTTGACATTTTCTGACCCGAATTTGGGGCCCCATATCTCGGGGACACTTGGAGCTAGGAACCCCAAATTTAGCATTTAAACCCAGTTGAACTAGCACTACAACATATCCAAATATGGGGTTCCTAGCACTAAGTGGCCCCGAGATACAGGGCCCCAAAGTCGGTTCAGAAAATGTCATTCTCTGCTGCAGAAAAGTGCTTGAGATTTTCTGACCCGAATTTGGGGCCCATATCTCGGGGCCACTTGGTGCTAGGAACCCCAAAATGTTGTATTCCAACCCAGTGGAATTAGCACTACAACATATCTAAAGATGGGGTTCCTAGCACTAAGTGACCCCGAGATACAGGGCCCCAAATCGGTCAACTGTGTCCATCTGCATGGGCACAGTGAGGCTGCAAATGGGCATCATTGACCCTCTTTTCCACTTACAGTAGCTGCGCATTTCTCACCCTAGGCTTATACTCGAGTCAATACGTTTTCCCAGTTGTTTGTGGTAAAATTAGGTGCTCGGCTTATATTCGGGTCGGCCTATACTCGAGTATATACGGTATACTCTTTTTGAAATTTCATTAGCAATAATGCTAGCATACAAAAAAAAAAAAAAAATTTGCCGGAACTCAAACTTAACCCAAAGGTGATTTAAAAAGTCATTGTAATCATTTCATGAAGATTTTTCTTTTTTGTGTGTTCACTTTGCTGAATTCGAATCCAAAAAAAATTAAAAAAAATGTCCGATTCAACCGTTTCGAAATTTATAATTTCAACTCGAAAAAAATATAAATAAATAAATAAAATCTGTAAATTCAAAGAAAATTTGAAAAAGACATTAAACGAATTCTGAATACGAATCCCGAATACAAATTGAACGAATCGACCGAATTTAACTAAACAAAATAACTAGATTAACAAATCGAAAAACGGGTTGTTTCGTCATGCACACGTCTACTCTACAGTGCATGTCTCCATTTACAGCTATGGTAGAGAGAGTAGATTGTAAGCTCCTATGGCACACAGGGACTGAGGTGTTCTCTGTAAAGTTTGTAATTTTACCAAACCTGCCCCCCTACCAAAAAAAAACTGCCTTAAATTTTTGTTACTGACAAAGTCACTGCTACTTCAATGCTCCAGGTGTGAGCTTGGCTGGTTCCACTTCAGCAGGGGTGGGCATATGTGGGACCCGCCCATCAGTATCATCTCTGCCCATGCTTAGACTTACTGTTTTACAGCAGCCCTGATGTGAGATGATGCTCCGAGGAACAGAGAGGTGGAGTCTAAGTAAATGTTGTGCGCTGTCCATATGTTGACTGGAACATTGATATGTAAAGATTTTCTAGGCGGCAGAGATGGTGGAGAGGATCTGTGCTCTGCATGTATTATGTATGTATGTATGTATGTATTATGGACAGGTTCAATGTATTACAATGTACTACATTTGATATATTTTCATATCCTGGAAAATATTGTAAACTACAATAAACTCTGCTACAAGTAACCAGACATTTTTTTTTTGTTAATGGGTTCACTACTGCAGTCACCAGCAGGGTAAAGGTTAATAGATGCGACATCACTCCATGCAGCCATCAGCACTCCCCCACACACCCGCATACGTACGATGAGCGTACACATCCCTGTACTCCATGTTTTCATAGTCTGGAAGGATTTTCGTAAAGCGACCCGACTTGACCCGCGGGTTTATACCTGAACAGACACAGGAGCGCGTTACTCCGCTGGGCAGCCCTCAGGTGCAGGATGTATGAGCGGCTCCTATTTTGTGGGAGCAGCAGACCATATCTCACCAGTGGTGTCAAAAGTCTCCCCCAAAAAAAAAGAAAAACAATCGGCTGAGTTTTGATTGCTGCTGTACCCACAAAATAGCAACACATGACAGGTCCACATTGGCTTCCAGATGAAGCAGTGGGCCTGCGGTGTGACAAAATAGCGTTGCGTGTATTCGCACTCACGTTTCACGTAGACTTCTCGGCAAGAGACTCCCGTCACCTCCATTTTGCGCAGGTTTTCGTGCACCCCATATTCTGCAAAAAATAAAAAGAAAAGACAGTTAGGATCCCTAAATCTACAGTGAGTAGCGACTTGTAGTAATGCTGTGAACTGCATGTAAATTCTGACTCGCCTCCAAGTCGGGTCTTAGCCCTGCCCCCTAGGATCCCACAACGTAGTATTGCATTTTTCTAATAGACTGCCGAGAAGCCCAGGGTACATTGTGTAATTTTCAGACTTGATACCAGCCTAGAGCCACATACTGTGCTGGAACCATCCATTTATAGCCATTATGTATTATTGGGGTAGCTGTGATTGGCCACAGCTAGCACATGGTACAGTGCGCTGTCTGTACCATATGATCATTGTGACCAATCACAGAGATCAATACAATAGTACACAATGAATAGCTATGAATGAAAGCCATTCATTGTGTACAACTCTCATGTGATTGCTGTGATTGGTCACAGCGATCACATGATATTGAGGCCAGCCCAGTACACCAATCGAGCCACAGCATGACTGTCAGAACCCGCAGGAGGCGTGCGACTGAAGGGATGTCATATGACAGCCTCCTGGAACCAGGGAGCTCACACTCAGCCTTCATATTACTATAAATTCAGCCCCGCCCCCTAGGATCCCACAACACAGTATTGCAGTTTTCTAATAGACTGCTGAGAAGCCCAGGATACATTGTGCGGTGCTCAGACTTGGATACCAGCCTAGAGCCATATACTATGCTGGAACCATTCATATCCATTATGTACTATTGGGATAGCTGTGATTGGCCACAGCTAGCACATGGTACGGTGTGCTGCGATTGGCCCTGTCTGTACCATATGATCACTGTGACCAATCACAGAGATAAACACAATAGTACACAATGGATAGCTATAAAATGAAAGCCATTCATTGTGTAGAACTGTCATATGATCGCTGTGATTAGTCACAGCAATCACATGATACCAAGCCAGGGAGCCCAGCCCAGGCATGGACACGCACCCATCTTCTGCCTCCAACTTAGGGGTTAGGGGTTGGGGGATTGGAGGGTGGTGTTCTGTAGTCCACGTGTGCTAATTCGCAAGCAAGATTTCTCACACATCCAGTTCAGTATATCACTTCAAATAAAAGTGAGCGTCAAAACAGGCTGTTGGCGATTAAGCCATGTGTGTGCAGAGACAGGGTGACTTTAAACAGCAGTAGGGATTAATTGCAGTAGCGCAGAGTGTTGCATATTAATGAGGGATCAGAGGGGCGATCAGCGACTCAGAAGAAAAGCGAGAGCGGGAACGCCATCATCGCCAGCTGCGCTAGGCGGTATTTTTAGCCGGGGGCCAGAGATTTGGAACTCTAATATCTGGCAGAGATGCAGAGAAAATTACCCTCCTATTACCGCGCAGATGACAGCTCCGGTATTGGCAGCTCTACACGCCACTTCCAGAGCGATAACTTTAATCTTCGGTAATTACGCATGCGGGTCTCCGGAGAGCACTAAGTGGATATGAAAGTCGCCGTATTAGAAGACGCTATCTTTTCATCATCAGTAGAAGCGCAGGAATTCCCCAATTAGCTGATCGCAATTAATGGAAGAAACAGAACAGCTTACGCCAGGGAATGACACAGGCGCGACACCCACCGGGTCACATGACTCTGAAACCTGCGCTGAACACTGCGTCATGCATTTATGGATCACGTCAACCTTCTATCACTTCGTAGCCCTGCAATAATGATCATATATTAACGTATATTGTATAGATGGGACAGTCCCGCATCTTGGACCTTCCTACCGATGATGCTGTGTCCCGGGATCACAGGGTCACCCCTATTTGGTAACTCAAGAATGCATTCATTACAGTGTACAAGACTATGAGTGGGCAGTCCCTGCGTGAGCAGGGGCAGGGTGTGGCCAGGCTACCCTTGTCAGTGGGCGGAGTCTGGACAGGACCACCTGTTCACTGGGCAGGCCTGACCTGAGGTGGACTGTGGGTGGGGTTACCTGTGTGTCGGGGACCAGGACCTTAAAGTGATACTAAACATGCACTGTTTAATTTACATTGTCCCTTCTATTTCTGTGGATGATGGCACTGTAATTATTTTAACCACTTGCCTACTGGGCACTTTCACCCCCTTCCTGCCCAGGCCAATTTTCAGCTTCCAGCGATGTCACACTTTAAATGACAACTGCGCGGTCATGCAACACAGTACTCAAATTACATTTTTATAATTTTTTTTGAGACAGATGGAGCTTTCTTTTGGTGGTATTTAATCACCACCTGGGTTTTTTATTTTTTGCTAAACAAATGAAAAAAAACAAAATTTTTGAAAGAAAAAACAACTTTTTCTTAGTTCCGGTGTTGTATCATTAGCCGTCCCCCATCACGAAGTGTCCGCTGTGTACTGCGCATGCGCAGTACACAGGACACCCATATTCCGAAAATTGCAGAGGATGAACGGCGCCTGCGCCGTGAGTCCACTTTCAAGCCCCACCATCCAAGTGGACATAGAGTTAGAATATAAAAGAGCCGAGCGCAGCGAGGCCGTGCCCCAAGCGTGGCGAGCGAAGCAAGCCCGCGGGGGGCCCTCTAAGTTTGACTAGCCCTATGTCCGCTTGGATGGTGGGGGCTTCACCTCGTCTCACGGCGCAGTTCATCTTCCGACAATTTCCGAAAATCTTCATGCTCCGTACTGTGCATGCTCTGCGCATGCGCAGTACACTTCGGACACCTAGTGACAGCCGGACACTTCGTGATAGAACACCGGTTATAAAATTTTGCAAATAAGTAATTTTTCTTTTTCACTGATGTGCGCTGATGGGCATGGATATGCTGCACTGATAAGCTACAATGATGGACACTGATTGGCACTGATAGGGCTGCACAGATAATCAGTGCCCTGATTATCAGCGTAAAGGCCCCTACACACAATCTGACTTTTTGACAACAAACATGCAAATTAGCTGTTTTAAGGCAACATCCAACCGTGTGTACGCTCCATCGGACAAACTTTTTCGGTTTTCATCTGACTTTTGTTGGCTGTGCGAACGGACAAACTTTCCGGCAACAAAAGTCCAATGGAGAAAAGTCTGATTGTGTGTACAGAAAACCATAGAACTTTTGTACAAAGTACAAACACGAATGCTCAGAACCAATGCAAAAGATCAGAAAACAATACAGAAGTTGACCAAAGGTGGCGGTAAAGAGCAGAAAAAACACGTGATTTGGTGAAAGTTGGCTGAAAAAGTCCTGCCGTGTGTATGCAATACAAGTTCACGGCCGACGCCCTTTGTACAAAAATCCACGGGAAAGTTTGTACAAAGTCTGATCGTGTGTATGAGGCTTAAAGGCCCCTACATACAATCTGACTTTTTGACAACAAACATGCAAATTAGCTGTTTTGTGGCAACATCCGACTGTGTGTACGCTCCATCGGACAAACTTTTTCGGTTTTTATCAGACTTTTGTTGGCTGTGCGAACGGACAAACTTTCTGGCAACAAAAGTCAGATGGAGCAAAGTCCAATTGTGTGTACACAAAACCATCAGACTTTTGTACAAAGTACAAACATGCATGCTCAGAACCAATGCAAAAGATCAGAAAACAATACAGAAGTTGATCAAAGGTGGCGCTGGAGTAATTGAACGTCCTCTTTTGAAGTGTCGTCAGTACGTTGAAACGTCACTACGTTCGCGTTTGTTGCCTAAAAAGTCTGATCGTGTGTATGCAATACAAACTTGCGGCCAACGCCCTTTGTACAAAAATCCAAGGGAAAGTTTGTACAAAGTCCGATCGTGTGTATGAGGCTTAAGCCTGGGTTCACATTATTGCGATGCGGGAACCAGTGCGATTCCAGTGCCGCTTCCCGCATCGCATCTCCCTCGCAGGCAGTTCACACTGCCCTCTGCGAACCGCTGCAGGTGTCAATACAAAGTTGATGACACCCCCAGATCGGTTCGCAGATCGCAGTGTGAACTGTGAATTCGGACAGGAATCGGATCGCATGGGTACAAACACCCATGTGATCCGGATTCAGTGTGCGGGGGGGGGGGGGGTTCCTGCACCTTTTTCGTGCAAATCAAATGCTAATTCATATATAGGAAAGGTGGGGCGGGGGTAGGTGGGACTTTAAATGAAGCACATATAATCATGTGCCTCCATCCCTAAATCAGGTAAACAGAGATGGGAGTTTTGGGACTTTGAGTGAGGTACACTTAAAAAATGTACCTGTGACAACTTTGAGTGAGGCAAGTGACGACCAGCGTGGCATATTTATTTGTTTATAAAAGACATAGTATAGCACTTAATAAGTACATATGCAATGAGATATATTTTTATTTAATCGCATATTTTTTAAATCCAGGCCCATACATATGGATGAATTTGCTCCTGAGGAAGTGGATTTGTTACCATGAAACACGTTGAGCATTGTAGGATGCAACCATGCTTTTATGCATCATTGCATGCATTTATATAGGCTCCGCCCTACATGTTTCATCACAACTGGCGTCATCGGGGGCATGTTGTGACGAAACAGATAGGGTGGAGCCTATGTACGTGCCGTTACCATGCTGATCCTGTCGTGTACACCAACGTATTTACTTCCATGCATAGTTCAATTTTCTTGGATTGATTTTACATGCTTGTTTTATGCCTTTGAGATATGAGTATTTTTAATCCAGTTTTTGCATTTTTAAAAGAGTGTCTATAGTATTACACTATGGAGATGCTTCCTTCATTATAGATCCATGATGCACACCCTTTTCCCTACGTCCACTGAGACATACTGGAAGCACTGAACACTGTTTGTTCCTGAAGAATATGTTATGTTTGATCGATGATTATACACCATATTGAGCGCATTTGACTCCGTAATAGAGTCCTTCAACTCTGGTAAGAGTTCATCTCACACCGGGTGGTGGATCACGTTGGTGATATTTGATCACACACACACACACACATCTTCAGATTATTTATTTCTGCATTTCATGAACTAAATTGTTTTGGATATTTGCTTTCTGGAATTCGTTGACACATTTTTGGACATCATCTGCTCACTAATTTATGGACTTATTTATCAGTTAATTAGCACTGCATTACTTTATTTCAGTTTATCTGACTGTTTTTTTGCTAGCGTCTCTTATTACACACACACACACTCACACATCTTTTGTCAGCACGATTTCTCCCCACTTGGGCAATTTTTACCAGTTTCTTGTTACATTGTCGCAGTCTTTACCAGCCTCTTGTTACACTGAGACCGTCTTTACCAGCCTCTTGTTACACTGAGACCGTCTTTACCAGTCTCTTGTTACACTGAGACCGTCTTTACCAGTCTCTTGTTACACTGAGACCGTCTTTACCAGCCTCTTGTTACACTGAGACCGTCTTTACCAGCCTCTTGTTACACTGAGACCGTCTTTACCAGCCTCTTGTTACACTGAGACCGTCTTTACCAGCCTCTTGTTACACTGAGACCGTCTTTACCAGTCTCTTGTTACACTGAGACCGTCTTTACCAGCCTCTTGTTTCACTGAGACCGTCTTTACCAGTTTCTTGTTACATTGCAGCAGTTTTTACCAGCCTCTTGTTACACTAATGTCGCGTACACACGGTCGGAATTTCGTCGGAAAAAGCTCTGATGGTTTTCCCGTTGGAATTCCGACGGAATTTCGCTCAAACTGTCTTGCCTACACACGGTCACACCAAATTCCAACGGTCAATAACACAGCGGCATACAACACGTTCGACGGCACTATAAAAGGGAAGTTTAATGCTTCCGAGCATGCGTCAAATTGTTTCAGAGCATGCGTCGGAATTTTGCGTGTCGGAATTACATACACACGATCGGAAAATCCGATAGAAAGGTTTTCCGTCGGAAAAATTAAGAACAGGTTCTCAATCCAAAGTCCGTCGGAAATTCCGACAGAAAATGACCGATGGGCATACACATCGTCGGAACATCAGATGAAAAGCTCCCATCGGACTGTTTCCATCGGAAAATTCCGACCGTGTGTACGCCGCATGAGACGGTCTTTACCAGTTTCTTGTTACATTGCAGCAGTTTTTACCAGTTTCTTGTTACACTGGGGTAGATTTACCAAAACTGTCACACTCAGAATCTGGTACAGCCGTGCCAAAGGGCCAGGGACTTGTTTTGCAAAATTCTCGCAGGTAGGGCAGCCCATTGAAATGGCTGGGCTGCCCTACACACAACGCACAGAAAGCGCACGCACAACATCGCACCTGCATGGGCCTAGGAGACCAACCAGGAGTTTGCAGCTTACAGCCGAGACTTCGCACACAGGTCTTCACTTTGTGATGCAGAAAAGGGGCAACTACAGAACTCCTGCGGGTTTTCGGGCAGACATTCGCTGTCATGTTATACTGTAAATTGCACTGACAATACATGCTGGGTGATAAGAGATGTCACATAAACCCAGCTGACCGCGTGCCCCCCACCCCCCTCCAACCTGCAATCTGACAAGCGAGGTTAGTGACAAGTGAGACTGTTTGAGTTACACAACGTGTGTCACATCGCAGCGCATGCAGAGGTCACCCTGTTAACAGGAACCTTACTTAACCCCTTTTAGAACTAAATAAGGTTTTTTTTTGTTTTGTTTTTTTGCGCCATCACATTGCTGGAAAGTAAGAGACGTGAAGAATTCATTTTCTGACAAATTATTGTTCAGACTGCAAAACTGTGTCATGTGATCAGCGGGTGACAGCTGACGTATGCGACCCCACCACCCACCACAACGTGCCTTTATCTCAACTAGTATATCTAGGGATGAGCTAAATTGAGAATTTTCATTTCCAAAAAAATTTGCTGAAAATTTGGTGAAAATTGGGAGATTTGGGCGAACTGCATTAGTCAATAGAGAAGGAGAGGTGAAGGTGGTTTTTGGTGCAATGGGATTTAAATGACTTCTTTCAACTATCCTTACCTGTTTTTGTTTACCATTATGGTTTTTGTTTACAGAAAGAAAATGAACAACAAAAACAGTATAAAGTGACGGAACATAATTATACCCCAAAAAATAAAAACAAAAACACAAAGAACATGCTAAATGAAATAATCGAAGTAACCAAAAAAATAACAAATAAATAAAAACAAAACGTCCTCTAAATAAAAAAAGCGGTGTTTAACACAGATTTTGTTAAAGCCCTTTGATGGCATGTTACCAAAGAGGATACCCCACAATCCTATAGACATACCCCAGAGGATACCCTCCATTAGAATATACCAGTGTTTTTCAACTCCAGTCCTCAAGGTGCCCCAACAGGTCATGTTTTCAGGATTTCCCTCAGATGAAACTGCTTTGGTAATTACTAAGGCAGTGAAACCGATCAAATCACCTGTGCAAAATAATGGAAATCCTGAAAACATGACCTGTTGGGGCGCCTTGAGGACTGGAGTTGAGAAACACTGGAATATACACACCCTAAAGCAGTGATGGCGAACCTTTGCAGTGGCACCCCAGATGTTTTGGAACTACATTTCCCACGATGCTCTCCTACACTGCAGAGTGCATGAGCATCATGGGAAGTGTAGTTCCAAAACATCTGGGCTGCCAAGGTTCACCATCACTGCCCTAGAGGAAACACTCCATCCCAATATACATACCCCAGAGGATACCCTCCATCCCAACAATACATTCCCCAGAGGATACCCTCCATACCAACAATACAGATCCCAAATGATACCCTCCATACCAACAATACAGACCCCAAATGATACCCTCCATACCAACAATACAAACCCCAAATGATACCCTCCATACCAACAATACAGACCCCAAATGATACCCTCCATACCAACAATACAAACCCCAAATGATACCCTCCATATCAACAATACAGACCCCAAATGATACCCTCCATACCAACAATACAGACCCCAAATGATACCCTCCATACCAACAATACAAACCCCAAATGATACCCTCCATATCAACAATACAGACCCCAAATGATACCCTCCATACCAACAATACAGACCCCAAATGATACCCTCCATACCAACAATACAAACCCCAAATGATACCCTCCATACCAACAATACAAACCCCAAATGATACCCTCCATATCAACAATACAGACCCCAAATGATACCCTCCATACCAACAATACAGACCCCAAATAATACCCTCCATACCAACAATACAGACCCCAAATAATACCCTCCATACCAACAATACAGACCCCAAATAATACCCTCCATACCAACAATACAGATCCCAAATGATACCCTCCATACCAATAAAAAAAAAAAAAAAAATATATATATATATATATATATATATATATATATATATATATATATATATATATATATATATACACATATACACACACACACACACACACACACACACACACACACACACACACCCCCCCAGAGGATACCCTACATACTAAAGCATACCCTCCTTCCCAATATACATACTCCAGAGAATACCCCAAAGTATATCCTCCATCCCCCCAATATACGTACTTCAAAAGGAGATAGATAGATGTCTATCTATATACACTCACACACACCCACACACACATCTATCCACACACACACACACACTACATACTCCAGAGGATGCCCTCCATCACAAAATACAAACCCCAGAACATAACCCACATCACAATATACATACCCCACATCCCATGATACAAACCCCAGAGGATACTCTCCATACACATACCGCAGCAGATTTTCCACATCCCAATACACATAGCCCAGAGGATACCTTCCATACTAATATACACACTCCATAGGATACCTTCTATTCCAATACACATACCCCAGCAGATACCCCACATCCCAATTCACATACTACAGAGGATATTCTGCATCTCAATTTACCCCAGAGGATACCCTCTTTCCCCATATACATACCCAACAGGTTTCCCTTCGTCCCAATGCACATATCTCAGAGGATACTCTCCATCCCAAATATACATACCCCTGAGGATACCCGTCATTTTAATACATAAAACCATGTTCCAATATACATTCCCCAAAAGATACCCTCCATTGCAATATACATACTCCAGAGAATAACCTCAATCCCAGTATACAAACCCCAGAACATACTCCACATCCCAATATACATACCCAAGCAGATTTCCCACATCCCAAAATACATAGCCGAGGATACCCTCCATTTTTGAAATACATACTCCATAGAATATCCCCTATTCCAATACACATGCCAATTCACACACCCATTATACAAATACACATACTGCAGAGGATACGCTCCATCTAAATATACATACCCCAGAGGATATCCACCATCCAAAAGATACATACCCCAGAGATTATCCTCTATCTCCATATACATGCCAAACAGGTTTCCCTCCATCCAAATATACATACCCCAGAGGATACCCTCCATCTGAAAACACATACCCCAGAGGATACCTGGTAGCCTTAATAGACGAACGCCAGAAGATACCCTCCATATCAATACATATAGACCAGAGGATACCCAATATCCTAATACACATACCCCAAAATGTGTACCCTATAGTATATCCCACCTACCCCAGAAAAAAACACCCCATACAGATACCCCCACGTATGCCCTTCTGATCATAACCCAGCTCCCCCATATATCCGCTCCCCCATAAACATACCCCCAGATCACATCCCCCATATACCCCACTACTATCACATCTCCCCCAGATACCCCCTCTCCCAAAACACCTCCCAGATACCCCCTCCCCCATCACACCCCCAGATACCCCTCCCCAAAACACCCCCCAGATACCCTCTAGATCAGAGTTTCTCAACTCCAGTCCTCAAGGCGTCCCAACAGGTCATGTTTTCAGGATTTCCATTATTTTGCACAGGTGATTTGATCAGTTTCACTCCCTTAGAAATTACCACAGCCGTTTCATCTGAGGGAAATCCTGAAAACATGACCTGTTGGGGCGCCTTGAGGACTGGAGTTGAGAAACACTGCTCTAGATACACCCCAGATACCCCCAAAACACCCCCCAGATAACCCTCCCAAAACACCCCCCAGACACCCCCTCCCCCAAAACACCCCCCAGCCAAGCCTTCCGCCACCACACACCCCAGATACCCCCTCCCCAAAACACCCCCCCCACACCCACACCCCCTCCCCACCTCCCCAAAAAACACCCCCCAAACACCCCCCAGATACCCCCTCCCCATCACCCCCCAGATACCCACTCCCCAAAACACCCCCCAGATACCCCCTCCCCCATCACACCCCCCAGATACCCACTCCCCCATCACACCCCCCAGATACCCCCTCCCCAATCACACCCCCCAGATACCCACTCCCCAAAACACCCCCAGATACCCCCTCCCCATCACCCCCCAAATACCCACTCCCCAAAACACCCCCAGATACCCACTCCCCCTAGATACCCCCTCCCCCATCACACCCACTAGATACCCCCTCCCCATCACACCCCCAGTCTGATTACCCCCCCCCCCCCCCATACCCTGATCACACCCCCAGATACCCTCCCCTATCACACACCTTGGTACTGACCCATCCCCCCAGATCTCACCGGTCCTGCAGCGCCTCCTCCAGATGGTGTCGGTGGAGAGGATCTGGCGGAATTTGCGGCACACCAGGGCCAGGAGGGGGAGCTGTGTCCCGGGAAGGCAGGAGAAGATCTCCACCAGGATCTCCGGCGGCAGCTGCAGCAGAGAGCGGGGGGCCTCCTCCGCCCTGACCTCCTCCTCTTCCTCCTCCTCCACCGGGGCCCTTCGCCGGCACCCCCCGGCCTGACCCACCCCGCACAGCCGGGCGCACACCGCCATCCCTGACCGGAGCCTGCCTGACAGCGGGGCCCCGCCCCCTCCGTGCACACACCCGGGATCCGCCCCCCGCTCCGCCTTCCTCTGCATCCTTGCGGGTCCACTCCGACGGCGAGACACGCCCACCTCCGCACTCTCTGTGACAGCGGGACACACCCACCTTTCCTTCCACCATCCACAGAGGAGTATGCTCGGGTTTCCCCGCCCTCTGACTACACTGGAGGTTTCATCGACACGCCCACCGCCTGTCACTGCCCTTTACTACAAACACTGACAGCTTCCAGGTCAGCCTTTTACCCCGCCCAACAACAGTACCGCCCCCTCAGTCTAGTAGCTGCGGCCCCGCCCACCGACTAGTGTAGCTTTATCTCTTGGTGACTCTTGCAGGCCCCGCCCCTAATGGAACGCTGAGATACAAAATAACATAAGAAAGATACAAAGTAACTGCAGAGACGTGTATAAGGGAATACAGAGGAAGCGGGACTTCCCGGAGAGGAAATAAAACTCTTGCCCCGTGTGAGGATCGAACTCACGACCTTCAGATTATGAGACTGACGCGCTACCTACTGCGCTAACGAGGCGCTGAGAATGCCTGTTCCTGTTTTCACTGATCACTGTTAACCACCGAAAGACCGAGCCTCTTTCTGAGATTTGTTATTTTTTTGCTAGAAAATTACTTAGAATCCCCCAAACATTAAACATACACTAGAGAATAAAATGGCGGTCGTTGCAATACTTTCTGTCACACCGTATTTGCGCCGCGGTCTTACAAGCGCACTTTTTTTGGAATAAATACACTTTTTTGAATTAGAAAATAAGAGAACAGTAAAGTTTGCCCAATTTTTTTTATATTGTGAAAGATAATGTTACGCCGAGTAAATTGATACCCAACATATCACGCTTCAAAATTGCGGCCGCTCGTGGAATGGCGACAAACTTTTACCCTTAAAAATCTCTTTAAAAAAAATTCTACAGGTTGCATGTTTTGAGTGACAGAGGAGGTCTAGGGCTAGAATTGACAAACAAACTTTATAACTTGCGCCAAAGGAATAAATAATATCAAAATATAAAAATAAAAAACAAACAACTGCTGCTGCTGCCTGCAAAGGTTAAAAAACCTTAAAAGGTGAATAGAATGTATAGGGGCTGCGCTAGCTAAATATAGGGCTAGAATTATTGCTCTCGTTCTACCGATCGCCGCGATACCTCACATGTGTGGTTTGAACACCGTTTTCATATGCGGGCGCTAGTGACATATGCGTTTGCTTCTGCACCCGAGCTCGTCGGCGCAAGGTGCGTTTACATTTTTTTTTATTGTTATTTATTTTACCTTTTTTTTTACATTTTTACATTGTTTTTTAAAAAAAAAAAAAAAAATTGTGTCACTTTTATTCCTATTACAAGGAATGTAAACATTCCTCGTAATAGAAAAAAAGCATGACAGGCCCTCTTAAATATGAGATCCGGGGTCAAAAATACCTCAGATCTCATATTTACATTAAAATGCAATTAAAAAAAAATAATAATAAAAAAAATGTGTCATTTAAAAAAAAAAAAAAAAATGTCCCTTTAAGAACTATGGGCGGATGTGACGTCTTGACGTCGCCTTCCGCCCTGCAGTGATATGGAGATGGGCCTCCATACCCAGGCAGGGGACAGAGGCGTTCGCCTCCGCAGCTGCCAACGGCTCCGGTAAGTGGCGGAGGGCACCGGATCGCGGCAGAGGGGGGGGCCCTCTCCCGCCGCCATTAGAAGTTAGACATGTGCACAATAGAAAAATTTGTTTAGATTCATTTCGTTTCTGTTCGTTTCCGTTGATTCGTAACGATTCTTAAATTCGTAAGTCGTCGGTGTTCGTATTCGGACTCGTTCATATTTTCGTAGAGTTCGTTGATTCGTTTTTCCGTTAGTCTAATATTCGTTTATTCGAAATTCATATTTTCGTATTTTCGTTGTATTTTGTATTCGGACGCATTCGTATTTTCGTAGATTTAGTTACATTCGTACTTTCGTAAGATTGATTTATTCGTACTTTTGTAACATTGTTTTCGTAGATTCGCAATCGGAGCATAATTCATAATTTTATGTAATGTGTATGCTATTATTACATTGTAAGAGACACGGAAAATTACGAATCAAAAAAAAAAAGAAAAAAGTTACGAATGTACAAATTTTTTCGTTCAATCCATTCGAAGCACGTTAAGCAGCGCCATTGTAAGAGACACGGAAAATTACGAATCAACAAACAAAAAAAAAGTTACGAATGGACGAATTTTTTCGTTCATTTTGATTTTCGTTGTTTCTGTTTTCGTTTTTTCGGATTTTCATTCTTTCGTAGTTTTGTTGTTTCTAATTTTATTATTTAGTATTTTCGTTGTTTTTCTTATTCGTTCGTTTCGATAGTTCGTTATTCGTTAGAATTTTTAGCGAATCATTCGTTCATTCGTACGATAACGAATGAACGAATATAACGAATTTGAAACGGAAAACGAATCGTAACTAAACGAATTGCACATGTCTATTAAAAGTGATCTCGCAATGAATCCGCCGCAGAGACCACTTTTATCTTAAACCGGGCCGCCCGCTGAAGAAGAAGATACAGAGGTTATGGAAGCTCCTTTAAAGTACCGACGTATAACGACGGTGGGCGGTCCGGAAGTGGTCAAGAGAGGTCATTCTTACTTTACAAATTTTCTTATGGCCTTATATTATGGGATGATGGGGGTGTTACTAAAGATCTGCCCCCTCTAAGGCTCCATTCACAGGGAAGGAATCGCTGCGATTCTGCATGCGGTTCTGAATCGCCGTTCTGAATTGCCGCAAATCGCAGGACGCCCTTTGCGATCCCTGTTATTTTTACGGGCACTCAAATCGCCAAAATTGTCACCTGACAAATTGCGGTCAAATCGCACAAACAGAATCACTGGGCGCCTGTCGACCCAAAAGACGTTCAGAACATCTTTTGGGTGACACTCATCCCGCGATTCTGTTTGTACGATTTCGCCCACAAAACAGAACGCCATGTGAATGGAGCCTCAGGTTTGGTTCACACCTATGAAGTTTGCTTTTGATCCATTTCTGCAGTGATTTTTGCGGCGCGTTTTAGGTTTTTGTGCACACGTGTGTTTCTCGTGTTTTTCTTGATGCGTTTTTTGCATTTTTTATGCTTTTTTTGCCCATGTTGTGTTGGGCAGATTAAAAAACGCAAATCGCAGCAAAATCGCAGTAAAATTCAAGCAAAAAAAGCCTTACATGCTTTTCTGCAGCTTCTACATTGAAGGCTATTGAACCAAAAACGCACAGTTTTGCATTAAAAAAAAAAAAAAAAAAAGTCGATGGCCCTTTCCACAAACGCAGCGGCTGAAAAAAGCATAGATGAGGATGTGTCCCATAGGAAACCATGTTAAATGGACTGTAGTGTGTTTCTGCAAAGAGCACTAAAAAACGCATGGGTGTGAACCAGGCCTAGGGCTGGGTTCACACACTTGTGAATCGGATGCGTTTTTTTGCTGCATCTAATTCGCATAGCATGTGAATGTGACAGGCTTTCAATGAAGCCGGTTCACACATGTGCAGGGAGGCCACCGTGCGTTTTTTAAAAGGGTCCAGTGCGTTTTTGGGTCAGGTGGGAATTCAGGTAAAAAAAATAAAAATCGCACCTGAACCGTTGAACAGAAATGCACCAGACTCCGGACTGCAAACCACAGCCGCATATGTGTGAACCCAGCCTAAGGGTTTGTTCTCCCCAGGTGTAATCTAGAAACGCATTCAAAATCGCATGTTTTACCGCACCACATGAAAACGCACTGCCTTCTGCAGATGTTCGCAGGTGCCAATAACTCTTTAATTGTCACCCCCTCATCTGACCAATGCACATGCGTTTGTGCCCACCAAAAGGCACGGTACTGCGGTAGCATGCGTTTTGGTGTGGGGCAAATACAAAATTCATGCCTGCACCTTTTTTTTGCACATTTCAAAGGCATAGGGCAGCCCACTGAAATAATTGGACTGCCATAAACGTGCCATGCTGAAACACGCAAAAAAAAAATGCATGATCAAACGCACCTTTAAGGCGTGAACCAACCCTCTAGCTACATTTCCAATAGAGGCCGGCACTGCCACTCTGCTGAAAAGCGATCAGCGGTTGATTCGCTTAAAGAGACATTTGACAGCCAACATGTCACCTTGTCACCACCAGCTATAGCCCAGTAAATGGCGCACCACTGTGTTGCAACTGCGCGTGTGCATTACATGCGATTGCGGTTGTTGTGCGGTTGCAGCAAAACCCTATTTGCTTGAATGGGTCAAGTTCGGCAGTAGTATCCAGCTGAACATGACGGGGGGGGGGTTGTTTTTGCAGCAAAGTCTCGCAGCAGCGGCATTTGTACATCCCCATCTACTATCTTTGCCAATCAGGCTGTATTCAAACACCTCAGCGCTTTGAATCGCGGGCAGATTTGCTGCGATCTGAAAGCAGCGAGGTGTAAATGACAAATCGCAGAACGCACATTTGAGATGCCATTCATTTGAACGGCACCTAAACTCGTAGCAGAATCCCGTGAAGCTTGTCGCCCCAAAAAAATTCAGTAGCTACTTTTGGGCGACATGCTTCATGCGATTTGGGTTTGCTGCGATTGCAGCGCGATTCATCGCGTGAACCGCACCACCATTTTAGGTTTCATTGCGCTATAAACTAAAAAAAAGCATTATTTTTTACATTTTGCTAGAATAAATATCCCCAAAAAATATGTAAAAAACTAATATCTTTCTCAGTTTAGGCCGATATGTATTTTTCTACATATTTTTGGTTACAAAAAATCACAATAAGCGTATATTGATTGGTTTGCGCAAAAGTTATAGCGTCTACAAAATAGGGGATAGAATTATGGCCTTTTTATTATTATTATTATTTTTTTACTAGTAATGGTGGTGATCTGCGATTTTTATCGTGACTGCGACATTATGGCGGACACATCGGACACTTTTACCAGAGACCGTATTAATTAAACGAAAATCAGATGACATGTTCACATCCGACAAAAATATTATAGTCTTCACATCCAGCTTTTGTCGTACGAAAAAGCATAATTGGCTGTCGAAAGCACCGTACTAAAAATCCGAAAATCGTCAGATCGTACAAAATTTTACATCAGATTTTTATATAGTGAGTACGGGCCACTTTAGCCCCGGAAGATTTTACCCCCTTCCTGACCAGAGCATTTTTTGCATTTCGGCATTGCGTCGATTTAGCTGACAATTGCGCGGTCGTGCGACGTTGTACCCAAACAAACGTGACGTCCTTTTTCCCCCACCAATAGAGCTTTCTTTGATATTTGATCACCTCTGCGGTTTTTATTTTTTGCGCTATAAACAAAAAAAAAGCGATAAATTTGAAAAAAAAAGGAATATTTTTTACATTTTGCTATAATAAATATCCTCCAAAAATATATATATATATATAAAAAAATTATTTCTTTCTCAGTTTAGGCCGATATTTATTCTTCTACAAATTTTTGTTTACAAAAAAACGCAATAAGCGATTATTGATTGGTTTGCGCAAATGTTATAGTGTCTACAAATAGGGGATAGATTTATGGCATTTTTATTATTCTTTTTTTCTTTTTTTTTAGTATTTGTGGCGATCTGCGATTTTTATCGTGACTGCGACATTATGGCGGACACATCGGACACTTTTGACACTATTTTGGGACCATTGTCATTTATACAGCGATCAGTGCTATAAAAATGCACTGACTACTGTGTAAATGACACTGGCAGGGAAGGGGTTAAACACTAGGGGGCGATCGAGGGGTTAAGTGTGTCCTAGGGAGGTGTTCTAACCTCTCTACGCCGCAATCGCGGGCCGCCAGCGAACATCGAGATCCCGGGACCCGTGGGCACACTCCCACGGCGCACGCCGCAAATTTAAAGGGACGTACCGGTAAGCCCATTTGCCTGTCAATTTTTTTCAGGGGGACCTGAACAGACGCTCTATGTATCTCTATGGAGCATCGGATGTCAGCTGTGACATGTCCGCTGACATCCGATCCACTCCGCTCCGCTAATTCCAGACGGATGGTGGTTCTATTTTCCATCTGGCGGATCGGATGAAAACGGACAGGCGGTCCGTTTTCATCTGATCTCCCCATAGAGGAGAGCGGAGATCTGACAGATCCATCTCTGCACAGTGAGCAGAGACAGATCTGTCATCCGCCGGCTCAGCGGGGATCAACAGATCGATCCCTGCAGAGCAAGCAGATCCGCATGTGTGAAAGGGGCCTAATGCCCCGTACACACGGTCGGAAAATCCGACCACAAAATCCATCGGATTTTTTCCGACGGATTTTGTCTGATACTCGTGTTGCATACACACGGTCGGACAAAGTTGTCGGAAAATCCGATCATTCTGAACGTGGTGACGTTCGTTGCGTACGACGGAACTACGTAGAGGCTAGTAGCCAATAGCTTTGGTCTTGTAATGTGATCTGAGCATGCGTGGCACTTTGTCCGTCGGAATTCGCTACACACGATCGGAAAAAGTCCTATAGGACTTTGTTGTCGAAAATTTGAGAGCAGGAGATAAAACTTTGTCCGTCGGAAAATCCGACGGAAAAAGTCCGATGGAGCCTACACACACGGTCGGAATTTCCGACAACATTGTCCGATAGGACATTTTCTGACGGAAAATCCGACCGTGTGTACGGGGCATAAGACGGGGATGCTATTAAAGTTTGTGTGTGTGTAAAGGCAGGCGTCCCAATACTTTTGGTATTATAGTCTATATATATGATCATTCAATTTATAGATCGCAACTTCAGTCGATATTGTATGTGTTGCATCATTCAGTCGTTTATTCAGTGGTGAACTGCTTGTTTGCAATCGCTCGTACTTGGACTAATCACAAATCCATACATGTATGGCCAAACTAACATTGGTAAGGCTGGTCCTTTGGTGGCCACACACGCTTCAATTTTTTTTTTTTATCCCATCAATCTGCAATTCGATCAAAACAATAGACTCAGCTATAAATCAAATAGCCATAACATTCCTTCTGGCTGATTTAGACTCAATTTCGATTGGAAGACAGGTTGTCGATTGTTTTGCATTGATCGGTAGCATTGAAATTGCGTGGTGGAAACAGAGATGCGATAGACTGCCTACAATTGTAAGTAAATCTAGCTACACACTATACAATTTTCCGTTGATTTTGTTTCCTTTAGATTTACCAAAACCATATAATATGAGATCAAACCTAAACATTTGTATGCAATCGGACAGGCCCTGGGACTACATAGTTGAAGGTAAATCTAAAGGAAATCGAACAACAAAAGTTGTATAGTGTGTATCCAGCTTTATGATCGTATCTTAACTGTCAATCAAAATCTGCACTGCATAATCATTGGTAGCTATAAAGCCAACCATACCTTACACAATCTGATTGTACAACGGCTCTGTAATACTTTGTATTTCGGCCATACACCATACCTCCTGACTTTTTGAGATGGGAATGAGGGACACCTATCAGCAAAAGTATGCAGGCATAGGACACACCCCTTGCCACGCCCCCTTAAAAGGAGAATTGTACAAAAAAACAAGATTGGTTAAACCCACAAGTGTTTTTTTTTTACCACTACTATTCCTTTATATTGATATTTGGAATTTACAAATGCAGCAATTTAGAAATCAGATGAAAGGTTTAGCGCTGGAAACACTTTTTGAAAGATAAAAAGTGCATTTTATCTACAACTATATAGATCAGACCAAAATGAGGGACAAATGAGGAGGAAAGAGGAACAGGGGGACATTGCTCCAAATCAGGGACAGCCCCTCGAAATCAGGGACAGTTGGGAGCTATGCATACACTATACAATCATATAGGATCTCCATACAATCTTCTTTACATTTAACAATTGTATGTAATATAAGGACAGACCCAAACAACCCATTCCCCCTTTTTTTTCCAATCAGGCAGGCGCTTGCACTACATAGTTCATGGTAGATCTAAAAGCTATTGAATAGTACATGGGCAACTTAACCACGTGGCATCCGCGCTATGGCCGAATGACTGCCACATCGCGGATCTCAATTCCCGGGAGGACGTCATATGACGTCCTCCCCTGTGCACGCTCCCTGCACGCGCCCTGTAGGGCACACGCGGGACGCGCTGTGATCACCGAGTCACTGAGACTCGGGTGATCAGCGATCCGAGTAAGGGGCGGGGGCGGGTCCCGGCCCCTTACCATGTGATCAGCTGTGAGCCAATGACAGCTGATCACATGATAAAAACAAAAGCTCGGTGATCGTTTTTTTTTCTCCTCACGCTGACAGCGGAGGAGAAAAAAAAAGCCAATCACCAGCTTATCTTAAAGGGACATCGGTCCCACCTTGCAATCCCCACAAGTGCCACCTTGCAATGCCCATAAGTGCCACCTTGAAATGCCCATAAATGCCACCTTGCAATGCCCATAAGTACCACCTTGCAATGCCCATAAGTGCCACCTGTCAATGCCCACAAGTGCCACCTGTCAATGCCCACCAGTGTCACCTATCAATGCCCACCAGTGCTGCCAATCAGTGCCACCTAAAAGTGCTGCCTATCATTGTAACCCATCAGTGACTATCACTGCCACCCATCAGTGCCCATCACTGCCACCTATCGATGCCCGTCACTGCCGCCTCATCAGCGTACATCAATGACAGACAAAAATAACCCATTTTATATTTTTATAACAACATTTTTAAATTCTGTCTTTTTTTATTTTTTTAACAAAAAATTAAAATCGCAGAGGTGATCAAATACCACCAAAATAAAGCTCTATTTGGGGGGAAAAAATTATAAAAATTTCATTTGGGTACAGTGTTGTATGACCGCGCAATTGTCATTCAAAGTGCGACAGCGCTGAAAGCTGAAAATTGGTCTGGAAAGGAGGGGGGGTTTAAGCGCCCAGTAAGCAAGTGGTTAAGGGAATTGTACAAGCAGATTGTATAGCGTATGGCCATCTTAAAGGAAATTGTACAATCAGACTGTAACATATGTGGTGAGCTCTTGGGAGACTTTGTAGTGTTTGATCAAATCCGTCCCCCCCCCCCCCCCCCCCCTAGGCGATGATTCAGCAACTTTCGTTTCTCCAATTGGTTTTTCCTCCTGTTTGTGGGCAGGTTTTCTAGAAAGCAGACGGGGCCCCGGGGAGAGCATAGTCCAGAAGGGCCCGGCCTCTTCCAGGAGGGGTCTGCGAGTGAACAAGCATTGTGCAGTGTTGATGTCCCTTCATTTAGGATTCAGGAAGATCCTCACTGATTGGCTGAAGGGTCTCACTTGTCATTGTCTTTCTCTAAGGGGGAGGGGAGGGGGGATGTGTTGTGGGTGGAGGCCTAGCCCCCCCCTTGGATGATAAGTCCTCCATCTTGAGTGTGGCAGCGAGATCTTATGCTGATTGGACATCAGTGAAAAGTGCACCTGTTATTTACATTGCCCCCAACACATTACTGATACCCTTATTGAGGAACAAGGCACACAGAGCCTCTGTGACCTCTCCAATGATTCTCAGGCTAGGTGTGTACATTTTATATTCTACTGGTGGTTAAAGAAGTCACAAAGACTTGAGGTACAAAGTGCCTCCTTCCAAACAGGCCGTGTTTTAAACCACTCACCCATTTCTTATCTCTGTTGGGGTTTCAAACAGTGAGATGTCTGTTCCCGGGTTCCAAGCTCAAGGCTTTTCAAGATGAAGGGTTCCCACCAAACCCGGGTCTGTCCACCTGCTGTGCCCATTATGAGGGGTTCACACCATCCCTTCCCTGAGTTCTCGGGTCTGTACACCCGCTGTGCCCATTATGAGGGGTTCCCACCATCCCTGTGCTGAGTTCCCTGGTCTGTACACCCGCTGTGCCCATTATGAGGGGTTCCCACCATCCCTCTGCTGAGTTCCTGGCTCTATACAACCACTGTGCCCATTATGAGGGGTTCCCACCATCTCTTCCCTTAGTTCTGCGGTCTGTACACCCGCTGTGCCCATTATGAGGGGCTTTCACCATCCCTGTGTTGAGTTACTTGCTCTGTACATCCACTGTGCCCATTATGAAGGGTTCCCACCATCCCTGTGCTGAGTTCCTTGCTCTATACACCTGCTGTGCCCATTATGAGGGGTTCCCACCATCTCTTCCTTGAGTTCCTGTGTCTGTACACACACTGTGCCCATTATGAGGGGTTCCCACCCTCCCTGTGCTGAGTTCCTGTGTCTGTACACCTGCTGTGCCCATTATGAGGGGTTCCCACCATCCCTGTACTGATTTCCCAGGTCTGTACATCTCATGTGCCCATTATGAGGGGTTCCCTCCACCCCTGTGCTGAGTTCCTTGGTCTGTACACCTCATGTGCCCTTTATGAGGGGTTCCCACCATTTCTGCCCTGAGTTTCGGGGTCTGAAGACCCACTGTGCCCATTATGAGGGGTTCCCACTATCCCTGTACTGATTTCCCAGGTCTGTACACCCAGGGCCGATCCTAGGGTCACAGACGCCTGGGTGCAGAAATATTTCTGGCGCCCCCACGTGGGCGTGGTCATCTTACCAACTCCTCCCCTTTACAAATGTTTCTATGACAACGACTTCAACACAGAGATGTACCCGTAAGAAGTCTTCGTTACCCTGGGATCCTCCCATGATCTTTTACCTAATGAGACCTGGAGGGGAGTCTCTCGGATGCACACAGAGGGGGCTTCTGTTAGAGAGTCTATTAGAAAGAGCCCCCAGACATAGTACAGGAGGTGGTCAGAGACTGTAGACATGATACTAGAGACAGTCAGAGACTGCAATCATAGTACAGGAGATGGTCAGGCTGCACACAATACAGGAGATGGTCAGAGACTGCAGACATGTTACAAGAGATGGTCAGAGACTGCAGACATGTTACAAGAGATGGTAGTAAATAATGGCCGATCGGCCCTCTCACCTGACCCAGCGATACAGCAACAACGGTTCCTCTGATCAGGAGTCTGCTCACTCTGAATTGCCCGTGGCGACTCCGCTGGGTAGAACCCATATCTGTATTCCTGCAATGACTCCATTCCTTCCTCCACCAGGGATGGCGCCAGGCTGTGTGGCTTTCTCTCTCTCTGATGGTGTTCTCTCAGCACTGCCCTCTCCCTCTGGAGTCCTGGGTGCCCTTCCCTGAAAGCCTTCCCGGGCTCCTGGCTTTCTCTCTCCCATTCAGCTGAGCATGCTGTGGGCTGCAGTTTCCATGTTACAGTGGGGCTGCCAGTCCTTGGGACCACATGTCCCACAATCCTTTTCTTTGCTCCTTTGTTTTTTCTTCCCTGGCCGTTATGAAGGCGGGGGAAGAAACATAGTGTGCCGCTCATTAGTACAGCAGCGCACGAGGAGGTGAGGGAGAGGGGAAATAAGAGCCCGCAGCTGCAGTGGCATCACTAGGGTTGGTGTCACCTGGTGCAGTAAAACATGGTATCACCCCCTCCACCTATAGTCGTCCCTCAGTACAGACCCCACTCCGTCAGTGCAGACCCTTCACTAAGTATAAATACCTCCGTCAGGACAGACCCCCCCCCCATCAGTATAGACCCCCCTCAGGACAAACCTTTCCCCCCCTACATTAGTACAACCCCCCCAGAACAAACCACCCCCTCCATTAGTACAGACCCCCAGAACAAACCACCCCCCCCCCCTCCATTAGTACAGACCCCCAGGACAAACCACCCCCTCCATTAGTATAGACCCCCCAGGACAACCCCCCCCCCCCACATTAGTACAGACCCCCCCCACATTAGTATAGCCCCCCCAGGACAAACCCCCCATTAGTATAGACCCCCCAGGACAAACCCTCCCTACATTAGTATAAACCCCCCAGGACAAACCAGCCCGCCACCCACATTAGTATAGACCCCCAGGACAAACTACCCCCCCCACATTAGTATAGACCCCCTCAGGACAAACCACCCCCCCACATTAGTATAGACCCCCCCAGGACGAACCCCCCACATTAGTATAGACCCCCCAGGACAAACCATCCCCCCCACATTAGTATAGACCCCCCAGGCCGAACCACCCCCACATTAGTATAGACCCCCCCAGGACAAACCACCCCCCCCACATTAGTATAGACCCCCAGGCCGAACCACCCCCCACATTAGTATAGACCCCTCAGGACAAACCCCCCCCCACACATTAATATAGACCCCCCCAGGACAAACCCCCCCTACATTAGTATAAACCCCCCAGGACAAACCAGCCCGCCACCCACATTAGTATAGACCCCAGGACAAACCACCACCCCCCACATTAGTATAGACCCCCTCAGGACAAACCACCCCCCCACATTAGTATAGACCCCCCCCAGGACAAACCACCCCCCCCACATTAGTATAGACCCCCAGGCCGAACACCCCAAATTAGTATAGACCCCCCCAGGACGAACACCCCAAATTAGTATAGACCCCCCCAGGACAAACCACCCCCCCCCACATTAGTATAGACCCCCCAGGCCGAACCACCACCCACATTAGTATAGACCCCCCAGGACAAACCACCCCCCATTAGTATAGACCCCCAGGACAAACCACTCCCCACATTAGTATAGACCCCCCAGGACAAACCAGCCCCCATACATTAGTATAGACCCCCAGGACAACCCCCCCCCTACATTAATATAGACCCCCCAGGACAAACCACCCCTACATTAATATAGACCCCCCACCCCAGGACAAACCACCCCCCACATTGGTATAGACCCCCCAGGACAAAACCACCCCCCCCCCCCACATTAGTATAGACCCCCCCAGGACAAACCCCCCCCACATTAGTATAGACCCCCAGGACAAACCCCCACATTAGTATAGACCCCCCAGGACAACCCCCCCCACATTAGTATAGACCCCCCATTAGTATAGACCCCCCAGGACAACCCCCCCCCACATTAGTATAGACCCCCCCAGGACAAACCCCCCTAGACAAACCCCCCCCCCCCACATTGGTATAGACCCCCCAGGACAAACCACCCCCCCCCACATTAGTATAGACCCCCAGGACAAACACCCCCACCCCACATTGGTATAGACCCCCCAAGACAACCCCCCCACATTAGTATAGACCCCCCAGGGGCCAGGACAAACCCCCCCAGATTAGTAGACCCCCTAGGAAAACCCCCCCCCACATTTGTATAGACCCCCCCACCCCCCCCCCCACTTAGTATAGACCCCCCAGGACAAACCCCCCCCCCCCCACCCGGGCGGCAGCTGGATAGGACAGTGTGCAGCCGCGCCGCCCGGGTGGAGAACAGAGCGCGTGTGAGGCTTGTGCTGGTGGGCAGAAGGCGGAAGTTAAACACAGGACTCCTCCTGTGTTTAACTTCCGCCTCCCGCCCACCAGCACAAGCCTCACACGCGCCCCACCCCCCCCCCCCGGCTGTACCCATTATGAGGAGAGGAGGAGGGAGCGGAGCACTCTGGCGCTCAGCGCCCCCACCTCTGTGGCGCCTGGGTGCACTGCACCCCGTGCACCCCGGGACGGACCGGCCCTGTGTACACCTCATGTGCCCATTATGAGGGGTTCCCACCACCCCTGTGCTGAGTTCCTTGGTCTGTACACCTCATGTGCTCATTATGAGGGGTTCCCACCATTCCTGCCCTGAGTTTCGGGGTCTGTACACCCACTGTGCCCATTATGAAGATTCCCCACCACCCCTGTGCTGAGTTCCTGGCTCTATACACCCACTGTGCCCATGATGAGGGGTTCCCACCACACCTGTGCTGAGTTCCTTGGTCTGTACACCTCATGTGCCCATTATGAGGGGTTCCCACGATTCCTGTCCTGAGTTTCGGGGTCTGTACACCCACTGTGCCCATTATGAGGATTCCCCACCACCCCTGTGCCGAGTTCCTGGCTCTATACACCTGCTGTACCCATTATGAGGGGTTCCCACCATCCTTGCTGTTTTTTTTTTGTTTTTTTTGTTATGGAGAATGTAACAGGGTAAGATGGGAACACATTAAAGCAGAACTCTCATGTGGTGAAGAATAATAGCCAGGAGTTCTCACCTTTGAATGTCACGGGATATAAGAAGAAAAGGTCTAACACACTTCACCGGGCTCCACCTATGTTTGTAATTTCACTTTTGGGTGGACTGACCCTTTAAACTGGAAATTTTTCAGACACGTTTCATTAGAACAATCTCTGTATTCTATTTGGAGCAATACACAGGAAGCCCTCGGTCATTGGTATGGTAATAATGGAAGACCAACACCCATCTGTGTAATTCATATTACAATGTAGATCTTTACCTGTCTCATTTACATGATGGCTTCATATCACACCCACCCAACACTGAATACCAGAACACCACTGGGGGGGGGGGGCTACAGGTCTCCATCACAACACTGAACCATTGACATCAGTCTCTGCACCACAGGAGCTTACACTCTAATGTCTCCGCACAGTCACTCATGTGAAACCTGATTGGTTGATAAATCTTGTCTTGTCTCTCTATGTAGATGACATGTCCCCTTCATTGTCTCGGTGACACATACAATCTGTACCGAGTACAATGACATTGGCGGCCCAGTGGGAGGAATCCGTCCCAGACTGGTGATTAGTATGCAGATGAGTCTATTTGCAGTGATATTGGCGTGCGCGGATTTTGTGCAGCTAATATAAGCATTAAATCTTTCATTGCCAGGTGGCTTCAGTACATAGAAGGGTAAGAATCTGACAAAAGACAAATACTGAGGTCTAAATTGTCCTCCAAACCCTGTATATTTAGAGGCAAAACATGTTAATGGTAGCTTTGGATGGAATGGGGAGCTGTTAGAACCCCTGTCAGGTTTGTATTGCTGGGTGAATCTAGATTTAAAGCAGGGGTCTCAAACTGATGGCCCTCCAGCTGCTGCAGAACTACAAGTCCCATCGTGTCTTTGCCTTAAGAAGTCATGCTTGTAACTGTCAGCCTTGCAATGCCTCATGGGACTTTTAGTTTTGCAACATCTGGAGGGCCGCCAGTTTGAGACCCCTGATTTAAAGCATCACACCATATTATTTAAGATATTTCAGACATAAGTTTATAGTAAAAACAAACTGTTTAAAAAGTCAGATCTCTAGCTGTATGAAGGTGACCAACATTTGCACAGTCAAAACAAAAATTGCCGTGTTTTGTATGATATGATTATTTCCTGTGATTGCCTGTGCCATCTAGTGGTCATAATATTATATTGTTCCTGAAATACTTCAATCAGAAAAAGGATCACAATATGGTCACTAGATGGCGCTGATTAACATAGAATATAATCATATGGGACCACATACAGCCTTTTTTTGTTGTGACTGTGCAAATGTTTATCACATTCATACATTCATAGAGCAAATTTAGCATCTGTTAATATATATATATATCTATATCTATATCTATCTATCTATTACTATCTATCTATCTATCTATCTATCTATCTATCTATCTATATCTATACATATATATCTATATACATATATATATATATCTACATAAATAGATCTAATATGTTTCTGGGGCTACACTCTAGCCCCCTCTCAACATAGCTGAAATGTAACATAAAAGATAAAAATAAATTATAAATAATTTATTCTAAAATCGAAAGCCAGTGATGGATATTGGACTGATGAAAATAAAATGATAATAATTGTACTAATATATAATAAATTATATGATACTGTATTTATATATATATATATATATATATATATATATATATATATATATATATTATCTCACAAAAGTGACTTCAACGCACAGAAAAATGCACCTGTGTGATTTTCGGAAGCGCAGATCATTCATTTGTACATTATGGTGTCATATAATGCAGGTGCCTTTTTTTTTTTTTTTACTACTTTTATGTACATTGGGTGCAACCGTAACCATTTCTTTTTCTGGCATTTGTTTACAAGTAAAAATATGTATTTTTTGCCCCCAAACATATTATATATATATATATATATATATATATATATATATATATACAGTGGTGTGAAAAAGTGTTTGCCCCCTTCCTCATTTCCTGTTCCTTTGCATGTTTGTCACACTTAAGTGTTTCGGAACATCAAACCAATTTAAACAATAGTCAAGGACAACACAAGTAAACACAAAATGCAATTTGTAAATGAAGGTGTTTATTTTTAAAGGTGAAAAAAAATCCAAACCATCATGGCCCTGCGTGAAAAAGTGATTGCCCCCTAAACCTAATAACTGGTTGGGCCACCCTTAGCAGCAACAACTGCAACCAAGCGTTTGCGATAACGTGCAATGAGGCTTTTACAGCGTCCTGGAGGAATTTTGGCCCACTCATCTTTGCAGAATTGTCCTAATTCAGTTACATTAGAGGGTTTTCGAGCATGAACGGCCTTTTTAAGGTCATACCACAACATCTCAATAGGATTCAGGTCAGGACTTTGGCTAGGCCACTCCAAAGTCTTCATTTTGTTTTTCTTCAGCCATTCGGTGGTGGACTTGCTGGTGTGTTTAGGATCATTGTCCTGCTGCAGAACCCAAGTTCGTTTCAGCTTGAGTACACGAACAGATGGTCGGACATTCTCCTTCAGGATCTCTTGGTAGACAGCAGAATTCATAGTTCCTTTTATCACGGCAAGTCTTCCAGGTCCTGAAGCAGCAAAACAGCCCCAGACCATCACACTACCACCACCATATTTTACTGTTGGTATAATGTTCTTTTTCTGAAATGCAGTGTTCCTTCTACGCCAGATATACTTGGACACACACCTTCCAAAGAGTTCCATTTTTGTCTCATCGGTCCACAGAATGTTGTCCCAAACGTCTTGGGGATCATCAAGATGTGTTGTGGAGAAATTGAGACGAGCTTTGATGTTCTTTTTGCTCAGCAGTGGTTTTCTCCTTGGAACTCTGCCATGCAGGCCATTTTTGCCCAGTCTTTTCCTGATGGTGGAGGCGTGAACGCTGACCTTAACTGAGGCAAGTGAGGCCTGCAGTTCCTTGGACGTTGTTGTGGGGTCTTTTGTGACCTCTTGGATGAGTCGTCGCTGCGCTCTTGGGGTAATTTTGGGCGGCCGGCCACTCCTGGGAAGGTTCACCACTGTTCCATGTCTTCGCCATTTGTGGATAATGGCTCTCACTGTGGTTCGCTGGATTCCCAAAGCTTTGGAAATGGCTTTATAACCCTTTCCAGACTGATAGATCTCAATTACTTTCTTTCTCAATTGTTCCTGAATTTCTTTGGGTCTCGGCATGATGTGTAGCTTTTTAAGGATCTTCTGGTGGACCTTACTGTGTCAAGCAGCTCCTATTTAAGTGATGCCTTGATTGTGAACAGGTGTGGCAATAATCAGGCCTTGGTGTGGCTAGAGAAATTGAACTCAGGTGTGGACAACCACAGTTATAGTATGTTTTAACAAGGGGGCAATCACTTTTTCACACAGGGCCATGATGGTTTGGATTTTTTTTCACCTTTAATAATAAACACCTTCATTTACAAATTGCATTTTGTGTTTACTTGTGTTGTCCTTGACTATTGTTTAAATTGGTTTGATGTTCCGAAACACTTAAGTGTGACAAACATGCAAAGGAACAGGAAATGAGAAAGGGGGCAAACACTTTTTCACACCACTGTACACATACACACACAGTATCTCACAAAAGTGAGTACACCCCTCACATTTTTGTAAACATTTTAATATATCTTTTCATGTGACAACATTGAAGAAATGACACTTTGCTACAATGTAAAGTAGTGAGTGTACAGCTTGTATAACAGTGTAAATGTGCTGCCCTCAAAATATCTCAACACACAGCCATTAATGTCTAAACTGCTGGCAACAAAAGTGAGTACACCCCTAAGTGAAAATGTCCAAATTGGGCCCAAAGTGTCAATATTTTGTGTGGCCACCATTATTTTCCAGCACTGCCTTAACCCTCTTGGCATGGAGTTCACCAGAGCTTCACAGGTTGCCACTGGAGTCCTCTTCTACTCCTCCATGGAGCTGGTGGATGTTAGAGACCTTGCGCTCCTCCCCCTTCTATTTGAGGATGCCCCACAGATGCTCAATAGGGTTTAGGTCTGGAATCATGATTGGCCAGCCCATCACCTTTACCCTCAGCTTCTTTAGTAAGGCAGTGGTCGTCTTGGAGGTGTGTTTGGGGTCGTTATCATGTTGGAATACTGCCCTGCAGCCCAGTCTCCGAAGGGAGGGGATTATTCTCTGCTTCAGTATGTCACAGTACATGTTGGCATTCATGGTTCACTCAATGAACTGTAGCTCCCCAGATTCAACGTCTCTGTTTGTTCTAGTGTCAACAAGACAGGAAGTGATGGGAAATATACAGTTGTCACCAAAACAGGAATAGAGAGGATATCTCTCAATAGGGACAACTGTCCCAGTGAAAAGAGGAATTTCCTCACTTTGGAAAGATTTCTTCTTACTTCCTGACGTGTCAATGAGACAGGAAGTGATGGAACATTTATAGTTGTTGCCACTACAAAAAGGAATAGAGGGAGCAGTGACAACTGTCTAAGAGGGGGGAATTTGCACTCTTTGTAGAGTTTCCCCGGTCACTTCCTGTTGTGTCAATGGGACATGAAGGAATGGGACAGAAAGTTAGGGGAAACTCTCTCCAATGGGACACCAACAAATACACTTACTGGATTTCTAACCTCTCTGTAGTCTACAAAGAACATTTTTGTCTGTACATATACTTTCCAGGCACTGGCAGGACATGTGTCCCAGTCACGAGGACAGTTATATAACAGGACAGGCGAGCGGTGTGTGTCACACTGGAATGCAGGAAATGTGCTGTCAGCGGGGTTAAATCATGAACTAGTAAACAGGTTTAGTACATAGCTGAGATATTTAGATGATGCCCCGGGGACACTGAGGATGAACCGACCAATCCGTGATGAACAGAAACCGTTTATAAAATATTTTACAATTATAATCAATGAGGAGTCACAAAAATAGCCTGAAAATAACAATAAACACTCATCTGTTTTATTCTACATGTATGTATGACATCAGGAAAGGCAACACATGAGCCACAAGCTGTCACTTGGTGATCTGGTCAAATGACCAATACTGAGAAACTGGTTGGATGGACTTGGTCAGAGGATTTTGGGGAAGGGGGTGTTCAGGCAGAGCCAATTCCGAGACCTTCTCTGCCTAAAAATTCCCCCAATGTCAGCATCTAAAGAGCCTCCTCATCCACAGAAGTCTCCACATTGGTCCATTGACAATGTCCCATTTTTGGCCAATTCACTGGCGCACACAAGGTGCTCTATACTGGTCACATGACCAGTGTCTCCACATTGGTCTGTTGATGGGTGTCCCTTTTTGGTCACATGACTGGCAGCTCAGTTTTGGTCACATGACCAGCGCCTCCAAATTGGTCTGTTGACGGGAGTCCCTTTTTTTGGTCACATGACAGGGGCCTTCACTTTGGTCACATGACCAGTGCCCATACATCAGTCCATTGAGACCCATTTTTGGTCACATGACTGGTGCCTTTGCTTTGGTCACCTGACCAGTGCCTCTACATTAGTCCATTGAGGGGTGTCCCATTTTTGGTCACATGACTAGTGCCTATACATCAGTCAATTGAGTGTTCCTTTTTTGGTCACATGAC
Source organism: Lithobates sylvaticus (assembly GCA_028564925.1). NCBI lineage: Eukaryota > Metazoa > Chordata > Amphibia > Anura > Ranidae > Lithobates > Lithobates sylvaticus. The sequence continues at coordinate 21,570,007 of CM053034.1, forward strand.
CAGCACCTCTACATCAGTCTATTGAGGGGTGTCCCATTTTTGGTCACATGACTGGTGCTTTTGCTTTGGTCACACGACCAGTGGCTCTACATCGGTCCATTGAGGGGTGTCCCATTTTTGGTCACATGACCAGTGCCTCTATATCAGTCCATTGAGGGGTGTCCCATTTTGGTCACATGACAATCGCCTTTTCATAAATCACTTGACTGGTGTTCCTTCTGTGCTTCCATGTCTTGTGTCTCTTTATTGGTCACATGATCAATGCCTCTGCTGGGTCATGTGACTGGTGCCATTATTATATCAGATGTTGGTGAATAATGATTTTTTTTTTTTCTCTTTGGAAAAATAAATGATAAACACCATGTTAGGTGTCAATGAGGATTTTGCAGTAAAGATGATCAATTCGATTTTCTCTTTGCAGAAATCTGGAAACACGTGCCAGATATTGGACCTAATTCGATCCTTAGCGGGAAATATTCTACAAACAATAAAAGATCACAGAATAAAAAAAAACTATAATATAGCATAAAATAATATAACACAACAATATAATACAATATAACACAATAATATTAAAAAAAATATTACACAACAATATAATATAACATAATACAATATAACACAATGATATCATATAATACAATATAACACAATAATATAATATAACATAATACAATATAATACAATATTATAATATAATATAACACAATAATATAATATAACACAATATAATATAATATAACATAATACAATATAACACAGCACTATAATATAACATAATACAATATAACACAATAATATAATATAATATAATACAATATAATACAATAATATAACATAATACAATATAACACAATATTATAATATAATATAACACAATAATATAATATAGCACAATATAATATAATATAACATAATACAATATAACACAGCACTATAATATAACATAATACAATATAACACAATAATATAATATAATATAATATAATATAACACAATATAATATAACATAATAATATAATATAGCACAACATAAATATTATACAATATAATAAAAATCAAAAATCATATAGTACAACATAAAATATTTTATTGATAGAAAGTCATTATAAGTCTGAGAGTGCTATGACGCCAGTCTCTCTCCTGTCCCTGCTGGGAGTTGTAGTTCTCCCCCTCCACTATTTCACTGGCTCAGGGACAGGTAGCTCTGCGGGGAGAGTCACGTGTTCAGCCGGCCCCGCCCCCCTGCCACACGCAATATGGCGGCGGGGAGGCTCCGGGTGACGTAACATTTACGTCACGGGCCGTGTTTTGTTTTGCCTGGCCGGGGCGGGCGCCTCACATACAGACCGGAGAGCAGAGCGGAGGAAAGATGCCGTCCGAGAAGAGCTTCAAGCAGAGGCGGACCCTGGGTGAGTGGAGGGGGAAAGGGTTAATGTCCCTCCTTATAGAGGGGAGGGAAGGGTGTGTTCATCTCCATGGAGCCTCTGAGTGCAGGGAAGGGGAAGGAAAGGGTTAAAGTTCATGTCTTCTCCCTGTACCTCCCAGTCCCCGGACCATGTAGGAGTGAGGAGAGGAGGTCAGGGAAGGGTTAATGTATATGGGGGGGGGGGGGGGGGGGGGTCACCTGCTGCCAGTTGGAGTGTGAAGGGTTAATCTCCTGTATGCCGAATATGGTGTACCCCCCCACGTCCTTCCCTGGGGGTGAAAGGGTTAGAGCCCCAGTTGTGGAGGCCCCTCTGGGGTGTAACCTGTTACTTTGTATCATCAGACCCCCCCCCCCCCACCTGTCTCTGATCAGCTGGAAGGGGGAGGGGGTTCTTGTCTTGGGGGGGCACATTGAGGCATTGGTTTTTTTTTATTGCTACTTTGTATTTGTAGCTCTACCTGATCCGTCTCACCTGACAGCTGGAAGGGTTAATCCCCCCCCTCCCCCAGGGTATACAAATCCTGAAGTCCTTTGGGGGGGGGATGATAAAGGGTTAATGCCCTTGGTTGTTTCTTTGTCTATAGAGGCCCCAGTGTTGGTGTTATTTGTTTTCACAGGAGGGCAGATAGGACTATAGAGTCACCATTGCTGATTTGTATATGGATACTTTGTATCTTATCCTTAACCCTTTAATAACCAGATATTACATGTTTGTGTTCCTCCTCCTAGGTGTGTTGCACTGTAATTTGTATGTTTGTCCTGAGCTCCCAGATATAGAGGAGGGGGGGGGGGGGTTATCTGAAAGGGTTAACACCTGCCCAGCCCCTGAGATGACTGCAGAACGTTTTATTTTCACTTTCTGTCTCTCCTGCATCATACCTGTTACTTTACTCTGATTCCTCTGACCATGGAGGGGCTGCCTGGAAAGGGTTAATCCCCCTCTGTTATGTTTAATTGCTGTGTTTTTGTTATATGAGGAAATAACACTCCCCTCCTCCCACCTCTCCTTTATAGGGGTTCATGCCCCCCCACCCATACAGGAGAGAGGGCAGGAAGGGTTAACCCCCCCCCCATACAGGAGAGAGGGAAGGGTTAATTCTCCCCCATACAGGAGAGATGGAAGGGTTAATTCCCTCCCATACAGGAGAGGGGGAAGGGTTAATTCGCCCCCATACAGGAGAGGGGGCAGGGAAGGGTTAATTCCCTCCCATACAGGAGAGGGGGCAGGGAAGGGTTAATTCCCTCCCATACAGGAGAGGGGGCAGGGAAGGGTTAATTCCCTCCCATACAGAAGAGGGGGAGGGGTTAATGCACCCCCTATACAGTAGAGGGGGAAGGGTTAATGCCCCCCCCCTATACAGTAGAGGGGGAAGGGTTAATGCCCCCCTATACAGTACAGTGGGAAGGAAAGGGTTAATGCCCCCCTTATACATGAGATGAGGGAGGGTATATTGCCCCCTTATACACAAGAGGGGTCAGGCAAGTGTTAATGTCCCCCCTATACAAGAGAGGGGTAAGGGTTAATGTCCACCCACTATAAAGGGGGGGGTAATGCCCCCCTTCACAAGGGAGGAAGAAGGGAAGGGTTAATGCCCCCTATACAAAAGAGGTTAAAGTTCAGGGGTACCTGGGGACAATAGAGGGTTAATGCCCCCACCCACAGCATAAAGTGAGACTCTGGGACCTTTCCTGGGAAGGTGACTTCTTGTAGTGGAGGGATATCAATTGGTCACTTTTGTATCTCTTACCCAAAATATCCTCCAGAAAAGGTGATTATTATAATAATGTACCAGGAAATGCAAAGCTGGCGCTCCAAGGGTTAATGCCTACCTCCTTGCACATGGGATAACAATTTATTGTCGCTCGATACCTTCTCTCCCCCATCCCAGCCTGGAGCGCTGAGGGTTAATACCCCCTCTAGGGGCACCTGATGGCAGCCATGGGGTAACAGCGGGGAGGTATCCGGTGACTTTGCGAGGGCAGCTGGCGGAATATTGCAGCGTTCTTCTGGTCCGGGTTGATGATGACCCCGCTGGTAATCCAGGCAGAGAGCGGATGAAATCATCTTTTTGCAGACACTGCGGATTGCTGGCGGTGGGGGACGGGAGGGGGTCCTGTGCTCGGCACACAATGCGCCAGGCCTGACCGCAAAATAACGGACGTTATTTGGATTATTTCCTGGTTGGCGCTGTAGTGACGCCTGTTTGCGTCATATGTTTCTAAGCGTAGAGCGATGTAGTCCTTGATCGGGTTCTGGAAATCCCTGAATGTCAACGATTTACTTCCTGTCCATACCATGTACGAGCGACTCATATATATCATCAATACGATAGTCTGCGTGGGACGGCGTCAGCGGTGTTTTTGTCAAAAGCTGCGTTCGCTATCTGAACATAAGATATCTTAATAGGACATGCCGCGTCCAAAGGAACGCAACGCAGGCCCTGAGATGCCATGTGTACGGCCCAATTGGGTTGATGAGGTTTAGTCGCTCTGCGATTGACAAGCCTTTTAAATGCAGGAAACAAATGTCTGTGGGCATGAGCCCTCAGCAGGTTATGGTCTGTGCCCATCCATTCTGCTGCAGGCGTTAACTTTTTCCATCTGCTGGGAAGTGATCTGCAATTTTCATTGTGGGGATCTCTTCAGGGCCTGATGTAAGCGAGACGCATGCCATCGCGTGTCATTGTAGGACGGAGCTCCGGCCTTTTCTAGGTCATTCCGGGGGAAGCTTGAGGTGGATTTAGTCCCGGCTGGTGCCAGTCTGCTGCCTGGTTGGGTAATGCTCAGGGTGTGCCCTTGCTGGTTGTCGGAGCAGCAGATCTGTTTGATGAGGGAGCACAAAGTACCGTAACCTGGGGCAACCGCATCCCTTTAAATCTCTGGCCCTTTAAATAATACAAAAAGCCATTTGTTAAAAAAAATAAAAAAAAAATAATACAAAAAGCAATTGTGAAAAATTAGATTTTGCCTTCAACGCACAGAAAATGCACCTGTGTGATTTTTGGAAGCGCAGAGCATTCATTTGTACATTATGGTGTGATATAATGCAGGTGCCTTTTTTTTTATTTTTTTACTCTTTGGGTTTTTTCTCTGCATTGGGTGCAATCATAACCATTCTGACAGTATTTTTCAAAAACACACAAACACAAACAAACAAACAAACAAACAAACAAACAAACAAACAAACAAACAAACAAACAAACAAACAAACAAACAAACAAACAAACAAACAAACAAACAAAACACACACAGTATCTCGCAAAAGAGTACACCCCTCACATTTTTGTAAATATTTTCTTCTATCTTTTCATGTGACAACACTGAAGAAATGACTCTTTGCTACAATGTAAAGTAGTGAGTGTACAGCTTGTATAACAGTGTAAATTTGCTGTCCCCTCAAAATAACTCAACACACAGCCATTAATGTCTAAACTGCTGGCAACAAAAGTGAGTACACCCCTATATTTTTGGGGAAAAATAATACACTTTAATTTAAAAAAAATTCTAAAGTTAGCCCAATTTTTTTTGTATAATATGAAAGATTATGTTATGCCGAGTAAATAGATACCTAACATGTCATGCTTTAAAATTGCGCATGCTCGTGGAACGGCGACAAACTACAGTACTTAAAAAAAATCTCAATAGGTAACACTTTAAAAAAATTTCCAGGTTACCTGATTGGAGTTAGAGGAGATGTAGCGCTAGAATTATTGCTCTCGCTCGAACTCACATTTGTGGCGCGAACACTGATTACATTTGCAGGTCCGACTTGCGTATGCATTCGCTTCTGTGCGTGAGCACAGATGGATTAGGTGCTTTTTTTAATTTTTTATAATTTTTTTATATCACAATTATTCCTATTACAAGGATTGTAGAAATCCCTTTTTATAATAGAAATAAGCATTACAGGTCCTTTTTATATTGCGAGATCTGGGGTCAAAAAGACATCAGATCTCTCCTTTTACCTTTTTTTAAAAGCAAAAAAAAAAAAAGTCAACATTGATGGCCGAGAACAGGAAGTGACGGAGGTCGCTCTGGTCCTCCAAGGGCTCCCGCCGACTATAAAAGTGATCTTGTGGTGAATCCGCCGCCGTGATCAATTTTATCTGAAAGCCGGCCGCTTAACAAAAAAAAAAAAAAAAAAAGATAACCCGGTATTTACCGTGAAAAAACATGATTTATATTTACAGTTAGGCGGTCGGTAAGTGGTTAAAGACATAGTCCACCAACAAAAATAAATGCAGTCATTTTATTTATTTATCTTATTTGCATCGGAGCCTGCAAAGTATTGAAGTTGCGCTTAGTGGATAAGCGGATACAATGCTCTGCCTCCTGTAGACTCTCTTCCCCCAGCCGCAGGTCTGTACTGAGGACGGTGTCACCCTACTGGGTGAAGTATTGATGGACTACATCAGTGTTTATCGACCCTTTTTTTCAAACGAGGCGCCCTTTAAAATTCTGCACAATCTCAGGGCACCCAATTCTAAAATGTAAAAAAACGAAACAAATAGTATTATATAATGCTGCCACACACACGACACCCAACACCCAATGTTAGAAACCTGAAGGCACCTTTAGTTCAAAGGCTGGACTACAGGTGCTGCATTGAGATCTACGAGTCCCTCAGCCTCGGTGGCAGATGGGACTTGTAGTCTCCCTATTCACAGATTCCCATGAATGGATGACACATCTGTGTGGGCGGAGCCATGCACTGCTGAGTCAAATTAAAGGCAATGGCTGGAGCCAGTGGGAAGGATGACCCCTGGAATCAGTATACGGCTGTGGGGGGGCTGCTGACTGGCCATATGTCATGTTATACCCTAAACATATGTGTGACCTGAACATAGTCAGAAAGTTGGACTGACCCTTCAAATTAGTAGGTTCACCTTCTCTTCCCTTGTTGGGGGGGGGGGGGGGGCAGCTGCTATCGAAATCTGTGCGACAGGTGGGTGGGAAGCTCAGCACCTAGTGCATTGCAGCCAAAGCAACGTTGGTCACATGCAACTCCAGCATCCCCATGCTAATTTATAGTAATCTCTAAACGCATCTCGCATTGCTCCCTCTTGCCAGCAGGGGGTGCAGATGAGTTCTTTACCTTTTACTGTGCATAAGGATACCTGCTTGACTCCCATCCCCCAACGCACAGGTTCTGGGGTCTCCAACTGCTAGATCTGCCTCGTATACTAAAGTTAAACCTTTTGGGGCACTCTCGTTGATGGCACATCCTGGCTTTCAACCTGTGGATTGGAGGATGGGAGCCATGCTAGTGGGTAATGCTGAACCCTCCCCACTCACCTGCCCTCAGAGATCCAGATTGGGTTCCATTTACTCCTATGCGTCTCTTCTTTCTCTTCTTTCTCTTCTTTCTCTTCTTTCTCTTCTTTCTCTTCTTCTTTCTCTTCTTTCTCTTCTTTCTCTTCTTTCTTCTTTCTCTTCTTTCTCTTCTTTCTCTTCTTTCTCTTCTTTCTCTTCTTTCTCTTCTTTCTCTTCTTTCTCTTCTCCTTCTTTATTTATATATTTTTTTTCTCTCTGTCTCTACATGTCTCTGTCTCTCTGGCTCTGACATACACATCAATGCATGTCCGTGCAAGACAAAATGTGCGTGACGCTTTTTTTTTTTTTTTTTTTTCAATTCAGTGCAGGTACTGATGTATAGTTTGCTGCATTGTGGTTTAGGGCCAATTCACACCACATACAGTCCAGTGCGTTTTTTTTTTTAACGAGAAGGTTATATGGCTTCCAATGGCATAGTTCACACCAGTACGGTCAGCTCCAAGGAGTTCCAGGAAAAAAAAAAAAAGTAGAACAGATGCATTTTTCCTGCACTGGACTGTACTGGAACTCGGTAAAATGCATAAATGCACTGGACCTCAGTCCAGTGTGAAAAAAAAAAAGCATCTGGAAATGCATCAAAAACGCACATGCAGATACGCATCTGGAATGCATTTTTGTGGTGTGAGGCCCGGTTCAGACTGCTGCGGTGCGGGAGATCGCATATGATTCGCACCGCACTGCAGTTCAAATCATATGCGATCTCTGTGCGATGCAAATTCAGCCATACAGATAGTATGGCTGAATTCGCATTGCATTCCGCCCAAACTCGCACAGGACCCTTTTTTTCGGTCCGTTGCAGAATCGGATGGCATGGTGTTCTCACCATGCCATCCGATTCCTGTCCGAGTTTGCAGATCGCACTGCGATATGCGAGCTGATATGGGGGTGTCATTAACATTTCACTGACACTCCCAGCAGCTCGCATAGGGCAGTGTGAACTGCCGGCGGTAGACATGCGGTGCGGGAACCCGCAGTAGATTCGCAGCGTTCCCGCACCGCAGCAGTGTGAACCCAGCCTGAATGAGCCATTCGGCTCGGTTCACCTTGGTGCGATACGGGAACCTTGCATCGCACCTGACTCGCAGGCAGTTCACACTGCCCTATGCAAACCGCTGGGAGTGTCGGTATAAAGTTAATGGCACCTCCAGAACGGTTCGCAGATCTTAGTGTGAACTGTCAATTCGGACAGGAATCAGATGGCATGGATGTGAACGCCCATGTTATTTGATGCTGGTGTGGACTAAAAAAAAAAAGGGTCCATATGCAATACGAGTTCAGCCTTAAAATCTGTATGGCATGTTCACATCGCACAGACATCAGATGTGATTTGCACAGCAGTGCGGTGCAAATCGCATGCGATGTCTGACATCACACTAATGTGAACCGAGCCTTATACAGTAAAAAAAAACATTCCCAGCAATCTTACCTGATAGCCAGGTAATAATAAACAAACAAAAAAATTAAATAAAACCTACAATCTTGTAAAAATTTAACTTTTTTTTTTTTTTTGTTGGAACATTTTTTCCCTGATCAAATTGCAACATTTCTTGTCCTATAGCCTTATTTTACAGTATAAAAATGCATGGCAAAAAAATGCTACAACCTCAGTAAAAAGGGGTAAAATTTTACAGCTTTTGTTCCTTTTCTGTGTTTGACCCTTAAAAAAAATAAAAAAATACCACATTGAAATATGGAAACTGTTGCAGAATTGAAGAATGACATTGAAACGTGTGTGACGCCTATTCCTTGATTTGAAGACAAGCCGTGTTGTTGTGCGTTGCGGGGCCCCAGCAGTCACATGACCAGCCAGGGCTCTGGTTACAGCTGTGTCTTGGAGAATGTATTTTGGTCTCGGTGCTCCTGGCTGGTTGCCTTGGGTTGTGCGGTGCCAGGAGGTCTTATGTCATGCCTCCTTCCTGCTTCTGCAGCACCCACCCTGAAATGAGTGATTTGCAATATGCAGAGCATAAATCTGCATGGATTCTGCAGCTAGGACCCGTGTCTGCCCTGCAGGGCTCCGGCCAGCAGAGGGTTAAATTGTCATCTGTTGAGCTTGGATGTGAAATGAAGTCATCTTGCAGTGTTTGGTGCAGCCCAGTCTCTCTAAAAACCAGGGGCTGCAAAAGACGGCGCCGGAGCCCAACAGCTGCTGGAAATCCAAAAAGATAAGCTACCCGCTGCAGGATCAGCTCTTTATTTTTTTCTACCCCTTGCGTATTACATTTTTTATTGTTTCCTGTTTTTGTCTATTCATTGAAGTTTTCCATGTTGCCTTTTTTTGTTTATCACTTAAAGCAGTATTAACCCCAAAACAAAAATGTAATATATTAAATAAAATATATTTTATTTATTGCCTGTATACAGTGCCTTGAAAAAGTATTCACACCCCTTGAAATTTTCCACATTTTGTCATGTTACAGCCAAAATAGAGCTGCACGATTCTGGCCAAAATGAGAATCAGGATTTTTTTTGCTTAGAATAAAAAGCTCACGATGTAAAATCTTTCATATTATACAAAAACAATTGGGCTAACTTTACTGTATACTAACTTTGAAGTATTATTTTTTTTTTTTTTTTTTTTTTAAGTCAGCAGCTACAAACACTGCAGCTGCTGACTTTTAAAATAAGGACACTTACCTGTCACAGGGTCCAGCAATGTCGGCACCCGAGGCCGAACCGTCCCTCGGATGCTGCCGCGCCGCCATCTTGGGTATCGGAATTGGGAAATGAAGCCTTGCGGCTTCACTTCCCGGTTCCCTACTGCGCATGCACAAGTCGCACAATGCAATAGGAATGCTCCGCGCTGTCTCTGGCACCCGTGTGTGTCCCAGCAGACAGCGCGGCGGGACAGGAAGAGGCATAGACTCCCGTGGGAGTCTATACCCGGAAGTGGGTGCAAATACCTGTCTTAGACAGGTATCTGCACCCCCCTCCCCCCTGAAAGGTGCCAGATGTGACACCGGAGGGGACGAGGGTTCCCATGAGAGGAAGTTACACTTTAGGGTGGAACCCCGCTTTAACTTGAAACCAACAAAAAAGTCAGAAAAGGGTTTAGTGTTTAAGTGGTTAAACTTTCATCATTTACACACAAAGTCTATTCCATTGACAAATTGTTACAATGTTTATACTTAAGTTCCACTGCTAAAGAATGTTGTGATTCTTGGCAGACTGCTCGTTTTTTTTTATTTTATTTTTTGACGGCTGCATTAGTTTATCTTTTTCTGTCTTTTTTCTCTGTTTCATTTGTGATCCTGCTAGTAACACACTTCCTGTCCTGTTTCCACTCTGTGTATGGAGGAGTAATGGAGCCACCCATGGACAGCAGCAGCATTGTCAGTCTGGGGGGAGGACTGTGTTAGATGGACTAGCAGATTTAGATAGTACTGGGCTAACCAATCAAAGCTGAACTCCAGCTATCACTTTTTTTTATTTTTCCTTTTGGGATAAAAGTTTTTTACATAAAAGCTGATCATTGTAAGCACTCCCCTGTCAGTGGTAAATGGTTTGACCCAACCCTCTACCGCGTTAGCTGGACAGCATGTTCTGTTACAGAAAATAGAAAAATAACATACTTAGGCCCCTTTCACACTGGGGCGGTTTTCAGGCGTACAGCGCTAAAAATAGCGCCTGTACACCGCCTGAAAAAAACGGCCCCATTCACTCCAGTGTGAAAGCCGGCGGGCTTTTACACTGCAGCGGTGCGCTAGCAAAACGGTAAAAAAAGTCCTGCTAGCAGCATCTTTGGAGCGGTATAGGAGCGGTGTGTTCACTGCTCCTATACCGCTCCTACCCATTGATTTCAATGGGGCACCGCGGTAATACCGCGGCAACACCCTTTTTCGGCCGCTCGCGGGGGGTAAAACCGCACTGTGAGCGGCTGAATACCGCGGCTAAAACGACGGTAAAGCAGCGCTAAATATAGCGCTGCTTTACCGTCACCGCGGCTCCCCGCCCCAGTGTGAAAGGGGCCTTACTGGCAGGATCACCAGGGGAAAATATGGGGAAAAAAATTGAATGCAGCCATCGCATCTAAGAATTGGTAAGCTGCAATAAATTAAATTTTTGCTTTAAATTGTTAAACCGGGAAAACATTGTAATTAAATCAACAAAATATTTTTTTCATTTTTTTTTTTTATTTTTTTTTTTTTTATGATTTTCGCTATAATGAACCCAAAAGTTGGATTGTTTTATTATTGCAGTGAAATCGCTATATCTGAGCAAAATATTCCATTTATAATAATAATAGTTGTTTTTATTATTATTTAAAAAAATATATATATATTTTTTTTTTATTTATTTTATTAGGAACTCTTACAACATTTGTTAGGTTTCAGATTGCTCCTTGTGTTGCTGGTGTGATGTCTTGATGTTTTGCTATCATTCAGGAGCACAGGCGACCTTTCCTCTCCGGTTCAGCGGGCAGTGTGTAGTTGGCAGTGTTCTTGTTTGGAGAAAATGATGTGTTTTCTGCACAAGACAAAGGACGGAGTGTTCGGGAGCTGTCCAACAATTAGGCCTCTGCAAGGCTTCTCACTCTGGAACATGATCCTTGCTGATTGTTTTGGCTAACCGTATAATGGCAGGTTATGGCAATGGGATAGGACAATGAGACCGATGGGCCTGCAGCTGGATAAGGGCCAGGGGAAGGTATAAGTCCTGTTCCCTTTATGGCTGGACAGAAAGTGCCCCAATTTTCAGGTCTGAGGAAATGGTTGCAACCTTATGTGTTCACAAAAGCTGCTTACTGCCAGTAAAAATGGGGAAAATTTTACCAAAATTTTATCAATGAAACTCATTTCTTAGAGCCGCATTTCTCAACGAGGGTGCCATCTGAGTTTGTCAGTGGTGGTTTGGGTTGAGGTAGGCATTGCACCTTCTAACCTGTGGACCGTTGGCACTCCCTGAGTCCCTTCCACCAGAAAGGAAAAAAAAATTAAAGGCCAGTTTACACCACATGCAGTCCACTGCATTTCTTTTTTTTTTTTTGTTCTGCATCAAAAAGGAAAGTAGGTTATATGGTTTCCAGTGGCATAGTTTACACCAGTGCAGTAAGTTCCAGGGCTTTCCAATTCCAGAACGCAATCAAACGCATCAAAAATGCACAAGAAAGCAATGAAAATGCACATGCAGAAAAGCATCTGGAACAGATCTGGACTGCGTTTTTTTTGGTATGAACCAGCCCTAAATTTTTCTGTCTATCTTATCTATGCATCCCAAATCCTCTTCCCCTTCCAGCACAAATCACCCCCCCCCCCCCCTTCTAGTATAAATACTCCTTCTCCAATCCACCCTTCAACTATCCCTCCCCCATTCTAGCACAAATGCTTTACCCTCTATAATTGCCCCCCAGCACATATCCTCTTACCCAACCCCCCCACCCCTTTTTTCTTCCATCACTTCTCCCAGAATAAGTCGACCCCCAGTGCATGATACACATCTGAGGTGAATTTGTGGAGCCAACAAGTTCCAGCACAGGACTCATCCCAGATCCGTGGGACAGCAGGATTTTCTTGAAATCCAGGACAGTCCCGCGAAATCCAGGACAGTCCCGCGAAATCCAGGACAGTCAGGAGGTATCATTTTTCGCCCAGGCATTACAGCCCCTGCCCATGTGGTGCCAAAGGTTGATGCCCCTTGACGGTGTAACACATACTGTATATGGTGCATCACTGAAGTGAGTGGCTTTCTTCCATGGTGCTGTATATGCGTTTGTGCTACGAGTGCTCTATCTATCCCAAATCCTCTTCCCCTTCCAGCACAAATTTTTGTGCCCTCCGACCCTCACAGGCACAAAGTCCCCCTCCCCTCTTTCTAGCACAAATACTCCCCCCTTCAATACACCCTTTAACCATCCCTCCCCCTTCTACCGCAAATCCTCACCTCTCCGCCCCCCTTTTCTTCCATCACTTCTCCCAGAATAAATCGACCCCCAGTGCATGATACACATTTGAGCTTAGGTGAATTTGTGGAGCCAACAAGAAGTTCCGGGACTGTACTCAAGGACTCAGCCCGAAACCGTGGGACACCCAGGATTTTGTTGCAATCCCGGGACAGTCCCACAGAATTTGGGACAGTTGGGAGCCATAGTTGTTCGCTCAGGGCATCGGCCCCTGTGGCCCCACTCACATTACGCCACTGGTCAAGGGTGCCACCTGTTGATGCCTCTTGATGGTTAACACATAGATGGGGTGCCACTGAATTGGCTTTCTTCCATGGTGCTGTACATGTGTTTGTGCAAAAAAACAAAACAAATAGCCCACATATATGTGGCATCCTTGTATACGTCGGTAGTAGGAGAATTTTCTTTTTGGTGGCGGATCATGGTAATGGGATAGAGTGGCAAACTTCCAAAAATTTGATTTCCTTTTTTTTTCTGGTTCAGTTTTCCTTTTCATAGTTAAAAACTATCTGGATATATCCATACCATTTACCATCAAATGAAGGCTGAGTTTTGTTGATTAAAAACCATGTATAATCCACCCAGGGAAGTACAGCCAAAGCTTGTTTGGCTGTACTTCTGTGGATCACAGGAGTGTGGATCATTTTGCACTCTTGTGACCTGTTTTCAGCATACAGCGGGCTCAAGCCTTCTGTTGGCTGACATCTCAGTCGGACCAGGCTCAGGAAAGATCACCACCATATGGTTGGGATTCGTCCACATGCCTGGACCTGTTTCCTGTCGAATAGTGTCCACCCTGTCCTGCGCTTCCGCAGTATGGAGGACAAGGAGATGGCGAAAGTCTCCGAAGATGAACGACGCCTGAGTCCAGGTTCAAGCCCCACCATCCAATTGGACATAGAGTTAGAATAAAAAATTGCAGAGCGCAGCGAGGCCATGCCCGAAGCGTGGCGCACCGCCCTGTTACTAAGTGCTGTTTTGCATCATCTACCGTATGTCCACTTGCATTGTGGGGCCTGCACAGTACACAGACACTATCCGATGGGGGGACAGTTCTCGGCAGAACACCGGCACTCAGCTCAGCCTCTCAGCAAGTGAGAGTGGGTGAAGCAGAACAAGAGAAGACTGACAGTCACAGCTCTCTGACATGAGAACTGAGCGATCAGTGGTGTTTGATCGCTCGGTTCTCAGCCTTCGCACCAGCGGGGGACAGATGCAGCATTCGTTTTTTTATAAAATCCTTCTGATAAGGATGTTTTTTGTGGAATCTCTGCAGAATCTTTTGAGAATCCCTTATGTTTAAGAATGTAAATTCCCCCCCCCCCCCTCAACTTCTAATATTTTGCTTTTAGACAGCTTCAGTGTTTTTTCCAGCATTTGAGGAAGATTCTAAAGTGCTAGAAAAAGAGTTTGAAAAAGTTACTAAATAATCAAAGGACATGGAAATTGGACCAAGTTGGCTCCGGTGAGGTTTGCCATACACTGTACAAATTCACTCAGTAGGTGGTCCTGTTGAAACCACCTCCTGGCCGACATCCCTTTTAACCAACGTTTTTACCAGCTGTACGTATGTGCGGTGGGTGGGCTTGAACGCTGAGCCGCTACACATAGGCATCCATGGGGGAATGTCTTTTCTGTGCTGAAAATACAGTAACAAAGATGTCACAGGCAGCTCCCAGTGCATTCTTGTGGTTGGGAGCTTCCGATCATGTGACTGCCAATCACAGTGGTCGCATGATCAGAAAGCCCGCCTCAACGTCCTGCCTTTCTGACCCCCCCCTGAATAGGGAGTATGGCTGACTTTTGAGTGTGTAGGGTTGTGGGGGGGGGGGGGTAGCTTCTGTTGTAATTTGGACTCGGATAAATGGAGGTTGTACATTGGGCTTTGGTCGGGCAAAGTTCAACCAGTTACAAAGATTACCAAACCACACATCCTACACTACCTTGAATGTTATATAATAGAATTGGAAACATTTATACCATCGGTATTAAGTTTTTTTTTTTTTTTGTTTTGATCTATTTTGGCTATTTTCTCAATGTATCTATAGGCCAAATCCTTCTCTTTATTTTTATTTTTTTGGTCTAGGTTAATATGGGGTGGGGGGAAGGCGAAGAACTGTTAGGTTTTCAGGCTAATTCACACTAGTGCGTCAATCTGTGTAATTGTAAAAGCAGATCAACCCATAGACTCATAAATTAAAATATTTATTTTTGTGTCCTATTCACACTACAATCCTGCATTGCATTAAAATGCAACATGCATGGATTTTAACACAAAAAAATGTAAACTTGTGTAAAACGCGTCAACGCAGCACAAGTAAAGAAAAAAACTTTGCCTTGTCATTAATTTTGTCCCTTTTTAGAAGCTCCCATACCATACTCCTTTTAAAGTGTTACTGTGACGGAACGTCCCACACTCCGATTGAGTGCTTCCGTCAGTATAGCGCTTCCTAAGTCCTGGAACACGAGTCCAATGGATCTGGCTATAGTAACCCCCAAGAACCAGACAAAAACAGTCTTGGAGTACATCAGGAATAGCCTTCTTTATTTGAGATCCTCCAAAAGCCTCTGTCCTGGCAAGGTCTGTCACAGTTACTAAACCCACAACCGTTAAAACAGTCTGTATATGCAGTAAAGCATGCTTTTTATATTCACCGTGGAACCTAAGGGGTTAAACTTCTGCATTGTGTTAAAAAAAAAGGCTTTTGATCCTCCCTTTCACTGTCCCCTATCCATTTCCTGATAGAACATAGCCTTAGGGGCACTCTGCACATGCTCAGTTTGTGTATTGCTAGAGTGTTTTTATTTATTTATTTTTTTTTTTTCTTCTTGGGAGGGTGCATAGCATATAGGGTGTGATCAGCACAGGGCCAATCGGCACTGTCCATTCAGAGGGTCAAAGGTCATGCAGCCTCATAGGACAGTCAGATAAGAATGAAAACTCCTCCTACAAGCTTTAAACAGACACTGATAAAAGTCACAAGACTGCTATATACTGGTGATGAGAAAAGGTATTTAGCAGTTTTAATTTACTAAAATAATTGCATTTCCATGTACCTTAAGTAACAGATACAGTGAATGCAGGCCTGGGTTTAGTAACACTTTAACTCATAAAAAGAATGTGATGTCACAGGAAATGTGCAAAATGCGTATCATCTAAACGTGCGTCCGTGCACGTCACAAACGTGCATCAATGCAAGTGAACCCTCTTTAAAATGTACATCCATTTTACTTGCATTATACTGCAAGCCAGTGGGAATTCAGCCATCTGAGGATCCGTTGGAGGAATTTATCCCTCTGAACTTAGCTGATATAGCATGGTGGGATCTGTAGTTCCTTCACAAAGGCATGTATTCGGACTTGTGTGTTATCCTGGTGATTGGAGCCTTTCTTCCTGGAGGAAGGTTTCTGTGCGTTCCTCATTAATGATACATGGCTCCTGTTCTCGGGTTCCTGGACAGGCAGATGGCAGACATGGCCAGTCTTCTTTAAGCATGTTTATGAACAGCCCGAGTCATGTGAATTTCCCGGTACGGTCACCGTCCTACAACCGCCATCACCAGCATCGCTTAGTGAGTTGCGCACACACCCTGTTCATCCGAGCCTTTAAAACTATTGCCATACACTGCTGCTTAGCCTTAAAGTGGTTGTAAACCCTTACAGACCACTTTGACGTACAGGTAAGCCTAGATTAAGGCTTACCTGTAGGTCCAAGAAACATCTCCTAAACCTACACGGTTTAGGAGATATTTGCAAAAAGACAGCATGCGCATGCGTCATAGACAGCGGCGTGCAGGCGCACCGAGCACGCCGCTGCTAACGGCGATATGCCGCTAGTGGCGGCTCCTGTGCGCATGCACGGGAGTGACGTCTTCACGGCTCCGGCCAGTCACAGCGCCTGAGCCACGATACACAGAAAGAAGATGGACGCTCCGTGGAAGAGGTGACATCGCTGGCTCCTGTGTCAGGTAAGTGACACATAATGGGCTACTATGCGATGCATAGTAGTCCATTATGCTTTACGCTTTGCAGGGAAACAAAGAGGAAGTAAACCTCATGAGGGTTTACTTCTTCTTTAAAGTGGACCTGTCCTAGAGTTAAAGTGTTACTAAACCCACAACAGTAAAATCAGTTTGTATATGCAGTAAAGCATGTTTGTTATACTGTGGGACCTAAGGGGTTAATATTCTGCACTGTGGGCTGTTTGATTGTGTATGTGCAGATCCTCCCCTCCCTGCACTGTCCCCATAGACAAGACTGGATAAGACAGAGCCCTTGGAGTCAAGCTGCACATGCCCAGTTTGAGTATTGCTAGAGAGGTTTTTTTTTTTTTTTTCCTTGGGAGTGTGCATGTGATCAGCACAGGGCCAATTGGCACTTTCCAGACAGAGGGTCAGGAGGCCTGCAGCATCATAGGGCAGCTCAGTGCACTATGAAAACTCCTCCAAGCATCACCAGGAACTGATAGTCACAATACTGCTGATGAGAAAAGGGTATTTAGTAGTTTATATTTTCTAAAATAATTGCATTTCTGTGGGAGGCCATATATAGTGAATGCAGGCTCCTGGGTTTAGTACACTTTAAAGTGGAGCAAAACCTGAAATTTTTTTTTAAAAGTCAGCAGCTACAAATCCTGCAGCTGCTGACTTTTAATAAATGGACACTGACCTGTTCCAGGTTCCAGCGGTGCCGGCAGAAGATGACGAGCGATCGCTCGTCTCTCGCTGCCCTGCCGCCATCCTCTGTCAGGGAATCAGGAAGTGAAGACGCAAAGTCTTCACTGCCCGGTTCCCTACTGCGCATGCGCAAGTCGCGCTGAGCGCCTCTATTGGTCCCCGCTGTGTCCTGGGAACTGTTTGTTTCCCAAGACACAACGGGGCATTCTCGGATAGGGGCGGGACAGCTCGGATAATGCGTCCCCGAAGTGGGTGCAGATACCTGTATTATACCGGTATCTGCACCCCCCCCCCCCCTGAAAGGTGCCAATTGTGGCACCGGAGGGAGGAGGAATCCGGTGACGTTGATGTTCGTGACATCACCGGATCTCAGACGGAACTCCCTGAAGACCCGGAAGCCGATGGAGAGGTGAGTACCGATCAAAAGAATTAATCGAGGAATTAATCTTTAATTTCCACAGCCCTAGTATTTAGCAGTTTATATCTACTAAAATAATTGCATTTCTGTGGGAGGCCATATATAGTGAATGCAGGCTCCTGGGTTTAGTACACTTTAAAGAGAATCTATGTTCTTTGTAATCCCTTTCAGGTACATTGTGACTGGATTGGGGTTCATTTATATGATCTTGTCATAATGGTTTTAAATATCTGGTGTCTATTCATCTTTTATAATATTTGTATATTTGCCATATTTGTTCATTCCGTGTGAAGAATGCACAGTGACTGCACATTTCTGTTACTCTCCTGCTGCCGCTCCTCTTATTCTGGCCTGATGGAGAGAAAACAATGTGGCCCTGAGGTTTGATGTCATCAGTTATTGATCAGGGGGGGTCTCTACAAATGGAAACTGTAGAAACTGTAACATGTAAAAGTTGCATTAAAATGTGTTCACTGGAAATGGACTCTACTTAATTTCTTCACTGTTAGGATAACATGGCTGTGGAATGGCGTTCAGAGTGGCAGCGGTTTTATGGACCTCCCTTGATCCGGCGCCAGCTAGAGTAAAAGCGGACAGCGTCGAGATCCGCCAATGATTACCTTCTGCAGACAGGGTCTTAATTGCTGTATAACCGTATTGCTCGTCAGCCGTTACTTAATACTATTCATAGCAAAACACTTTCATCTTCCTGCGGGTTCTTATGACTCCCCAGAGTTCTGTGACCTCATCGATCGAACCATTAGAGGAAGGAACATCCTCAATTAGTGTAAGAGCTGTAATCGGCTGTTGGGTGTAACCAGAAAATGCGTCTCCTCCCGAAATCGGCCATGGTGGGGGGGGGGGGATTCTTTATTGCTGCACCAGTCTGCAAGTGGAGTGCGCTCCCTCTGCACTGGTCCTTAATGGCAGCCATAGGGCCATTGTACAAAAAATGGGTGCAGCCATTGTGCCTTTTAACAAATGCATCTTTGTTTCAACATTTCTCAGTCTGCAGGATGTGGAAATGTTACCGATGACTTCTCTTATAAAGGAACCTGGCTTGGGCTGATTGCCCAGTTGGCTTTCTTTTCCTGCCTGGCTGGTGCTCTTTTCCTGTTGGCCACTCTGGTTCTGTCA
This sequence comes from Lithobates sylvaticus, assembly GCA_028564925.1. NCBI lineage: Eukaryota > Metazoa > Chordata > Amphibia > Anura > Ranidae > Lithobates > Lithobates sylvaticus. Next base: position 21,588,900 of record CM053034.1, read on the forward strand.
CATGAACTGGTGTCACTTTCAGTGCTACAAGTCTAAGTCCATCCCTCCCCAGTGCCTGCTTCGAGTGAAACAGGCCCAGCATTGGTGTCAGTCAGGGTGGATAAATTTCAATGCTTTTAATTTTTTTTTATCAGATTTTTACTCCCAAAAGCATTTTATTAAAATATATGTAAACTATTTTTTTTTTTTTTCTATTTAAAATTTTTGTTTATTCAGCATGAAATGGAGCTTGGTTATAGCATGAGGCTGTATATTCTGCAATATTTATATTTTTGGTAAACTCCATTCAATGAATCCGAGCTCTGCAAGCTGAGATAACATGCACTGCATTGATGCATTCACACAATTTCACAGTAATCATGAGATAAACCAAAGTTCAGGAATATTCCCTTATCCCATTGTTTTGCAAATCTATGTACACTACAAACTCTATGATTGAATCGGCTGTGATATCAGTTTTATTAACCTGACAGCGCTATTTCCCTAAGACAAAGGCATAATGAGCTAGTATGCATAGCTATAACCCCTCCCACTTCCCTCATAGTAAGCTGTCCAAAGGGGTCTTATAGGGCTGGCTTTTAGCTTCCTATGTACCTTATGTCCACTGCTCCTGTAGGCTGCAGTATTAACTGTATAGTATATAATTATCAAGCTGTGACCCTCAGTGGATAATAGAGAAGATTCAGGTTCAAATCCAGTTTGTCAGGTTATATATCGTTCATCTGAAATGTATTCTTTGTATGCTTTGTAACAATTTTGTATCCGCTGCTCATTGATCTCTCTCTATCTATTCTGTCTCTAGAGCAAAGAGTAGAGGATGTGAGACTCATCCGCGAGCAACACCCCACCAAAATCCCGGTGAGTGGAGCAACTCCGCACTAATCCTGTTCTCTGGAGATAAAACTCTTCTACATAATAACATACAGACTTGTATCAAAGACATGCACCTTCACATGTGATCCTTCTCTCCTAAAACTGATATTTCTGTTTTTGGTACATACCTGTCTATGAGGCCGTCCCTGTGCTGAATTCCCAGGTCTGTACACCTGCTGTGCCCATTATGAGAGATTTCCACTATCCCTGTGCTGAGTTCTCTGCTCTGTACACCTGCTGTGCCCATTATAAAGGGGTTTCCACCATCCCTGTGCTGAGTTCTCTGCTCTGTACACCTGCTGTGCCCATTATAAAGGGGTTTCCACTATCCCTGAGCTGAGTTCAGTTGGAAGCTTGGCAATCTAATCTCCACCTAAGATTGGAATGTAATTTTTTGTTTGGAACTATTTGCGCAAGACTGAAAGGATGGCCTTAAAGATGATCACCCCAATTCCGGCAGAGGAAAGGTCTTCAGTAATGTAGCTGTGTCTGTCTTTCTTCATTCAGTCTTTTCCGAGATTTTCTCATCTTGCATGTTACACGCGGGATCAGGTTGCTTAATTCCTCTAAATGAGTCATATGCGTCATTGTGGTTTTAATAGCCATGATCAGGAAATGGGCTTGGGGTTAAAGGGGAACAATAATAATAATAATAATAATGGTCCTTTTTTTTTTTTTTTTTTCTGGTGAAGCAGGGAAGTGGTAGAACCCCTCTCAGGTGTTTATTGCTGTCTGTGTCCTCCCCAGGAAAAACTCACCCTCTCTATTTTTTCTTTGTTAAATGGGATCTCCGGCCTTCCCTTCAGTCTTGCACAGTTGTACCGGCTCTTCTCCTAGACTGAAATGGATTAGTCTGATTTCATGTACACTGTGAGCTTTTCTTCAGGAAGTCAGATAGACCCCGCCTCATTTCCTGGCTGGAGAGGGTCAAGAATTTGTTGTCACTGCCCCTCCCACTTTATAATCATTGGGAGTTGTGCTCGTCTCACACCAATCACTGACAGCTATGACGGGCTGAAGGGGAGTGATAACACACGGAGACAAATTTTTATGAATTTTTCTTCATGTTTGGGACTGTTATGCCGCGTACACACGAGCGGACTTTTCGACGGACTTGGTCCGGCGGACTGTCCGATGGACTTTGCAGCGGAGGGCTGCCGGACTTTTAAACGAACGGACTTGCCCACACACGATCACTCCAAAAGTCAGACAGATTCAAATGTGATGACGTACGACCGGACTAGAATAAGTTCATAGCCAGTAGCCAATAGCTGCCCTAGCATCGGTTTTCGTCCGTCCGGACTAGCACAAGAAACGACCGGACTAGAGTCCGTCAGAAAGATTTGAAACATGTTTTATCTCTAGGTCCGTCTGACTTTTGGGAAAGAAAAGTCCGCTGGAGCCCACACATTATCGAATTGTCCGACGGATTCCGTCAAAGTCCGATCGGGTGTATGTGGCATTAGAGGCAGGGTGCCCCATACAAAGGTTTTTTCTTTTTTTATAATGCCATCATTCTGTGTATTCAGTCTAAACACCATTTTTTTTGCTGTTGTATACTTCCTCACCTGATGCCCCATTTTTCTATATTTTTTTTTATTTTTTGTTATTTTTTATTTTTTTTAATTCCAGGTCATTATCGAGAGGTACAAGGGGGAAAAGCAGCTCCCGGTGTTGGATAAAACCAAATTCCTCGTTCCAGATCACGTCAATATGAGTGAGCTCATCAAAATTATCCGGTGAGAATGAATGATGACCCTCCTAGAATGAGTCTTTACTGTTAATTTGGCTTGAACCATTCATAGGTTGATGTGGAACTACAAGTCTCAGAATGCCCTGGCCACTCCCCAGATTGGCATGGTATGCTGGGACTTGTACAGTGCCTTGAAAAAGTATTCATACCCCTTAAAATTTTTGTTACAACCAAAAATGTAAATTTTATTTTATTGGGATTTTTTGTGATAGACCAACATAGTGCCACATAATTGTCAAGTGGAAGGAAAATGATAAATGATTTTCAACATTTCTTACAAATTTATACCTGAAAAGTGTGGTGTGCATTCATATTCAGACCCCCTTACTCTGGTACCCCTAACTAAGATCTAGTGGAACCAATTGCCTTCAGAAGTCACCTAATTAGTAAATGGAGTCTACCTGTGTGTAATTTAATCTCGGTATAAATACAGCTGTTCCGTGAAGGCCTCAGAGGTTTGTTAGAGAACCTTGGTGAACAAACCGCATCATGAAGGCCAATGAACACACCAGACAGGTCAGGGATAAGTTGTGGAGAAGTTTTAAAGCAGGGTTATGTTCTAAAAATATCCCAAGCTTTGAACGTCTAACAAAGTACTGTTCAATCCATCATCCGACAATGGAAAGAGTATGGCACAACCGCAAACCTACCAAGACATGGCCGTCCACCTAAACTGACAGGCCGGGCAAGGAGGACATTAATCAGAGAAGCAGACAAGAGGTCCATGGAAACTCTGGGGGAGCTGCAGAGATACACAGATCAGGTGGGAGAATCTGTCCACAGGACAACTATTAGTTGTGTACTCCACAAATCTGTCCTTTATGGAAGAGTGGTGAGACTAAAGCCATTGTTGAAAGAAAGCCATAAGAAGTTCTGTTTGCTGTTGGTTCTACAAGGTAGTTCTATAGTATTGACTTGGGGGGCTGAATACAAATGCACGCCACACTTTTCACATATTTGTAAAAAAAAATTAAAAACTATTTATAATAATATATATTATATATATATATATAAATACTTATATATATATATATATATATATATTATATATATATCATATATATATAATATACAGCCAGAGCTACAATGGAATGGTTTAGATTAAAGCATACTCTTGTGTTAGACTGGCCCAGTCAAAGTCCAGACCTAAATTCAATTGAGAATCTGTGGCAACACTTGAAAATTGCTGTTCACAGACGCTCTCCATCCAATCTGACAGAGCTGGAGATATTTTGCAAAGAAGAATGGGCAAAAATGTCACTCTCTAGATGTGCAAAGCTGGTAAAAATCCCAAATTTTTGATTGTCCCAGAAAAGTAATAGGGGGGAGGATCTTCCAATGGTGACACTAGTTCTGGTGACCTGGGATTCCCAAAGAATTCCATTAATTTGCAGGGATTTCCTCTCAATTCCTGTTTGGCTTTGGGACAGGACGTGAAGGGAAGACTCCCCAATGGGACACAAATGGTCAAAAAAAAAATAAAAAAAAATCTGAGAAGGGTTTTAACCCTCCCTTACTCTAAAGTTTTGCCTAAAGTTTTTTACTTTAAGCTGCAATATATTCGATTTTTGGGTTTAATACTAATTTAAGCTACTGATGCAGATCAAATATATATGGAATAGTAAAGGGTAATAAAAATATGAAATAACTTTTTGTGGAGAAAATGCTGCTCCAAGCTCTTCCTTTCTGTGCTCCTCACATAATCAAAAGCCTAGGCCAGGGGTGCGCAACCTCACACCTCCAGCTGCAGTGAAACTACAAATCCAATTACAAGACTGAAGGCCCCTTTCACGTGAATGGCAGTCCCTATTCTTTTTTCATTTCCAAGGGGCATTTCTTATTGAATACAGTGCCACAACCATTGCGGAGCAGTCCCATTGATGTCCATGGGCAGGTTCTACAGACGTTGCTCCGTTTTTTTTTTTTTTAAATTTGCCGTGGAGCAAAGTATTGCAGACGTGGCATAAATATCCCCTTCTCTGGCTGTCTGGTAGGTTTTAGGTTCCATTCACACTTGTGCGACTCCAAAGCTGCGTGACTTTGGAATGCAATTTTGAGGCAGTTTTGGATGGGTGCGACTTTGGCTTTGACCAATGATGATGGACAACTGTATAACATTCTGGTGCTGCTCTTATGCGACTTTTGAGGGTTTACATTTCAATCATTTTAGATTGTAAGCTCTTCTGTGCAGGGCCCCCTTAAAGCGGAGATTCACACAAAAATGGAACCTCTGCTTTTCGTAACCCCCCCCCCTACCCCCCCCCCCCTCCAGTGTCACATTTGGTACCTTTCAGGGGAGAGGTGGGTGCAGATATAATACAGGTATTTGCACCCACTTCCGGGCATAGATAGCTGCAGAATCTGCGGTTATCTACGCCACTCTCCACCCCCCCCCGCCGTCTTCTGGGAAACACACGTGTCCCAGAGACAGCAGGGACCGTCCGGATTGCGCAGCGTGACTTGCGCAGTAAGGAACCGGGAAGTGAAGCCGCAAGGCTTCACTTCCCGATTTCCCTTCCCGAAGATGGCGGCGGCAGCACCTGAGAGCTGAGAGACAGATCGGCTTCGGGTGCCGACATCGCGGGCGCCCTGGACAGGTGAGTGTCCACATTTTAAAAATCGGCAGCTGCAGTATTTGTAGCTGCTGACTTAAAAAAAAAAAAAAATAATAATAATTTTGGCGGAACTCCGCTTTAACCCTCTTGTATTTTTATTGTACTTTTGACTGTATTGTCTCACTTTTTATACTGTAAAGCGCTGCATAAACTGTTGGTGCTATATAAATCCTGTATAATAATAATAATAATCTATGGCACTCAAGTTGCATGAAAGTTTAACCAATGTAGTGCAGAAAACTTTTAAAGTAGCTCGTATTTGAACGGTTGTCATTGAAAAACGTGCAATGCGACTTTAGTGTCTAATGTCACACAAGTGTGAATGGAACCATAGGTAGGTGGTTGGGGTGGGTTGGTAAAAAAAACACGTATTTAATGCCTGTCTTTTCCACCCATGTGAAAGGGGCCTAAGAGCCATAGGCATGACTCCCCAGAGGTATGGCCATGATGGGATTTGTAGTTTGCCTACACCTGGCCCAGGCAACATCCAACCTGTTGCTTCTCTCTTCTTGATGCATTCTTTTTGTCTTTGCACCACAGGCGACGCCTACAGCTGAACGCCAACCAGGCGTTCTTCCTCCTTGTGAACGGGCACAGCATGGTGAGTGTATGCACGCCAATCTCTGAGGTGTACGAGCGCGAAAAGGACGAAGACGGCTTTCTCTACATGGTCTACGCTTCACAGGAGACGTTCGGCATGAAAGACGCATAAACGACACCACGGCTGACATTTTTGGTTTTATTTTATTTTTATTTTATTCCCCTCTTTTAAGTCCTTTGGAGAAAACTGCAACACAAAGCAGGTCTTCTCTCCCTAGGTGTACAGTATGTATGTATTCGTGCTACCCAGCAAATAATTTTTTAATAATGGCTCTTCTCCGCTTTAAATTAAAAACGTATGGAAAAAAAACAACGTTTACTTTATGGTCCTTGTATGAAGCGATTTTCTTTACCCCCTTTTTTTTTTTCTTTATTATGGTATTACTGCTTGATTCGGGGCCATAGAGTATTCACACACTGTTGGGCTACTTATGGCTTTCATGTAGCATGTCGCCTTTGTTTGGGGGCGTGGCTTTGTTTTGACGTGGGGCTCCGGAGAAGCTGCATTTCTGGAGTCTCTAAATTCTATAGAAAGCCATCTAGAAATTGGAAACTAGTTTTTTTTTTTTTTGGTTTTAAACAAAATGTTTAGGGGAAAAAAAAGTAAGCTTTTAGAATAAAAGGATGGGGTTATATTAAGTGGTATATATGGACTTCATAGGGAGGGCTGAACTGTAATCAATATAAAAGTTTGATTTCTCGCTGACTGCTCCAGTTTTCCTATATTTTTGCCTTTTTAAGTGTAATACAACACAAACTGCCAATAAAATGCTGCCGGGTTTCCAAATCCTTACAGCATAGGTGTAGTCATGCATGGCAAAGCATACTATTACATGGAAACATTATTTTTACTAATGGTAGCAATTACCTGGTGTGTTTATTTTTTATTTTTTTTATTATTTTAAGTATTTTTAATTGGTCACATGACCACTGGACACATTTTCTGTGTGTAGGGGACATTGTTTCCAGTCTTCTACTTTGCAAGCTAAGAAGGGGAGGGGGACTACAGGCACCCCTCTGCGTCGGCACAGCATCCTGACGCTCAGATTGCAAACTGACCATGCCAACCAGGATTTATTTCTGCACTTGGCAAGGTCGGAATGCGCCAGGAAGGGAAGTAGACTGTCAGGATCACCAGATATTTGCAGCAAAGTTTCAAGGTTGCTAAAAAAAAATAATAAAAAAAAAAAAAAATCCATCAAGACGATATTCTTAATAATAATATTATGCTTTTTAAACATTTGCCGATTGAGCTGAAGCTTTATGGATGAGCTCTCCAGCCTCCAATTGTTTGGCAGGATGACCTGGAAAGTGTTTGGGGGAAGAATATTAGATGGTGGTACACTAAGGGCAATTCACTTTAAAAGCTATAATTTAATTTTTTGGATGAAGCAGGAAGGAATCGGAACCCGTCTGGTTTTTGCTGCCATCGAGAGATCTATGGGGTTTGCCTGCACTCCTCACTGTCATGATGCATTCATTAGGAGCTGTTGATTGTAGAAAAACTTAATTCAAGCCAAAAAATATAGCAGAGAAAAAAACACTGAGCAGGTGGGAGGGGTTATAGTCTCTAGGGGGCTGGCCTTCTATTTTTTTTTTTTTTTTATATATAGTCCATTTCTCCTGTAGGTGCCAATATGGCCTTTAGGTTTCCTGTGTCCCTCACTTAATAGATTTTATTTTTTGGTAGAGTAAGGAAGGGTTAGAACCCCTATCAGTTTGTTATTGTCTCTGTTGTAGATTTTCCCTCACGTCCTGTCTTTATTACATAAAGGAGACATTTCTGTAACCCAACAGGGGTTCTATTCTTTCCTTCGTCTGGCTAAAATTTATAAAAAAATATTGGTTTGAAGTATACTTTTTTTTTTTTTTAACAAATATATAAAATAGGCTTGAAAGACCATATAACCTTTCCTTTCACCCGGGGTTTAATAAGACACCCCAGTCAGCCATTTTGGAAGGATAACTCCACCTTTTAAAATTCCATAGCAAAGGCGACGTCCCTGCGTCCAAGGAATTAATGCGCTGCGTTTTCTAAAAGAACAGCCTCGTCCGCAAAATGGCTACACTGTGTAGACAGGTCCTCTTTGACCTTGTATATTAGATGGATATAAAAAAAAAAAAATAATGAAGAGTTTAGCAATATATCAATGTGTGTGTTTGTTTTTTTTCACGAGCATTTCAATTAATGGACAACTGTAAATCTTTTGCACCTTTTTTGTTTTTAATCTTCAGTTTTTAGCCTTATAGATTTAATACTTGCTTGAATTCATGTTCTGTAATAAAGCTTTCTGATTTTGTTTTATTTTTGGTTTTGAATTCATTTTGGCTTTTCTGTTAGTGTCTTCCTGTATAAATAAAGCTTTTTTTAATATTTTTTTATTTTTTAATAATAGATAGATATAGAGCTATATATACATAACTTATATACTCGAATATAACCCGAGGCACCTAATTTTACCACAAAAAAAATGGGAAAACTTATTGACTCGAGTATAAGCCTAGAACTACTGTAAGTGGAAAAGAGGGTCAACAATGCCCATTTGCATGCCTCACTGTGCCAATTTGCAGCCATAGGTCCTCCGAACTTCAAACTTGGTAGTTTAGGGTTCCTAGATGCCCCCTAGCTGCAGCCAAAATTTGAGGTCTCTGGACCCAAAGAGTCCCGAAATGATATTGCTGCAGATGGCCACAGTTGACCAAATTTGGGCCCCGTATCTTAAGGTCACTTGGTGCTAGGAAAATTGGTATGCAAACCCAGTGGAACTAGCACTACAACATATCGAAAGATGGGGTTCCTAGCTCCAAGAGGCCCCGAGATACGGGGCCCCAAAGTCGGTTTGGAAAATGTCAAGCACTTTTCTGAAGCAGAGAATTACATTTTCCGAACCGACTTTGGGGCCCGTATCTCGGGGCCTCTTGAAGCTAGGAACTCCATCTTTCGATAAGTTGTAGTGCTAGTTCCACTGGGTTTGCACAAGTGGCCCCGAGATACGGGGCCCCAAATTCGGTTCGCTAAAATGTCATTCTCTGCTGCAGAAAAGTGATTGACTCAAGTATAAGCCTAGGGGGGCACTTTCAGCACAAAAATGTGCTAAAAAAACTTGGCTTATACTCGGACATGTTACCGCTGACATCCGACTCTCCATAAAGGTCTATGGAGCGTCCGTTCAGGTCCACCTAAAAAAAACTGACAGGCGGACCTGAACGGACCGTCTGTGTGAAAGGGGCCTAAGACTGGGATGCCATTTAAAAGTTCATGTGTGTAAAGGCAGGTGTCCCAATACTTTTGGTAATATAATGTAGCTGACTTTTCTGGAAAATCGCATATAGCAGTGATGGCAAACAAACCCATTCGGTGCACCCCTATATAGGACAGTGATGGCAAACCTTGGCACCCCAGATGTTTTGGAACTACATTTCCCATGATGCTCATCTATACTGCAGAGTGCACAAGTATCATGGGAAATGTAGTTCCAAAACATCTGGGGTGCCAAGGTTTGCCATCATTGCCATGTCCTATATAGCGGTGCACCGAATGTTTTTTTTGGTGCTGCAAATTAAAAATACATTAGGCTGAAGCTTATTTAAAAAAACATATATTTTTATACAGGAGACAGTCAGAGACTGGGGACATGGCACAGGAGACGGTCAGAGACTGGGGACATGGCACAGGAGACGGTCAGAGACTGGGGACATGGCACAGGAGACGGAGGGCTTTCACACTGGAGCGGTATGCTTGCAGGACGTTAAAAAAACTGCAAGCTGCGGCGATTTGCAGGTCGTTTTAACCCTTTTTTCAGCTGCTAGCGGGAGTTAAAACCACCCCGCTGGCGGCCGAATAACGCTGCTAAAATGACAGTTAAACGGTGCTAAAAAAGCACTGTTTTACCGCCGGTGCCAGCACTGCCCCAGTGTGAAAGGGCTATATATATATATATATATATATATATATATATATATATATATATATGTAACACACACACAACGATTTTTGTAAACCTTGTTAAAAGCAATACATGATCTCATAAAATAGTGTAGATGTGTAATAATGTAGTGTAGAGTAGTACAAACCTGAAAGTTTGACTGGGGGGGCCCCCTCTCAGGCACTCAGTCGGGTGACAGTCGCGGCCCTCATGGGCGGGAGGAGGCTCATGAGAGAAGTCGGGCTGCTGGCAAACGGTGGCAATGCGCTGCAGGCAGAAGGGAGTCTGCCCCGGGACTGGCACTGGGCACAGGCCAGCACTGCAGAATGCCGCTGGACTTGAATCAGGAGGAGGAGACTGTAACGCTCTCTGGCCTGGGCTCTGAGTCTGGCTGCTCTCTCTGCTGTGGTGCGGCCGGAGGCAGAGAAGGAGGGTGGACCCGGAGTGCTGCGCAGGGCAGCTCTGGGTAAGGTGGCCTCGCTCAGCCGACGTCACTGGTTGCTAGATGTGAGGTGGGGCAGCCCTAGCAACCAGTTTGGCACTTCAGCAATGTTATCTCAGGGTGGCTGACAGCTGGCTGTGTCTCCTTATTTCATTCCGGGACACTCTATTGTCCCGGAATGAAGGTGCCCGGGACACGGCGCACAAATTTTGGATGAAGGGACAATCCGGGACACAAGGGCACCCTATTTGTGCACCGCAAATCAGCCCCACTTAACACACCATCAAACCTCAAATCAGCCTCACTTCTTGCACCATCAAACCTCAAATCAGCCCCAATTCATGCACCTTCACACCTCAGATTTCCCCACTCCCTGTGCCATCAGACCCCAGATCATCTCCAACTCCAGCACCATTAGGCCTCAGATCAGCCCCAATTCCTGCACCTTCCCACCTCTGATTAGTCCCTAATCCTACACCATAAGAAAAGCAGGGGCTTTACATTCATACCTGCTGCACTAGAAGAAGACAGTCAGTGAGCAGGCAGGCATATTCACGTATCATCTGCAGCCAAAGGCTGGTCTTTGCTGGTACTGGGAAAAGGGCTGCTCCTTTTGGCATCAGGTAGATCTTTCTGTAACATCATGGAGTAGGTGGGCTGTTGGGGGGCAGGCCAGGCCAGGCTTTGTAATAGACGGTGGCACTGTATGTGTAGGGAGCAGGGACAAATTGGAGGACCCTCTGGAGGGGCTGGTCCGAACATGCATAATGATCTTCCAGTGCCACTGAAAATGAGATTGCGTGCCCATCCCAGCACCTGTGCCCCAGGTTGCTCGTCTCTGCGATAAAACAATCGCTTTTAAATCTACCAGCAATTGCATACAACACAATTCCTTCTAACTAGTTACAAACAGTGGATTGTTCAGGTGGGGCTTCTACTACATAGATTTGGCAGCTGTAAAGGAGATCTATGGGCATCTTTAGCTCCTATTGATGACACCGCACTTTATCTCACACACACACTGAAAAATGCCACAGACAAACTATTAAAAAAAAAGATGGTTTTCCTTTATTTGCCTTTTTTTGTGCATTTTGTATAAACCATATTTTATCTTCAGTACATTAAATTTACTTTGATAAAAACGTCGTTTCTAAAAATGTACAATTATATCTCTTAACAAAGTATAATAAACCTTAAAAAAAAAAATTCCGATAACCAATACTTGACCGTGTACAGTTCAGAAGGAGCTGGATAAATATGTACAGAGTGACAATTCACATGCATGTTCAGTATACTGTAACTGAAAGAACTTGCCTTAAAGTGGACTGGTCGATAAGAGACGGAGGCGGACATTTTGCCTTCCACAGAATGCTCGCCCTCCGCAGTGCACAGACGCACCTCAAGTAAAATGGCTCAAAACAGAAGTAGAGAAGGAAGAGGGGGAGGGGCACATCTGTATTTGTCTTCCTTTTAAGGTAATATGCCATAGACCCGCCCACATCATCATACGTCTCCTATATAATGCATGTATTTATTCCATGGAAAAAATACATACATTAAAAAAAGATGTAATGATTACAAACTGGAGCTTAGCGGTGAGAGATAAAAGAAATACCTATAGGCTAGTGAGAGCTTTCTATGAAAATAGAAAAAATAAGAAATGGGGGGAAAAATAAAATAAATATGAAAATAAAAGTCCTATGTTGGAACAAGCAGGGTTCTCATTGAATTGCGGTCACCTATACAGGATCAGTGAAGGCAAAGAAAATGAGTGTGAGAGCCGGATCAATTGTGAACATGCACCCCTTTGCACAGGGAAGCCTAATAAGGCTGTGTAAATTTAGAACCCTTATCTGTGGCTTCATATTGCCCTCGCGTCTGGCAGTTAATGAGCTGTGGGCTTGATCTGGGAGTTAATGAGCTTGCTCTAGGATTTAATGGGCTTTCTCGGAAAGTTAATGAGCTGAGGGTTTGCTTTGGTAGGTATCGAGTTGATGGCACCTAATGGCTACTAATACAAAAACTGACCACCTAAACAGATACAATCAGTTGCGGGACTATCAGGTGAGGTGCTGTTATAGCTAGCACAGGCTACACATAGTCCTTGCTGAGTTGGTGAGCTGTGGGCTTCCTCTGGGAGTTGGTGAGCTGTGGGCTTGCTCTGGGAGTTGGTGAGCTGTGGGCTTGCTCTGGGAGTTGGTGAGCTGTGGGCTTGCTCTGGGAGTTGGTGAGCTGTGGGCTTGCTTTGGGAGTTAGTGAACTCCCAGAGCAAGCCCGCAGCTCAATAACTCCTAAAGCCGCTCTGGGAGTGAGTAAGCTATAGGCTTGCTTTGTGAAGTTAGTGAGCTGTAGGGCTTACTTTGGGAATTCGAGAGCGGTGGGCTTGCTCTGGGGACTCGAGAGCTGTGGGCTTGCTCTGGGGACTCGAGAGCGGTGGGCTTGCTCTGGGGACTCGAGAGCTGTGGGCTTGCTCTGGGGACTCGAGAGCTGTGGGCTTGCTCTGGGGACTCGAGAGCTGTGGGCTTGCTCTGGGGACTCGAGAGCTGTGGGCTTGCTCTGGGGACTCGAGAGCTGTGGGCTTGCTCTGGGGACTCGAGAGCTGTGGGCTTGCTCTGGGGACTCGAGAGCTGTGGGCTTGCTCTGGGGACTCGAGAGAGGTGGGTTTGCTTTGGGGACTCGTGAGAGGTGGGTTTGCTCTGGGGACTCGTGAGAGATGGGTTTGCTCTGGGGACTCGTGAGAGGTGGGCTTACTCTGGGGACTCGTGAGAGGTGGGCTTGCTCTGGGGACTCGTGAGAGGTGGGCTTGCTCTGGAAGTCAATGATTTAAGGGATTCCTCTGGTAGTTTGTGAGCTGACCACTCCTAAACAGATAAAATTCCACTGCTCCCTCTTTGCCTTTTGGGGGATTCTGACAGCAAGATCTCTCTCTGACTTACCATTTGCACCCACAGAGAGGGTCTTGCCCTCTCACCACTGGATTCTCCTTTTTTCCTACATTACAAGAAATGGAGCAAGAGGAATGAATCTCCCCCTATGCTTGGCTTCATACGATCACATACTGGCCACATCAAAAGTACAAAACAAGAAACTGGAAGCCAGGGCAAGAAAGATAAAAGGAAGCGGAGTATGAATCAACCCACCAGCTTCTTCCCATAACAGAGTTAATCGTTTTGGGTGGGATGATGCAATGAAGGAAGCGCATTTTTAATAAATCTTAATTAAGCTGCAATAATGCCCTCCTTACCGTGAAACTTGCATACTATATTTTATTTTTATACTGTAAGCAAAAAAAAAGGAGTTATAGGGAAAAATAAGGTGCAAATGTAATACTTTATATATATAAAAAAAAAAAAAATAATAATAAGCGCTAATTATAGATATTAACAATCAGATATTTTTTTTCCCATTTTTATGAATTGCACTCATATCACTATGAAACTTCCAGACCCATTTTAAAAGCTAAAATATATCCTAAAATGTCCAAAGTAACAAACAGGGTCACAGTTCCCCCAATCCTATGTTAATCTTTTAGGCAGCATGGAACATATATATATATTAAAAAAAAAAAAAAAAAACACCTCAGCCAGTATAATTTTAAAAACAATCCTCCAGATTTTTTTTTTTTTTTAGCACACTGACTTGGAAGAAAAATAAAAATAAAAGGCGTCAAACATCTGTTGTTTAAAAATATACATACGATATTTGTCCTAAGTCATTAAATACGATTCAAGCTTTGAATAATTCATTTTAAAAACAGACAAACATTGTTTGGCTTTAAGAGCACAATGAAGCCACAGCAAAAGATCAAAGATATATATAAAAAAGTAAACATTAAAAAGTAAAAACGAAACAAAAGAAAAATAAAGAATACAGTCTCCTTTAAAGTCGTTCGGCAATACGTCACTTACGGCGTCTAAAATCTATATTAAGGCTTAGTGTCTCTCTTACAGGATCCGCAGACTTCTCAGTGAGTGGAACAGGGAAGGGGAGGGGAGATTTCAATCTCTTTTTAAAATTTTGGAAAGCAACAATTCTTAAAAGGTTCTGTGTCGCTGTATTCTTGATCCTATAGCATGTATGTAGGGCTAGAGAGCCAAAAGAAGAACTACTAAATACTTTCTAGTAAATAGGAGCTCACGTGAGATCTACAAACCCATGTGGGCTTTGCTACTTTGGAAATATTTATTTACCAATTTAATGCAAAGTTATTAAAGCATAAGTGCACATTATAAAAGAATTTATCCTTTTTGCCCCTATTCGCTCCCCTCCACTGATGCATACTTACCTAGATGTTTGGTTACATTACGTGCTGTAAGTCCTCACTAACCTGGCTGCTTCTGTGCATTACAGCCCCATAGACTTTTTAGGACGCTATATCGAGGCCTACTGGTTGAACTGGATGGATTGGTGTTTTTTTTTTCCAACCTATGTATATGTCCATGGGACTTTAATGAGCAGGCGCAGTCAGGACAGTGGTGGATGTAAAACAGATAACAGAACCGCTGCCACTGAATTGAGGTAAGTATGCATCTGTGGAGGGAGGGGGGGTTAGGTCAGAGGAAGGAGCAAGAAGGATCATTGCACTTTGTTTTAAAGTGCAATTATCTTTTAGTTTACTTTATTCGCCATCTTTTTCCATCAAACAGTTGCCCTGACTCAAACCAGTACAGTCAGACCCACTCTGTCCAATTCAGAATATTCTACCTTCCCTTTTCTCTGCTGCCAATTAAGGCCAAGGTTGTAGCACAGAAGCAGCGGCTTTGCTAGGGAACCAACAGGGAGGTTAAAGCAAAGACCAATGTAAAACAAGACGACATTCTCAAACCTACAGTTTAGGTCTGACTCTCAGTCAAAATTGAGGGCAACTGCTTCCATGGAACGAGATCTGAAGAATTATTTCTGGAAAAAGTTGGTATTTTGGAAATGTCATAACTTGGCTTTTGTTCTTTAAATCTTTAAATCCATCAAGGTGTTAGACCACCCTTTGAATACCAATTGGCTGTAGGCCCCATGCAAAAAATGGCTGAGATGAGCAGCCTAAAGTATCCATACTGAATGTAGATCAAAAAGAACTCAGAACCGTCGGATCTGGGTCAACGGTGTTGCACTGAGGAAGCAGTAAGGAAATTTGAATGGCTTAACCAGCTCTGCTTTCTCCACCGTGTTTTGTCTTTGGTTTCCACAGGAGTTCTGAGCTGAAAATTGTCAGTACAGTGACTGAAAAGCAAGTGCTAAAGTCAATTTAGTGTTTATAATGTCTCCCATCTGTCTGCAGGCTCTCAATACCCTGTCTGCAGGCTCTCAATACCATGTCTGCAGACATCTGCAGGCTCTCAATACCCCGCCTGCAGGCTCTCAATACCCCGTCTGCAGGCTCTCAATACCATGTCTGCAGACATCTGCAGGTTCTTAATACCCCGTCTGCAGGCTCTCAATACTTTGTGGCTCTTCAAAGATCTGGTACAGAAGGGTCTGGAATAATAAGAATGACCCCAATAAAATATAAAATAACCGAAAAGAGCATTTTAAGCTAAAGATCAGTTCATCCGTACATAGTCCTTGTAAAACTGTATCAAAAACAAAATTCTGAACTTCCAAGAGAGCAAAGTAGCATTCTTGAAATGTCGAGGACGTGTTAAAAAAAAAAGACAGACCACCAGCGATGGTGGGACCCTAGTGTTTACAGTTTAGTGTTTTTTTAGAAGTTCGAGAGTAGCTAAAGCCCTTTGTTGCAATTTGAATTAATACTGCGATGGCCAGGCGCTAGCCCCGACAGCGACTTAATGACCTCTTGTTCTGCTTCCTTTTAACTGTTTGGGGCTATGTTCTTCGCAGTTCTTCTTGGTGGAACAATTTCCGAAGGAGATAAAATGAGCTTCGGAGGATCCCCAGTTCGTAACACAGATCCAATGAAAAAAAGTAACAAAATGAAACGTTAAAGTGCAAAAATCCTCAAAGTTGAAGCATTACTGGTTAGGATCCAGGAGGCCAGGCAGAGCGTTTAGTATTTCAGTAAAAGTTAGGAATTGTCCACGGTTTGTGTTGCAAAGTTATTAAAATCCCAGCAACATTTCATGAAATAAAAAAAAAGACATTGTACATTCTTCCCTAGTGCAATCCGCAAGAGTATCCCAGTGATTAATTCCCAGCGATCTCCAGCAGCTGGAGCTGCATGGCGGGTAAATAAACACCCATTTTTACCTTGACATTTATAGTAGCTGCCCTAGAAAAGTTTAAAATGTGGGTGGAGAACAGTCTCAGTTCTTCCTAGGTTTCTCCTCTGCTGAATAGGCTTCAACACCGGAGCTTTACTGGGGCCCGGTTCAAAGCGCTCCTTTTAAAACATATCCTTGAAGCTGAATTTGGCAACACAGAAAAGAAGAGTACCTGAAGAATCGTCACTTCAGTCTGGGATAAATAAAGCACCATTTTGATGCCAGGGCTCCCCCTCCTATGCAGGGGGTCCATTGGCACCATCTTCAAATAATAGTGTCGAGGAGGGTTAGTCTGCAGAGTCCAAACCGTCTGATGGTGGGGCGTATTTAAGATGGAAAGTACCTGAAGAATGACAAAAAAAGGTGAGGGCTTAATATGTTTAATGAAGTATTCCTTCATCTTACCCTGCTGTCTGTACAGATTTCTACAATTGTTCCTGAGAAATATCCTTTCTAAAAACCATATTATCTCCCTCCTTAGGATTATTTGACTTGTCTCTTTACATGGACCTCTCAGTAACTATAAGTCCCTATGAATAAACTCCTGACATGTCAATTACTGTCAATCAAACGAGAACCCAGATAGGCAAGTGCGGTTGGCGAAAGCAGCAAGCCCTACTTCCCATGGACTCCTGGGATACATGACACCAATATCCCAGGAGTCCGTGGGAATCGGCTAATGACGTCATCACCTAGGTGGCCGGGACCCGATGTGCTGCCCAGATCTTAAAAAAAAATAAAATATTTTATATATATATATATATATATATATATATATATATATATATTATATATATATATATATATATATATAATAAAAAAAATATAATATATATATATATATATATATATATATATATATAGCTCCATTTAGGAATGTACACCAGGGGGGCATTGGAAAGAGAGGGACTTGTAAAAAAAGATGGAACTCTGCTTTAAAGAGGCATCCTTGAGCGCCAGTCTGACTTTGCTCAGGCTGAGATGATGTTATCATCTGCTGTAGGCATTCCCCTCTCTTTAGTGATGAGACTGCAACATTGTAATTCTGTGGCCAGTCACAAGGGCAGAAAGGTATAACAGTGGGTTGTATGTGCTATAAGGAGTACAGAGGGTATGACAATGGGCAACATGTGCTGAAAGGAGTGCAAAGGATATGACAGTGGGCAACATATACTTAGAGTGCAGAGGGTATAAGTGTAGGCAGTATGTGCTGAAGATGAGTACAGAGGACAGTGTGCAGTATGTGCATAAGAGGTGTGCACAGGTATGTCAATGGGAAGTATGTACTGGAGAGGAGTGCAGAGGGCAATATATGCAGAAGGAGACCGCAAAGGTTATGACATTAAGAACTATGTGCAGGATTTAAGTGCAGAAGGTAAGTCAGTGGGCAGTATGTGCTGGAGAGGAGTGCAGATGGTATGACAGTGGGCAGTATGTGCTGGAGAGGAGTGCAGAAGGTCCGACATTGGGCACTATGTGCAGGAGGTAATTGCAGAGGGTAAGACCATAGGTAGTCTGTGCTGGAGAGGAGTGCAGGGGTCTGGTAGTGGGTCGTACGCACTAGAGAAGAGCACAGAGCATGAAAGTGGATACTCTGTGCTATAGAGGAGTGCAGAATGAATGCTACTGAGTAGTAGGTGCTGAAAGGAATAACAGTGGGCACTATGCGTGGAGAGGTGTGCAGAGGGTATGTTATTGGGTAGTATGTGCTGAGAGGAATGCAGAAGTTATAACAGAGTATGAGACCGTAGGTAACAGGTGCTGGAAAGGAATACAGAGGGTATGACAGTGGGTTGTATTTACTGAAAAGGGGTGCAGTGGGTCTTGGTGGCAAAGTCAGAGGAAGTAGGGGTGGCAGGGTGGTAAGTGCGCTGGGGTGGAAAGTTTTCAGAAACCATAATAGGTGGCAAGAGTTGGTGGGGTGGTAAGTATTGAGAGTGAGAAGAGTGCATTGTGGGCAGTGTCAGGTGCGGTGGCTGACGTGGTGTTTGGTGGTGAGAATGGGGGGAGCACAGCCTATCCAGAGAGAGAGCCTTTTACAGTCACTTAATGTGTCACAGTTTCTCTATTGGGATCTCCTCCCCTCCCTGCATCCAGCCTTTCTCTCTAGAACTAGAATGCTATGGTCACAGAGCGCTCTGCCTGACAAAGCAGGAAAAAAAAAGTTCGGGAGCTGTAAGCAGAGTGCAGGTGAGACAGGACCATGCGGAGAAGCCAGAGCTATATTATATCTCTGTCCCCCACAGACTCAATCTTTTTTTCCAAGGTAATGACACCCAATCTACTTCCTGTGAGCTTAGGGTATCATTGACCTACCCCCTAGCAGTGTGTAATTTTGCTGGCCTGGGCTCGAAGTATTCCTGGACAGAGTGGTGTTCATGTCATTAAATGGCAGAAAAAGTAAAACATTGGTCAAGTGGACTTTATATGAGGCCAATCACTCCAAGTCGGGCCCACCGCCAATGCCATGTGCGTGCCACTAATGTGGGAGCGCACATGGCAGTGGGTTCGTCTCTTGCCTCCGGCTCGGGGTGTGGGTGGCGAACCATGAGCGCTCCATGTTTTTTTTTGTCTCTTTCACCGGTGGACATGGCAAACTTGCATTCGCACCAAGGATCTTGACAAATTACAGTACTATGGGCTTATATATATATATATATATATATATATATATATATATATATATATATATATATATATATATGTTTCATTTGCTAGATCTACCCTAATTTTCTGTCCTGCTGACAACAGTTTCCATAGACAGGAAATGAAAGAAGATCTGCAACAGGGAAACAGTCAAACAAAATCTGATGGAGATTCCAGCCTCCCCCTATTCTACTAAAGAAAAGCATTTTTATTCTGAGATACACAAACATAATTGATTCTTTTCACACAATCAATAAAATCATTACATTTTCTTGGATGTAAACAGTATATGTACTTGATTAATAGAAGCTCACTGTAAAACCCTTTCCTTGGAGTCCACTGAGGGATACAGGAAGTTTTCCATCTTCTCGTTATACTGCTTCCTAAAGAGGGCCCTGGACAAGGGCAAAAAACTGTAGGCCATCCCAGGATAACCCCCTCCTACTACCAGCATGCCTCCGTTTTGTAGCAAAGTAGTACTGGGAACATGATAAACACAGAGGGGTGTCCCCTTAATAGACTCCAAGAAAAAGACTTTACATGGAACACAAAAATCTTCATTTCTTTTTCTTCCATTGAGGGACACAGAAAGTCTAACTTTCTGGAAGGCCAAAAGATGTTCAACTGAGGAGTGAACAGAGCAAACAATTACTAACAGTCCAAACAAAAAAAACAACAGAAAGAGCTAAGGGCGGGCTGCAACTTAAAAAGGCCACCTGGAAGATCTCCGGCCCAGAGCTGTGATGAGGTGAGGTAGAAACGTCCATCTGGTAGAACTTGGTAAACAGAAGACCAGGTGGAAGCTTTGTAACTGAGAAACAGTTGCCCGATATTAAAAAGTCTGTAAAGAACACATAGACCTCATAGAGTGCACCTTGTCAGGAAAGGGTGGAACCAGATCCTTGAGACCATAAGCCTGTAGGATGGTCTACCTGAGCCACCTAGAGATGGTAAAATGAAAAACTGGAGCACCCTTATGGGGCCCATTCAGGATGCCAAAAAAAAACAATCAGTCTTTGTAAAAGGAGCAGTGGCTTAGAAATAGACTCTCCCTGCGCAAATCACATCCAGACAATGGAGGGAAATTTAATTTTGGTGAACAGTGTAGACAGAGGGATGAAAGAAAAATGTCCTTATTGAAGTAAAAGACAAAAATAAATTAGACAAGAAGGAAGTCCTGGACATCAGCACCACCTTGTCCCAATGCAAAACCAAAAATACTGTTTCTTGCAGGTTAAGGCCACCAGTTCAGACACTCACCTCGCAGAGGTGATGGCTACAAGAAACACCAACTTGTGGGTGAGAGTAGAGAAAGGGTTCAAACAGGGGTTTCTACAGAGAGAATCAGATTCAGGTTCCACTGAGTCAAAGGGGAACTGATGAGGGTCCAGGGAGTAAACATTAGAGACCCCCAATACAAAGGTTTTAATCCAGAGTGTGAAGGACCAACAGTCTGTCTCTAAAGCAAAATAAAAAGGGTAGAAACGGACCCTTAAAAGTGCAGAGAGACAAATGCTGGTCTAGACCCAGATGCAGGAAGAAAATGATTTGTCTCATGGAGAAACTCTTAGGGGTGTATGCCTCTAGACCCTCAGCAAGTAAACTATACTTTCCATGCCCGATGGTAGACCTCAAGGGAAGTAGACTTTCTAGCACTTCAGGAATCACAGACTCAGAGATGCCCCTGTCACTCAGAACCTGAGGTTCAACAGGTATTAATGCCAATGACAAAAGATCTGATAGTGCCCACAGAGCTTCTGCCAGGAGTCCTATCAGGTCATCGTACCACATTTGACTGGGCCAGTCTGGGGCAATAAGGATCACAGAAATGCCCTCATTCCGGACTCTGAAAGGCAGATAAGGAAACAGTTTCAGGGATAGAAAGGCAAAGATCAGGATGTACTGATTCCACAGACCCACCAGAGCATCCACTGCTACCAACAGAGTATCCTCATACCTGGAAACAAACTAGTCCAGTTTGCCAATGAACCTCAATGTCCATTATTCAACACAGCCCACCAGTGACACAAGTCCTGGAAAAAACTCAGGGTTAAAGTAAAACTCATCCAGGTCCAGGCTGGAATCAGATGTTCTGTCCAAAATAGGATCAGATTGACCTCTCTTGCCGTAGCAAAACCTCTGGTCCCTCCCTGATGACTGATGTATGTCACTACTGTGATGTTGTCCAATTAAATCTGGACTGAATGACTCTTCAGTAGGATGGTCCAAAAACTGCAAAGAGCAAAATTGCCTGAAGTTTGGAAGACCAAGTCTCCTGCACCAACATGGTGCCTAGGACTCCTCACCAACCTAATAGGCTGGCATCAAATGTGAGAATCCTCCAAAAGATGGGAGGGAAGACTTCCCTGACTCCAGAGCTGGATTCTTGAGCCACCAAACCAGGGACAACCTGGTCTACAAAAGATTAAACAAACCTTTGGCAAGTGGCAGTGCGCTTTCATTAAACTTGTGGGCAGACTGGGATACAAGTCTTAATAAAAAGGCTGAGGGAATGGAGCAACAAAAGGTACTTTTTTTAGTCAGAAAGGGAGAAGACTTTGCAGTCTTTTCTGTAGGCTCCTTCTGCTGAGGAAGATGTTTTATCTTGCCCCTAGTAGCATTCTTGAGAACATTATCAAGATTTGTTTCAAAGAAATAGTATGCCTATAGCCAAAGTGCCCTACGCATATGTACAGACAAGAAAGACAATGGAAATGAGACGAGCGGCCAGAGGTTTGTCAAAGCTGAAGTTCTACAGCCATCTGCTCAACATGTTCAATAAGCAAGCAATCAACCGCAGCAGTGGTTAGACCTTTCTTAAGGGATTTTGGTCAGTTACACACCGTTTGAGAAGTAAAGTCACAGCCAGTGTGATGGGTCTACAAAAAATGGTTCTCTAAGTTTGACACTACGTTTAGAGAATTGATATGGAAGGGCAGCGTCTCGCGTATCAGTTTAAATATCTTGCAACTCCCGACTAATGAAGGGGGAGTGGCATTTCCACACCTGTTTAAATACTTCCTGGCATCCCAGCTACAGTACATGAGAAACAGCGGGGCAGGGGGAAATCTCCTCCAGACATTTTTAAAAAGGCAAACTGTCGAAATCATGGAAGCAGGTATGATAAAGCGGGGAATCTCCACCTTGGATCTAATGAATAAAACATGGGTAGCGGCCAAGGAAATGTTGGGATATAGAGGCTATACGGGATATTCACCACTATGGGAAAACAACAAATTGAGAGAGGTACAGAAAATAGGACCGGTTAGAGAGTGGGAACGACGAGACATAAAATATCTACACCAGCTTTATGCAAACGGACAACTAAAAGAGCTAAGAGCAGAGTTTGCAATACCGAGGAAATAATTTTTTCGATATCTCCAGCTTAGACATGCACTTTCAGTACAGTTTGAAGACTTGCCAATAGAGTGGTGTAATATTCCAATCTTATTGAAAATAATACGAACGGACTCAACAAAAGGGTTGATTTCAGGCATATATTCGAACCTACATAAAGATGATAGGGGCAGCCAATATACATCTGCTTTTAGAGACAAGTGGGCATCGGACGTGGGTAGTATCACAAACACTCAATGGGACAGACTCCTTGAGCTAGCACCATGGGTTTCCCTCTCTCCACCCCAAAAGATGTCGCACTTGTTCCTCCTATATAGAGCCTATTATACTCCTAAAAAGCTCTTTAGCTTTGGGCATAGAATGGACTCCTCCTGCCCCAGATGTGGAAGGACAGAGGGAGACATGATCCACATGTTTTGGAGATGCCCCAAGCTACAGCGCTACTGGACGGAGGTAGTGGAAACAATTACGCAAGTCTTTGAAGTTCCTCTTGAGATGGAACCTAAGGTCTGCGTACTGGGATGGGTAGAGGGGAAAGGAAAGCCTAAAGATACCAACTTGGCAATCCTGAGATGCCTATTCCAAGCTCGCAAACTTATTGCTCAAAGATGGCAATCTCTTACCCCCCCATCCGGTAGGGAATGGGAGCAAAGTGTGAACACTATGATATTAAAGGAAAAAACACTTTATATTAGACAGGGGTGCACAATGAAATTCGAAAAGATATGGAGAATGTGGTGTGAAAAAAAGAATATAGATATATTATAAGCTTAGGAATGGAACAAGGAGACATGCGAGAAGGAAGATGTGTGGTGTGAATGGTTAGGGTACGAGAGAGAATGGAAGTGGGGTATACAGCAAATATATGGAGACATTTGGAAGGAGAGGGGGAACATGCATCTCGGACTATTAGTTTTTCTTTTCTTTTTGCCTTATGGTTTTCTTCTTGTCGGAGGATGTTATGTTTCTTTACCTCCCCTGCCTAATAAAACAAAGGAAAGTATAAATGTAAGAATGTGAGGTTGATGATGTTTTCCCTTTTTTTTTTGTAAAATTGAAAAATGATTAATAAAAATATAAAGTATAAAAAAAAAGTCACAGCCAGGATTGGGTGAAGGGCAGGACCTGCCAGAGACAACAGAGCCCTGGAAAGGGCTTCCAACTGTTTATTGACTGGGTCCTTAAAGAAGGGAGTGTCTCTACCAGAATAGTAAGCACCTTGTTAAGGCGGGACACAGCCAGATCCACAATTGGAATAGACTGCTTCTCTGCAAAATCCTTGCCAAATGAATGCTAAGCTAATAAGCGCTTGGAGGTAGCAATAACTTATCAGGATGTTTCCAATTACAAGAGAAATAGTTGAAAAAGTGGGTGCAAAGGCAAAATCTTTGTGGCCTTAGACATTCTAAACGACCCAAGGCTGGAAATCGCACTGGTATTAGCAACAGACTGATCCTCTAGGCCAGAGTGTTACGACTGCATCAATAAGAACCGAAATGTTCTCCTTTATCTGAAGAGCAATAGCAGTTGGTTGGGACTCCTTACATGTAAAGCTGATCAGTTAAGGACCAGATTGGCAAACCAGATACAGAATCTGTTGGAGAGGGCGTGGAAGAGTGCTTGTAACCTCTGAAATCAAAGTCAGAAAAAAAAATGAGTTATATGGGCCACAAAGTCTTGTATGACTATAGTAGAAACCAACACCAAAAGGACAGAGGATTGGGGCCACACTCAACAGAGCTAAAGAGGCCCCAGAAAACCTTTGCGGTAAGGCAACATATAGATTCAAGGTAAGAGGTGAGACCTTAAGTACTCACAAAAACTGGACAGCTGGTAGCAGGTGAAGGTCAGTTGGCTGGAGGTGACCAAAGTCACTCTATTCAGTAGGAACAGATTGACCTTCGATGTGGCCCTTTGCAAGAGGGAGCAACAGCTGGGAGATGCTTCCTTCATGCTGTATAGCGAGAAAGAAAGCATGGAGCGCAAGCAACACACAACCTGGCAGATGATGTAGGTACTCAGTCCCACAGTATTAACCCATTCTATTGCAAAAATTGTCAGGAACAGGGAATAAAGATGCCAAGTGACCTATGCAGATGAGGTAATGTAGGCTTCTGGTGCTCGGCTGTGCCTCATGTGGAAGCCAGCAGTCGAAGGTCACTTCGAGGCTATCCCTGAAAAGTCTAGTTCCAGGGGATCTGGATGTGACACTCCAAAAGCCAGGATAAGGATGACACAAAGCTTCAGCAGGGATGTAGCAAAGAGTGTGAAACGAAGGAAAAAATTGAAGAAGCAAAAAAGATCTTTAACACAAATTTGATTCATGGTAGTGTAGGGGTTATCCTGGCCAGGTCAAGTTTTTTGTTTGCCAGTGGCAGTTTAACACGAAAGGTTTAAGACTTCCTGTGTCCCCTAAAGAACAAAAATGAAAAACAAAAAACTCTACAGAATCCCTTTAAATGCATCCGTGCCCCAAAACAAATTACCTTGCTGATTAAAATCCATCGATGGCTGCTTACAATCCTGAGCTCGATGCCCGCTGACCCCGCAGTTATAACACGAGACATTGCCGCTCTTCTTGTGCAGCGTGCCATTAATGGCTCCCATTATTCCCTGAGGCTGGTATACCCCCGCTGTGCCAGTGATAAAGTTCTGCATAGGGGGCATGGAGAAGTTTGGCTGCCCCGTCAGCATGGAGTCGGGGTTCAGGCTGTTGCTGTAAGGGTGATGCATGACGGGGAAGGAGGAGCTATTGTTGTATTGCTGGGTGTTGATGTACCCATTATTGCACATGGGGTTGAAGGGCATGATAGAAAACGGAAACATGGAGGGTGCTGAGAAGTGCTGAAAATAGTTTCCGTAGTTGACGGCTACGCCGCTGCTCCCGCAGCTGCCACTGCACCCGCAGGAACTGCACACAGTGCACCCCGTCTGGGACTTTTGCTGTTGGTGGTGTAGGTGGTGGTGGCCTGACGTTTGGCTGGCAACTTGCAAGTTCATGCTCGGGGAGTTTCCTCCGCCGCTGTAGTAGCTGTTGTCAGATACAGATGTCGGGCTTGAGCTGGGCACCGAGCAGCTGGGCAGGTGGGCTATGCTGCTGTATGATGTAGACGTGAGGCTGCTTGAAGAGGCATTGCTGTTTGCGCAGAAGTTGCCTGACATCTGACCTACCGGTGCACCACTCATGGTGGAGAAGGCAACTTTGGTATTGGCTGTATAGAGAACATTTCTGGGGCTTATTATTGCGGGAGAAACACTGGAACATGACATCTGCCCAACCATGGAAGAATCCGCGGATGACACCAAAAGCTTCACCGGGGTACGGGCAACGTGGAAGACTGGTGCGGACGATGGAGTAGCTGGCATGCTGCTGTCCACCATCACCGAAGTCGGCTTCATCGTCCTCTCCCCAGGCATAGAACTGCCAACTTTGGTGCGGACACCGAAGGCCATAGTCTGAGCCATGGAGCTGCTGTCAGGCATTATGGAGAGGACATGTCCGGATTGCAAAGGGTTAGACGGAGCCTTGACGTCAAGAAGCATGCCACCAAAGCTCTTCTCGATTTTGATGCTGCTTCTGGGTGCAGCTGATTTGCTCCTTTCCTCCGAAGACAAGAGAGAGTGCGGAGACTGGAGGAGTTTGATCTCAGTGCCCCCGCGGTCTGACTTGTGCAACGTGTTGATGAGGTGGAGGGGAGTTATATGAGTTGGGGTTCCGGTAATGATCTGAATTGGCAGAGGGTGATGACTCGCAGAGCTGGATCCAGCGTCGTTCTGAACAGGCAGAACCTGAGCTGTCGGGCGCACCGAGGTCGACGTAAAGTGATTCACCAACAAGACCGACTTCTCCTTCTCAGTGCAGTCCAAGTGTCTTCCGAGACCTACGGAGAAAGAATGATTAGAACTCATACCATAGGCTGCTTTATAGATAACAGGAAGATATAAGGCTACTTACGCCTGTCCATTTCTTCTGCACTGTCCGAGCTCTCCTCTCGTGTCTGAAGTCCCATTGGGCTGGAAGGGGAACTGGAGTACTCGGATGACGAGCTGCCTTCTTGAGGCATTTGAGAAGTTGTTGGCTCCACGTCTACAGACAGTTCTACCAAGAAAGTAAAAAATTATGTCATTTTTTTTAAACCCTTTCATGACCAGTGGTCATTGATGCCTAGGCAAAATTAGTAGTGCCAGAATGCATCACTTAACCGCTTAAGGACCGCCTCCTGTAGATTTATGTCAACAGAATGGCACGGCTGGGCAAAAGCACGTACCGGTGCGTCCCCTTTAATTGCCCAGCCGTGGGTCGCGCGCGCGCCACCGGCGGTGGCACGCTCGCGACCCGGTCCTGAGCTCCGTGACCGCGGCCACGGGACCAGCGGACCCGATCGCCGCTGGTGTCCCGCGATCGGGTCACAGAGCTGAAGAACGGGGAGAGGTCTGTGTAAACAAACCTCTCCCCGTGCTTCCTACACTGCCTGTCACTGATCGGCTGTTCCCTGTCATCGGGAAAGCCGATCAGTGACGTCAGACGTAAAGCCACGCCCCCCCTACTGTAAAAAAAAACACACACACACTGACGTAACCCCTCCCTGCCCCCAGTGGTTAACTCCTTCACTGCCAGTGTCATTTACATAGGGATCAGTGCATTTAAATAGCACTGATTTCTGTATAAATGACAATGGTCCTAAAAATGTGTCAAAAATGTCCGATGTGTCCGCCATAATGTCGCAGTCACAATAAAAATCGCTGATCGCCGCCATTACTAGTAAAAAAAAATATTAATAAAAATGCTATAAAACTATCCCCTATTTTGTAAATGCTATAACTTTTGCGTAAACCAATCAATAATCGCTAATTGCGTTTTTTTTTTACCAAAAATATGTAGACTACGTATCGGCCTAAACTGAGGAAAAAAAAATTTTTATAAATTTTTTGGGGATATTTATTATAGCAAAAAGTAAAAAAATATTGCATTTTTTTCAAAATTGTCGCTCTATTTCTGTTTATAGCGCAAAAAATTAAAACCGCATAGGCGATCAAATACCACCAAAAGAAAGCTCTATTTGTGGGAAAAAAAGGACGCCAGTTTTGTTTGGGAGCCACGTCGCACGACCGCGCAATTGTCAGTTAAAGCGACGCAGTGCCGAATCGCAAAAAGGGGCCTGGTCCTTTGGCTGCAAATTGGTCCGGGCTGAAGTGGTTAAAGTGTTATTAAACCTATAAAACATTCTTTATATTGTTGTTAGCCTTGCTTGCTACATATCTATTTTCTTCCCTGGTCGCTCCATGGTTCAGATGATCTGCTTGAAAATAATGCCCACTGCACTTCCTCCTATGGGTATGCTACGATGCCTTGCACGGTCGGTCTCCCTACCTGCACACTTCCAACCGGTACTACAACATGCATGAAAATCTGTGCAGTGCCTACACCAGCCTTTCTCAACCTTTTCAACAAGGAGGAACCTTTGAAATAACTTTCCAGTCTCTGGGAACCCCTGCCTAAAGATTATTATATCTACAACCCACGTTACATTAGTGTGATGGTTTAATGGGACAAACACTTGTGGTCACTGGGAAGAATTACCCCCTTACAGATAGATAAAAAGATCAATGGTGTCAGTGGGAACTGAGGGGCAAAAATTGCTCATTGCTCAAGGAACCCCCTAGTGACCTTTGAAGGAACCCCAGGGTTGCATGGAACCCTGGTTGAGAAACCCTGGTCTATACTCTGCTTCAGGAAGGAGCCTGTGGAGGCAGTCCCTGTATGTGGCCTGGACAGTAAAGTGCCTTGAAAAAGTATTCATACCCCTTGCAATGTTCCACATTTTGTCATGTTACAACCAAAACCGTAAATGTTTTTTTTTTTGTTTTTATGTGATAGACCAACACAAAGTGGCACATAATTGTGAAGTGGAAGGAAAATTATTTTCACATTTTTTTTACAAATAAATATCCTAAAAGTGTGGCGTGCATTTGTATTCAGCCCTCTTTACTCTGATACCCTAACTAAAGGCTAGTGCAACCAATTGCCTTCAGAAGTCACCTAATTAGTAAATAGAGTCCACCTGTGTGTAATTTAATCTCAGTATAGATACAGCTGTTCTCTGAAGCCCTCAGAGGTTTGTTAGAGAACCTTAGTGATCAAACAGCATCATGAAAGCCAAGGAACACACCAGACAGGTCAGGGATAAAGTTGTGGAGAAGTTTAAAGCAGGGTTAGGTTATAAAAAAATACCCCAAGCTTTGAACATCTCACGGAGCTCTGTTCAATCCACCATCTGAAAATGTAAAGAGTATGGCACAACCGCAAACCTACCAAGACATGACCGTCCACCTAAACTGACAGGCCGGGCAAGGAGAGCATTCATCAAATAAGAAGCCAAGAAGCCCATGGTAACTCTGGAGGAGCTGCAGAGATCCACAGCTCAGGTGGGAGAATCTGTCCACAGGACAACTATTAGTCGTGCTCTCCACAAATCTGGCCTTTATCGAAGAGTGACAAGAAGAAAGCCAATGTTGAAAGAAAGTCATAAGAAGTCCTGTTTACAGTTTGCGAGAAGCCATGTGGGGGACACAGCAAACATGTGGAAGAAGGTGCTCTGGTCAGAGGAGACCAAAATGTAACTTTTTGGCCTAAAAGCAAAACGCTATGTGTGGCGAAAACTAACACTGCACATCACCCTGAACACACCATCCCAACTGTGAAACACGGTGGTGGCAGCATCATGTTGTAGGGATGCTTTTCTTCAGCAAGGACAGGGAAGC
Organism: Lithobates sylvaticus; assembly: GCA_028564925.1. NCBI lineage: Eukaryota > Metazoa > Chordata > Amphibia > Anura > Ranidae > Lithobates > Lithobates sylvaticus. Next base: position 21,618,089 of record CM053034.1, read on the forward strand.
TGGTCAGGGTTTATGGGAAGATGGATGGAGCCAAATACAGGACAACAACCCTAAACATACAGCCAGAGTTACAATGGAATGGTTTAGATCAAAGCATATTCATGTGTTAGAATGGCCCAGTCAAAGTCCAGACCTAAATCAAATTGAGAATCTGTGGCAAGACTTGAAAATTGCTGTTAACAGACGCTCTCCATCCAATCTGACAGAGCTTGAGATATTTTGCAAAGAATGGCCAAAAATGTCACTCTCTAGATGTGCAAAGCTGGTAGAGACATCCCCAAAAAGACTTGCAGCTGTAATTGCAGAGAAAGTTGGTTCTACAAAAGTATTGACTCAGGGGGGCGCCATACAAATGCACACCACCGTTTTCAGATATTTATATTTTTGTAAAAAATGTTGAAAACCATTTATCATTTTCCTTCTACTTCACAATTATGTGCCACTTTGTGTTGGTCGATCACATACATACAGATGCATTATTGTTTTTTGTTGTAACATGACAAAATGTGGACAATGTCAAGGGGTGTGAATACTTTTTCAAGGCACTATACATTGCAAAGCTTTAGGAAAGTTGAGGTACCGGCCGTGCACAAGCACAGGAGTGCTCCTTTTCCACAGAGGTGACATACACAGCGCTAAAGCAAAAAAAGGAAGTTAAATAATTAAGGGTTTTTATCTTAAAAAAGATGCCCCTTTGCTGCATTTTTCAGGAGTGTTTATGTGCTTTAACTTGGCAATAGCTCTATGACTAATTTGTATACCTGAATTTATTTTTATTTTTTTGACATTTTAATGACATAAGGCTTTTTTGTTACAATAAAAAAATCTTTAAAAAATGTTTTAAAGCGGAGTTCCAGTTATAAAACAAATTTTACATATTTTAATTCAGCATTAAATATAAAGAACAACCTTTGGAAAAAATATATTTTTTTTACTTAGCTTTTCAGGTCGGTTGCTAGGGGGTCCCTCGTAATCTGCCTCTTCCTCTCCAAGGCACCTGATGTCATTTCCCTCGGGGGCCTGTGCTCGTTAGTGCTCATGGGAGATGCCTGTCATCGTTTCCCAGGAGTCACTGGGCAGCGCCGAGGGCTGTAATCGGCGCTACGACCATCGTTGAATTGTGAATTTCGCGAGATCGAGAGGTGCATGCTGGTTACCCAGCATGCACCTCTACAAAGATATTCCAGGAAGCGATATCGATTGGGCTTCACATGCCCACATTAACAATGAAAACGGCCACAAACCAAGGAATACAATATTACAGTACGGAATTTATCTATTTGAAAAATATATCTAGATCATTGTATATTATTATTTTAATTACAGTAGCAATAATACTAGGATCCAAAAAAAAATTAAATTTTTTTTTCACTGGAACTCCGTTTTAACTTATTATTTTTTAAATAACGTAATTGTATTTGACAATACTACTACTACTACTACTACTACTACTACTACTACTACTAAACAGGAGGCATTGCAGACCCCACTGCTGCCTCAAGGGGGCAGTGTTCATCTACAGACTGAAGGCTTGTTATGTCAGTAAGATCTCACACATGCATCTGATCACAAAGATGAAAAAATAAAGAATAGGGTTAAAAATACTTTGCTGACTGAAGAAATATGTAAATAGACTTGAGATTTATTTTGTTTAAATCCACTTTTTTATTTATTTTTTATTTGCCTTCTTGACTGATCTGAACCACATACTGCCTATAAAAATGCAGCAATTCCCTTTTTCCAAGATATGGCACATCCAGATTGGCCGCTGCCCCCTCTCTTAGTAATTATAGCTCTAATGCCCCGTACACACGGTCAGAATTTCCGACGGAAAATGTCCTATCGGACCATGTTGTCGGAAAATCCGCCCGTGTGTGGGCTCCATTGGACTTTTTCCGTCGGAAAAAAAATTTGAGATCCTGCTCTCAAATTTTCCGACAACAAAGTCCAATCGGACTTTTTCCGATCGTGTGTAGCGAATTCTGACGGACAAAGTGCCACGCATGCTCAGATCACATTACAAGACCAAAGATATTGGCTACTAGCCTCTACGTAGTCCCGTCGTACGCAACGAACGTCACCAAGTTCAGAATGATCGGATTTTCTGACAACTTTGTCCGACCGTGTGTATGCCAGTGTCGGACTAAATCCGTCGGAAAAAATCTGACGCATTTTGTGGTCGGAATTTCCGACCGTGTGTACGGGGCATTAGAAGACAGGAGTGGGTAAGGGGGGGGCAGACTTTGCTCTGACTTCCATTGCTAGTAGTCCAGAAATCTTGTGTGATCCTACCTGTAGAATGGTTATAGTGGACGCTCTGCATTGGCCCGACATGACTAGTGGGAGGGACCCTGGCAACCCCGCTGCTTGTGAAGGTACACTGTGCCGGATTCAGACACCTCTTCTCCGATTTCTCCCTACAGAACAAAACATAAAGGGAGATAAATGTAGACATGAAACACACCACATGACTTCTCATACAGCTCCTTAAGTGGATTTCTGTCCCGGCCAGAACACTATCTGCATGGAGTTTGCATGTTCTCCCTGTGCCTGCGTGGGTTTCCTCCGGGTGTCCGGTTTCCTCCCACAATCCAAAGACATGCTGGTAGCGTAACTGACTCCTGTCTAAATTGCCCCTAATACGTATGTGAGATGGGGATTGTAAGCTCCTTGAAGACAGGGACTGATGTGAATATACAATATGTAAAGCACTGTGTAAATTGTTGTTGTAAATTCCTCTAATAAAATAATAATAATTTGATGAAAGTCATTCTGTGAAGTGGAGGGGTCAAACATTCCCATAGACACTCCTAAACCTTGTGGACGGCCTTCCCAGAAGAGTTGAAGCTGTTATAGCGGCAAAGGGTGGGCCAACTCAATATTGAACCCTATGGACTAAGATTGGGGTGCCATTAAAGTTCATGTGCCCCAATACTTTTGGCAATATATTTTATATATATATACATATACAGGGGGTCCCCGACTTACGAACAACCCCTACTTACGAACAGGGCGCTGCGGGGACCCTCCGCCATTTTTCGTCGTTTTTCGCCGTGTTCCGGCCGTTCTGCGCATGCGCGCCCATACGGAGCCTCGGAAAATGCCGGAAATGTCCGTAATTTGGCGCGCATGCGCAGAACGGCATAAGACGGAACATCGGAAATGTCCGGAAATGACCGTATTTGTCGGTCTGCGCATGCGCGTCCGACTTACGAACATTTCCGACATCCGTACAGGCGGGCAGTCCCTAACGAGTTCGTAACTCGGGGACCCCCTGTATGTATATATATATATATATATATATATATATATATATATATATATATACATACATACATACATACATACACACACACACACACACAAATCAGCCATAACATTATGACTACTGACAGGTAAAGTGAATAATATTTATTATCTCGTTACAACGGCATCTGAAAGTGGGTGGGATAGGTCAGGAAGCAAGTGAACATGTTGTCCCTGAAGTTGTTGCGTTGAATGCAGAAAAAAATAAAAATAAATGGGCAAGCGTAAAGATTTGACAGACTTTGACAGGGGCCAAATTGTAATGGCTAAACGACTGGGTCAGAGCAACCGCAGCTCTTGTGGGATGTTCCCGGTCTGCAGTCGTCAGGACCAACCAAAAGTGGTCAAAGGAAGGAAGACTTGTGAACCGGTGACAGGGTCATGGGCAGCCAAGGCTCAGTGATGCACGTGGGGGAACAAAGGCTTGCCTGTGTAGTCCAAATTTAATAGAAGAGCTACTGTAAAAAAAAGGTATTTTATTTCTAAAAACCAGCATGTAACAATAAAAAGTGATCATGAATAAAAATTGTCAGGCAATGGGGAGCTGATGAGCCTAGCCCTGGGCTAGGGGCATACATATTGCCCATTGTTGTTGATGATATACCATCTTTGATGTCTCTTCTGAACAGTGTTTCATCTTCATCCCCACTCCCTGCGTTTTTCCCATTACTGACATTTTTTATATATATTTTTTACATATGTTGGACACTATTTTGGATTTTACATTTCACTTACCACTGGATTTAGGTTCCTTGGTTGGTCAGATTGTTTTGTGCATCTTAGTGACACCTTTTTCTTTACAGATGGACTTTTAATTTTCATGTTATTATCACTGTATTGTATCATTTATTTTCACATTTATTTGTGTTGACCAGTTAGAGCTAAACCATTCACCATTTTCCTTGTGAATGGAAAAAGGTAGCCTAGTCTACGGAATTTAAGAACAATTGAGGAACACAAGTTGTTGACTTGGCCTCAAAATTCTTCAGATCTCAATCCAAATCAAGCATCTGTGGGATGTTCTGGAAAAACAAGTCCCATCCATGGAGGCCCCACCTCACAACTTACAGGACTTAAAGGATCTGCTGCTGATGACTTGGTGCCATATACCACAGCATACCTTCGACAGGTTATGGTGGGTGGTCATAATGTTATGGCTGATCGGTGTATAGTCTTCTAAAATGCACAGAGTACATTAACTCCTTCCCGACCGCCTCACGCCGATATACGTCAGCAGAATGGCACGGCTAGGCAAAACCACGTACAGGTACGTGGCCCTTTAAAAGCTTAGCCGTGGGTCGCGCTCGCGACCTGGTCGGGAGCTCCGTGACCACAGCCGCGGGACCAGTGGATCCGATCTCCGCTGTTGTCCTGCGATCGGGTCACAGAGCTGAAGAACAGGGAGAGGTCTGTGTAAACAAACCTCTCCCCACGCTTCCTACACCGCCTGTCATTGATCGGCTGTTCCCTGTCATCGGGAAAGCCGATCAATGACGTCAGACGTCAGCCCCGCCCCCTAATGTAAAAAAAAAATAACACACGTCACACACCATAACCCCTCCCCGCCCCCTAGTGGTTAACGCTTTCACTGCCAGTGTCATTTATACAGGAATCAATGCATTTAAATAGCATTGATTGCTGTATAAATGACAATGGTCCCAAAAATGTGTCAAAAATGTCCGATGTATCTGCCATAATGTCGCAGTCACAATAAAAATCGCTGATCGCCGCCATTACTAGTAAAAAAAAAAATATTAATAAAAATGCTATAAAACTATCCCCTATTTTGTAAATGCTATAACTTTTGCGCAAACCAATCAATAATCGCTAATTGCAATTTTTTTTTACCAAAAATATGTAGAAGAATACGTATTGGCCTAAACTGAGGAAAAAAAATTTTTTATATATTTTTTGGGGATATTTATTAAAGCAAAAAGTAAAAAATATTGCATTTTTTTCAAAATTGTTGCTCTATTTTTGTTTATAGCGCAAAAAATAAAAACCGCAGGGGCGATCAAATACCACCAAAAGAAAGCTCTATTTGTGGAAAAAAAAGGACGTCAATTTTGTTTGGGAGCCACGTCGCACGACCGCGCAATTGTCAGTTAAAGCGACGCAGTGCCAAATCGCAAAAAGGGGCCTGGTCCTTTGGCTGCAAATTGGTCCGGGGCTGAAGTGGTTAAAGTAGATGTAAGCCCAATCACCTACATTTTGTATAAGCAGTAAGTGTTATTTTTTTAAGTCATTTTCAATATTTTAAAATCTTATTAAAAGCTTGCACTTCTTATAGGGTGACAACACTCGGTCCCTGTCTCCTAACTGTGCTCCTGCGTTGTCACCTTGGCCTCTGATGGAGACTACAAGTGGCTGTTTTAACCCACATTACACAGGCATAGTTCATTGTTACCTCCATCAAGAAGCCTCCATAAGAAATGTCATGCAGCCATCGCTGGATTGCATGTAGACATGAAGTGGCTGCAGGAGATCAGCAGCACTGAGGTGTAACAAAAGATGAAAGCAAGGTAAAAACATTGATGATAAATGTTTACATAACACAGAGCAACCTAAATCCCATCAAGTTAGGCCCCTTTCACACGAACGGACCGTTCAGGTCCGCCTGTCCGTTTTTCAGGAGGACCTGAACGGACGCTCCATGCAGGTCTATGGAGTGACGGATGTCAGCTGTTACCATGTCTGCTGACATCCGATCCGCTAAAATCAGACGTATGGCGATACGTTCGCATCCGTCCTGGCGGATTGGATCGGATGAGATCTGATGAAAACGGACATGCAGTCAGTTTTCGTCCGATCCCTCTATAGGAATCGGCGGCGCTCCTCCCCGCTCAGTGAGCAGAGAGACGGACCTATCATCCACCGGCTCAGCAGAGATCATCGGAGAGATCTCCCGCTGAGCTGGCCGGACTCTGCTGAGCTGGCCGGACTTTGCTGAGCTAGTCGGACTCTGCTGAGCGGATCCGCCTCGTGGGAATGAGGCCTTAGGGTTTACATCCAACTTACTGAACCCCCTACAAAACACATGTGCACATTCACTGGGGTGAGACTTCCATTTTCTGCTCACAAACCCCCCTTGTGGCTGCATTTCACTAGCGAGGATGGCGCCCCCTGCTGGTACTCACTTCTCCAGCTCCAGCTGGGTCTTCAGCTTCTTCTTTGCACCCATCGTTAGAGACTCAAACTTGTTTAAATCTTCCTCAGTAAGACTCAAGAACTGCAGCAGGACAGAAGAGAATGAGTGAGAGCACAGTGCAGCACACAGCAGCTGTTACAGATCAGAAGAGGCTGGAGCAGAAACCTGATACTTGTATACCAAGCTTAAATCCACTTTTAAAACGCAGCTGTACAAAACAGTCTCTGAAAACAAAGGATAACCGTATCAGGAGACAATACCATACACTGTTTCTTCCTACCAGATATATAAAATTCTAGCACATTATATCCAATGGCAGGTGCTTTTTCTACCTACAGCTATATGGACATACCTGACAATATAGAGCAGTGGTCTCCAAACTGCAGCCCTGGGGCCAGATGTGGCCCTTTGCTTGCCTCTATCCGGCCCTTGGGGCACTATTTCATCCACAACATACACCAATGTTAAGGCACCATTCCTCCCACAGACACCAGTATGGGGGCACTATTCCTCCCACTGACATCAACAATGGGGCACTATTCATCCCACTGACAACAATGGGGCACTATTCCTCCCACTATCATCAACAATGGGGCACTATTCCTCCCACTGATATCAATGGGGCGCTACTACTCACACTGATACCAACAATGGGGCACTATTCCTCCCACTGATACCAACATTGGGGCACTATTACTCCCACTAAAACCAATGCTGGGGCATTTTTTATTCCCACTGCCCACAGTCCGGCCCCCCTAAAGTCTGAATGACAGTAAACTGGCCCTTTATTTAGAAAGCTTGGAGATCCCTGATATAGAGGAAGAAGGGTCTGGGAGGACCACAATGACTAGGATCTCTAGGACTAAGCCCTTTCTGGGTGACATGCATCAGCTAAGGAAGGAGGGTCTGGGCAAACTTCAAGGCCGACCACCATAAAGAGGAGCTGGACGGACCCTGTAACTGAGTTCTTTTCTAGGTGAAGCAGGTCATGGCGGGGAGGGTCTGGGCAGACCATTACAAGGAGAATCTGGAAGGACCTATACAAATTGGATCGCTATGACTAAGTCCTTTCCATGTGAAATGTGTCAGAGTAAGGAGGGTCTGAGCAGACCACTGACAGACCTCTATGACAAAGATCTCTACAACTAAGCCCTTTCCATGTGAAACACATCAGGATGAAAAGGGTCTGCGCAGCACACTATGAGGAAGGTCTCCAATATCCAAGATTTCTAAAACTAAGTAACCTCATTCCTGGTGAAATGCATTAGTAATTGAGGAGGGTCTCGGCAGACCACTAGGAGGAAGGTCTGGGAAGACCTCTATGACTAAGCCCTTTCAAGGTGAAATGCATCAGTGTGACAAGGGTCTGGGCAGACCACTACAAGGAGGGTCTGAAGGAACCTCTAAAAGTAAGATCTCTATGACTAAGCATAGTGGGCAGAGAACTTTGAGGAAGGTCTAGGAGGACCTCTATGACCAAGCCCTTTCTGGGTGAAGTGTGTCAAAGTGAGGAGGGCTTTAGCGGACAACTACAAGGAGGGTCTATGAGGACCTCTATGACTAATCTTACTTTAGGTGAAATGCAATCAGAGTGAAGAGGGTCTGGGAAAACAATTACGAGGAAAGTCTCGGAGGACTTCTATGACTAAGCCCTTTCTAGATGAAAGGCATTAGGGTGAGAAGGATCTGGGACGCCCACTATGAAGAGGGTCTGGGAGGACCTCTACAACTAAGTCCTTTCTGGATGAAACACATCAAAATGAGGAGGGTCTAGGTAGACAACTACGAGGAAGGTCTTGGAGGACCTCTATGACTAAGCACATCAAAGTGAGGAGGGTCTAGGTTGACCTTAATCAATGCAAATGTCATTGCATTTCTTCATGTCATTGCATCCCCCCTACAGTTAGGACACACTGAGGGAACACAGTTAACCCCTTGATCACCCCATAGAGTTTAACCCCTTCCCCTGCCAGTGACATTTACACAGTAATCAGTGCAATTTTATAGCACTGATCGCTGTATAAATGCCAATGGTCCCAAAATAGTGTCAAAAGTGTCCGATCTGTCCGCCATTACTAATAAAAAAAAATTATTAATAAAAATGCCATAGATTTATCCCCTATTTTGTAGACGCTATAACTTTTGCGCAAAGCAATCAATATAGGCTTATTGCGATTTATTTATTTTTTTTACAAAAAATTTGTAGAATACATATTGGCCTAAACTGTGGAAAAAATTGTTTTTTTTATATATTTTTTGGGGATATTTATTATAGCAAAAAGTAAAAAAAATATTTTTTTTTTTTTTTCAAAATTGTAGCTCTTTATAGCGCAAAAAATAAAAACCACAGGAGGTGATCAAATACCACCAAAAGAAAGCTCCATTTGTGGGAAAAAAAGAACATCAATTTTGTTTGGGTACAACGTCGCACGACTGCGCAATTGTCAGTTAAAGCGACGCAGTGCCGAATCGCAAAAAGTGCTCTGGTCAGGAAGGGGGTAAAATCTTCCGGGGCTGAAGCGGTTAATCACCATTGCGTTTAATTTTTGCTAAACAAACGGAAAAAGATTTAAAAAAAAAAATGTTTTCATCGTTTCTGTTTGCTGTTCAGTTTATTTTTTTATATATATATATATATATATATATATATATATATATATATAAAAAACAAGTGAGGGGAAAAAAGTATTTGATCCCCTGCTGATTTTGTACGTTTGCCCACTGACAAATAAATAATTAGTCTATAATTTATGTTTATTTTAACAGTGAGAGACAGAATAACAAAAATATCCAGAAAATTTCAGTCCTTCACGGCGTAGTGTGTTACCAATTGTTTTATTGGTGACTATGGTCCCAGCTTCCTTGAGATAATTGACAAGATTCTCCCGTGTAGTTCTGGGCTGATTCCTCACCGTTCTCATGATCCTTGAAACTCCAGGAGGTGAGATCTTCCATGGAGCCCCAGACCGAGGGAGATTGACAGTTATTTTGTGTTTCTTCTATTTGCGAATAATCGCACCAACTGTTGTCACCCTCTCACCAAGCTGCTTGGTGATAGTCTTGTAGCCCATTCCAGCCTTGTGTAGGTCTACAATGTTATCTCTGACATCCTTGGACAGCTCTTTGGTCTTGGCCATGGTGGAGAGGTTGGAATCTGATTGATTGCTTCTGTGGACAGATGTCTTTTATACAGGTAACAAGCTGAGATTAGGAGCACTCCCTTTAAGAGAGTGCTCCTAATCTCAGCTCGTTACCTGTAGAGAAGACAACTGGGAGCCAGAAATGTTGCTGATTGATAGTGGATTGAATACTTATTGCACTCAATTAAAATGCAAATCAATTTATAACTTTTTTGAAATGCGTTTTTCTGAATATTTCTGTGGTTATTCTGTCTCTAGCTGTAAAAATAAACCCACCATTAAAATTATAGACTGATCATTTCTTTGTCTGTGGGCAAATGTGCAAAATCAGCAGGGGATCAAATACTTTTTTCCCTCACTGTATATATCTGAAAATCGATCAGTACTGATGGCCCATCTCATTTCTTAAGACCCTAAAATGACAGGGCAGTACAAATTCCATACCACCACCCCCACACGTCCCCCCCCCAAGACCCCTTTTTGGAAAATAGACAGTCCTAAGTATATGTAAGAAGCATGGTGAGTTTTTTTAAGTTGCAATTTTTCACAGTTTTTTGGAAAATGAAGAAATGTAAATATATATATTTTTTTCACATACTGTCACCAGTGCAGTACAGTGTCATTATATAACTGGTATGGCAGTGATCAGGTACACTGGTGACAGTAAGTAAAAAAATTATTCATTCATTTCTATCATTTTTTTTCTAATTTTTTATTACACTTTTTTTAAACTTTTTTACTCTTTTTTTTTTTTTTTTTACATACTATGACCAGAGCAGTACAGTGTTACCATAGTGACACTGTGCTACTCTGGTGAAGGTATCAGTTTTGTTTTTTTTGCACACAGATTGCTTTATAGCAGTGATAACTGTTGTAATCAATCCTTTTTTATGAATAACATTCATTCATTCACTGCATACTATTGTGAAGCTGTGATTGGCCACAGCTATCACATGGTACAGATGCACTGCGATTGGTCCAGTATGTACAATGTGATTGCTTTCACCAACCACAGAGATCCACACGACAGTACACAATGAATGGCTATGAATGAAAGTCATTCATTGTGTACAATTGCCATGTGATCTGCTGTGATTAGTCACAGCGATCACATAGTACAGGCTGCAGCTCGGTACACTAATTTGTCATCTGGACATAGCGGGTAACAGACTGTGCCGGAGCACGCAAGGCGTGATCCTGGGAGGAAGTCATTTGACGTCCAGCCAGGATGGCAGTGCTCCCGCTTGGAGTAAAAAGACCCCAATTAAACTGATATTCAAGGTAAGAAAAGCGCTTACAGCTGCAGTCATCCACCATTAATTTAACGTACGATTCCTCCTTTGGCCCTCTATCCTTACCATCCCATAATTATGAGTTTGTACACCCCATCCCACGCTCTGACACAGTGGCTGTCGTTACCTTCTTCATGGAAAGCTGGCTGAAAACGGCGTAGTATTTGTGCAGACGCAACTTGCGCAGCCACTCCAGGATTTCCTGCTGTTCTTGAGTCTGCGGGCTTGGCACGCTGGCGGTGATGGCGGTAGAGGCGGCCTCCACCTGCGGCCGGTATGTCACAGCGGAGGAGCTGGGACATGGTGATCCGCCGATGGTGGCCCCGCCGCCATGGTGCAGTGCAATGCTGCTGTGGGAAGACTGGATACTGGCGACGCCACATATGGGCCTGCAGGGAAGAACACAACGATATACATGAACCGCCAGCATCCCCACACCAAAGCGCAGGCAGCCGGTTCGCATTACAGAAAAGGCTCAGAAAAATCCGGGCGCCTGGCCTAGTGAGGTCACCCCTGGCAGGGACTTCTCTCCATTCATCCAGCATTTTTATACCATCATTTAAATATCTAAAGTGAACTTGTCAGCCTTTTTAACTTGGAAAATTCTGCCTGAGAATAAGCAACACAGGAAGTATTATACTGTATTACCTCTATGAGCCAGAAAATTTTCCCCTCTGCACCCCTCTGAAACTGGTTTCAATTTGTTATCAAGAGCATGACTTCTCTGACTTTGGGTCTAATCCCCATCCTGTTCAATAAAACTGCTCGTTGGCAGTGGAGACGTTCTCAGTGGATAGGGGTATGATGGGTTGGGGAGGACAACTTAGCACTGAAGTCAGAAAAATTTTAGACTTTGGTAACCAAGTAATACCAGGTTCGGAGTGGTGCACATGGAAGGGGTAAAAGGTAACAGTAGACACCCTGCAGTCCCATCTTCCAGGCAAATTTACTTTTAAAAATGTAAAATTATTCAACAGAGGAGCTTACACTCTAATGTCCCCTTGCAGTCACACACTATTATTATTATACATTTATATAATTCTGACATATAGCTTAGTGCAGTACAAAGAACCATGAACCAGTCACATCAGTCTCTGCACCAGAGGAGCTTACACTCTAATGACCCCCCCACAGTCACACACTATTATACATTTATATAGCTCTCACATATTCTGCAGTGCTGTACAGAGAACATTGAGCTATTCACATCAGTCTCTGCACCAGAAGAGCTTACACTCCATTGTCTCTAGGGATGCACCGATACCATTTGTTTTACAATGAGTACGAGTACTGATACTTTTTTTTTTTAGCACTCGCCGATACCAATTACTGATACCTACCGCAACCGTTTTGTTTTCACTTCAGCTGCCAGCAATGGTACAAAGCATTGAAAAGTTATTTACAAATTAAATTGATTTTCTTTTTTTGAATTTTGCGCTTTTTCAATGTGAAATGTGTAAATATATATGTGTAAAAATATTCACTAATGAAGCAAACAAAAGCAAAAAAAATATTGTTTATAAAATAGAGGTAAAAAAAAAAAAAAAGAAGGAAAATGATAATTAAATGGAGAAGAATAGGGAGTTAATTAAGGCTGATTAGAGTAAATTAAGGGTTAATAAGGGGTTTAACAGCGGAACATTTGTTCATCCCTTTGATCTGCAGATGAAGAAACAGAAAGATACAAAAAGAAACAACGTTTCTTTTTATTTTAGTGTTTCAGCAGCTGAGCAATGTTGTTAATAAACATTGCCGGCCGCTTTTAATTTTTGACAGCTCCAATTACCGGACTTCTTTAAACCCCCGTACACACAGTCGGAAATTCCGACCATAAAATCCGTCTGATTTTTGTCGCAAAGTTGTCGCAAAATCCAATCATTCCGAACGTGGTGACGTTTGTTGCGTACGACGGAACTACGTAGAGGCTAGTAGCCAAAAGCTTTGGCCTCGTAATTTGATCTGAGCATGCGTGGCACTTCGTCAGTCGGAATTTTCGACACACGATTGGAAAAAGTCCGATCGGATTTTGTTGTCAGAAAATTTGAGATCCTGCTCTCAAATTTTTTCCGTCAGAAATTCAGACGGAAAAAGCCCGCTAGAGCCCACACATGATCGGATTTTCCGACAACATAATCCGATCTGACTTTTTCCATCGGAATATCCGACCGTGTGTACGGGGCATAACAATTCAGCTGTCAACAGGGGAGACCCACTGACAGCTTAAAGAACCAAGCCTGAAAGTATCGGTTTCAGGTATCGGTGCATTTGCACGAGTAGCGATAATTGTGCAAATACTCGGTATCAGCACCGATGCCGATACTAGTATTGGTGCAACCCTAATTGTCTCCACTACACTGTAAGTGAAAGGGAGCCCTGCTCAGGGGCGGAGCCATGACACCTTGCACTCACAGTCTGTCCTCCTGAGCGTCATTCGACCAAGAAGTCTGAGGACCTCTTGTGGCAGAGAAGAGGAACTGCGGTGTACTCTGACGTTGAGATTACATTTATTCAGGGTGTACCAGGTGCATGCACACAGTTTTTAAGGAAGTCAATTCTACAACTATTGGGTTTTCTGGACTGTGGGAAGAGGCTGAATGATCTGGTGGAAACCAACACACAAACCATGTAAGTATAGCGTTCAAAATTTGCTGATTTATCCATCATATGTGATCTTTATGAAAAAAAATTATTCTCTGACCTTTTAGATCAATTTCTCATTGTCTGGGTTTACATACCGTATAGTTGGGCCCACTGCTGTGTTCACTTTAACATGGGTTGGGTTGCTGGGACCTGTACACAACAAAACACAACTGGGTGAGCTGGGCTGGCAAAATGTCATGGGAAAATCATGCTGAGATGACCAGGGGATGAGGAGATAGAACATGGAGATTATGGCAAAGACAGGCAAGATACACAGAAAGATCAGCAGGAATACACAAATTTTTCACCACCTATTACGCCCACCCACTGATCCACCATCTAGTCAACTTAAGCCTGTCACCCAGCCCTGGTCATAGGCTGTGATATATATATAGGACTGCTCCCCCTGTCCTGCTTCTTTGGCTCATCCCCCCCTCCCCCTTTTTTTTTTTTTTTTTTTTTTTAAAAGGCCACCAGAGGACTGCTTTTTTATATTCTAGAAAATCTACTCTAAAGCTGGTATTTGATTGGGTTGGACCCCAGAAAGGCCCAGGAGAGGCAACATGTCAGCAAGGAGGAGAGGAGAAGAGCAGGCCAACCTGGAGAGTGCTGGGACACAATCACTAAGATCAGCCAAGGATAAGGAAAAAGGGTCCCAGCCCACTTTAACAAATGGGGCATCAGCAGCTGCAGCGAAGCTGGAAAAGTATGCTCATACCCCAGTCCATAGTCCAACTAAAGGGGGACAGCAATTCCAGGCGAAAGTGTCAAATGATAGAAAGAGCCAAGGGCAAACAAACAACCAGACAGCCGCTGCGGGGGCCGCTACAGGAGGAGCAAAGAGTACAACCAATAAAAACGTAGGAGCCCCTGGAAAACCAGATTTGGCCTCAGCTCAGGCACCAATGGCTGAAGGAGAGCCGACACTAAAGGACGTGCTGGCGGCAGTTAACACATGTAAACAGTCCCTAGGGGAGTTATGTGACCAAATGAAAAATATCAAAGAGGAACTGTCCCTGATGCGCCATGAGCTGGAAAGGACGGCTGATAGAATAACAGCAGCAGAAGGGAGAATTAGTCAAATAGAGGATGACATGTACCCAATAAGCCAAGAGGTTAAAACCCTAAAAGAACAATCAGATAAATTTGCAGGGAAACTGGACGAAATGGAGAACAGACTCCGAAGGGACAATGTGAGGCTGGTAGGCCTCCCGGAAAAAAGTGAAGGATCGGACCCAATTGTATTCATGGAAAAATGGCTTATCGAAATGTTTGGAAGAGAGTCTTTTTCACAACAGTTCTCAGTTGAAAGGGCGCATAGGGTCCCGTTTAGACCCCCACCCCAGGGAGGGCATCCCAGATCCATACTAATGAAATTCTTGAACTTTAAAGACAAAGTTATGCTCCTCCGTAGGGCCAGAGAGATGGGGAGCATCTTCTACAAGGGAGCCAAAATCTCACTGTACCCTGATTTTTCACCTGACTTGCAGAAGCGTAGAGCAGATTTTATAGAAATCAAACGCAAACTCCAGAAATTTGATGTTACTTATGCTTTATTGTATCCAGCTAGGCTACGTGTGGTAGCAATGGGAGAGACTTTTTTTTTTGATTCCCCAGCAAACGTGACTACATGGTTGGAAGACCGGAAAGACCAATTAATGATTAAAATGAGGGGATGATGGGTTTAGGGATAGAGGAATAATACAGAGGGAGGAGGGGGGAGATGCCGCATGGGAAATTATTTGCACAGGGACATGAGGGTGGAAGGAGCCACATAGCACAAAAGCAAGGAATGAATGGGCGGGGGGAGGGGCGAAACATAGTTATCAGTGTGTGTAAGGATGGGGGTGGGGAGGGAGGAGGGAGGAGGGTGGGAGTGGATTTGCATATAAGCATGGGGGGGGGGGGTGGGGGGGGAAGTATGTGGGTAAAGGGTGTGTGGTAACGGTCACAAAAAAAGTCCTTAGGGATAACCTAGAATGGTATAGGGGGGGAGGGGGGGTGAAGATGCAACAAAGTAAAACATGGGAAAAATATTTAATCTACACGGAGGTAAACAGTAAATGGAAAATATTGTTAGATAAACACTTAGTAAAAAGACTAGCACTTTTTCACGTAGAAAAGAATATTAAGATAGGTGAAAGATTTTTTTGTTCACAAGGGGTAGTTATTTTGGCTAAAGGCCAGGTTACCTTTCTCTCTCTTCTCATCTTTCCTCGGTTTTCTTCTTTAAACTTTTTATATTTTATCATTCCTCTCTTCCGGGTCCTATGTAGCGGTAGGATGGGTGAGCATTATAATATAAGTATAGTATGGGTATAAGATGGGATCAACTGACCTCTGCATTAAAATCTTTCACCCCTAACAGTATCCTCTCCTCTAATAAGGGCAGGGGGGTAGAGTGTTTGGGACATAGCATTGTCTTTTTGGGCATGTATCCTTTTTCCCCGTTTTTCCCTCTTTTCCTTTTTTTATTCATTTTCTTTCCTTTTTTTTTCCTACCTCTCCCCCCCTGTCTTCCCCTTTTTTTTCCCCTTTTTTTTTTCTTTTCTCCCACGTTAAGCATGCAGACTAAGATACTGAGTATTGGCTCCTGGAACGTACGGGGGCTGGGAACACCGACAAAGAGAGCAGCAGTGGCAGAGACCCTGGAGAGGAGTGGGGTAGGACTGGTCTGCCTACAGGAGACGCACCTAACTCAAGACTCTAAGTTACAAAACCAAAGTAAGAAATACCAATGTCAATTCCACTCAGTCCACACCTCTTATTCAAGAGGAGTGGCTGTGATGGTAAGGAAAGAGTTGGGGTTTTCCTGTCGGCAGATCAGTATAGATAGAGACGGACGGTATATTTTTTTGCACTGTGTAATTGAAAACCGAGAATATGTTCTAGCAAATATTTATATTCCCCCCCCGTTTAAACTTGATGTAATGTATAGGCTATTGGAATTTTTAATTGACAAAACTGGAGTACCGGTTATAGCAGTAGGGGACTTTAATGAGGTTATCAATAGAAAACTTGATAGGTTCCCATTGGGTGTACATGGCCAGAAAGTAGATGAGAGTCGATTATACCAGTTTTTACAGGAAACAGGGCTCTTTGATATGTGGAGGGCGCGGAATCCAGGTGTGCTGCAATTCTCATGTTACTCAAGCTCCTATTCCACGCTCTCAAGGATAGATCTAGCTTTGGGAAACGAAGAAGCATGCCAAACCATAAGGGATATAGAATATCACCCTAGAGGAGTATCCGATCATGCACTACTGGTTGTCTCAATAAACTTAGAAGGGAAAATATCCCCTGCAGTATGGAAAATGAACCCAATTTGGTTCGAACTAATAGGGGATCCAAAGGAGGTGTTATTAAAATTGGAAGAATTTATAAAATTTAATAATGAGTCAGTGACAAGAGGTATAATGTGGGATGCTTTGAAGGCGTATCTAAGAGGTATTCTCATTCAATCAGTATCAAAAATTAAAAAGATCACAAGGGAATGGGAAAGTAGGAGTAAGAGAGAGCTGATGAAAGCAGAGGGAGATTACGTCAATAACCCCACACCTGACACACAAAGCATATGGTTAACTAAACAACAGGAATATAAAGATATAGTCATTAAGAAATCAGAGAATAAGAGATTGTTCCAGAAACAGGTAGCTTACGGAGAGGGGGAAAAAGTTGGAAAAATGTTGGCACATTTAGTAAGAACCAGTTCTCCTCCCTCCAGCGTCCCTGTGATCAAGACTGAAAAAGGTGAAATATCATCCCAAAAGTCAGTAATTACAGAAACTTTTAGACTATATTATGAAAAACTGTATAGATCGCGTGGGACGGTGGAGGAAGGGGAAATGGACACATTCTTCAGAAACGTTGATATTCCGGTTCTCACAGATGAAGAAAGAGGGATAATGGAGGCACCGCTAACACTGGAGGAAATCCAACTGGCGGTGAAAGAAATGGCCAATCAGAAATCACCAGGACCAGACGGCCTCCCAGCAGAAACCTATAAACAATATGGGAAAGTACTACTGCCAGAGCTTCTCAAAGTATTCAACTGGGCAAAAGAGGAGGGGAGGTTGCCAACGTCTATGACTGAAGCAACAATAATAGTTCTACATAAGGAGGGGAAGGACCCGTTAGAGACTAAGTCTTACAGACCTATTTCCCTGCTCTGTGCGGATGCTAAAATACTCGCGAAAGTTATGGCAATCAGACTAAATAAAATTATTTCTAGACTTATACATCCGGACCAAACAGGATTCATCCCCTGTAGATCTACCAGTATAAATATCAGGAGGCTGTATCTAAACATGCAGATACCAACAGAGGATACAGGGACAAGGGTGGTTATGGCCCTAGATGTGGTCAAAGCTTTTGATAGTTTAGAATGGGGATACCTGTGGCGGGTTTTGAGGGAATTTGGATTTGGTCCCTCATTCATTGAATGGATTAAAATCTTGTACACGGGCCCCAGCGCTAAAATCAGGGTTAACAATGATCTCTCTGACAAAATTCAATTAGAGAGGGGGACAAGACAGGGGTGCCCACTGTCCCCCTTGCTTTTTGCTCTGGCAATGGAGCCGCTGGCCAGCGTAATTAGATCAGACACGAATATACAGGGGTTTAGAAGAGGGGGGGGAGAAGAGAGAATCGCATTATATGCGGATGATGTCCTCCTCTTCCTGGGGGATGCGGAGCAATCCCCCAGGCAGGTGATGAACATCCTCATAGATTTCGGGAAAATCTCAGGGCTGACCATAAACTGGGAAAAATCCGCACTAATGCCCATAGATCCCCTAGGGAACCAGAGGACATCGGATAGCCTACAGCTAGAAGTGGTCGAACAAATTAAATATCTAGGTGTAAATATAAAGAAGAACCCTAATAACTACATCAGTGATAATATTGTACCATTACTAGCTAAATTTAAATCTAAAATTGCAATCTGGAGACGCCTCCCATTATCGGTCGCGGGGAGATGTAATCTGATTAAGATGCTGTGGCAGCCACAGCTTCTGTATCTGATGCACAACTGCCCAACATGGATAGATAAAAAATGGTTCAGGAAAATCGACACGCTGTTTAGAGAACTTATATGGAAAGGAGGCCAGCCTAGGATAGGTTTACAAATACTACAACTAGGAACAAGAAAGGGCGGGATGGCATTGCCGCATCCACGAAGCTATTTCCTAGCCGCCCAACTACAACATATAGGGGGGGGTGGAGGAGGTAATAAGGATCTAATGATTGCAGGTACTCCGCATAGATCAATAATAGAGGCTCTGGAGGCAAACTCATTTTACTATAGAAACCCCACGGTGAGGCTTGGGCTAAAAGTCTGGAAAGCATTAAAAGCAGTAAAAGGGCTGGAGGGCATGACAAAACATACTCCCCTCTGGAATAATAAGAACCTGGAGGAAGTGGAGAAAATAGGGAAGTTTAAAGAGTGGGAGACAAAGGGGATAGTTAAACTAACTCAACTATACGAGGGAAAGATACTAAAGACATTCACTGCACTAAGAACAGACTACGACCTACCGAAACACTCATTTTATAAATATTTACAAATCAGGCATGCCTTGAATAGGCAATTTGCGAAACAAGGACCAAACTGGGTCAACTCTCCGGTATACCAAAAAATAGGCTCTCAAGACAAGACCAAAGGATTCATAGCAGAAATTTACCCATACATATGTGAAGGCAGTGTAGAAAGCCCAGTACGACTTAAGAGCAGAAGGAAGTGGGAAAAAGAATTTGGAACCCTGTCAGACGAACAATGGCTGAGAATACTTGAGAAGGGACACATGGTGTCAGTCTCGCCCGCACAAAGGGTCTCATACCTGATGTTATTACATAGGACATATTACACTCCTAAGAGACTCTTTGATATCGGGTGGAGAAAGGACGCCAGGTGCCCCAGGTGCCAAGACACTGGAGACCTAGCACATATGATGTGGAAATGCCCGAAATTGTTTCGTTATTGGTCAGAAATTCTCGATACGCTGAACACAGTCTACAACGCGAGACTAGAAATGAGTCCTAGACTGTGTATACTAGGGCTGGATGAAGGAATAGTCGGAGGCCCCTGGGTAACCAAGGCAGTGATGAGATGTCTATTCCAAGCAAGAAAGCTAATAGCGCAAAGATGGCAGGCTGAAAATCCCCCAACGGAAAGAGAATGGGCGAGATTAATAACAGAAACAATATGGAGGGAAAGAACGGTATACACGAGGAGAGGAAATACGAAAGAATTTGTAAAATTGTGGAAAACATGGATGGACGAGCAGGGATGCCCAATGTAATGGATAATGGGGTGGGAGACTAAATAGGGAAAAATACTGTATAGGTAAAATAGAGGGGATAAAGAGAGCATAGAAGTAAGGGGAAGGAGACAAGAAAAGAAGGAAACACAGCAGAAGTAACAAAAGAAAGGAGGGAGGTACAAAAGAACTGCAGGTTAATGGCAATTTTTTCCTTTCTTCTCTTTTCGTTTTTAGCAAACTGTGAGAAAACGAGTTTATGGAAATTAAATGTGTGTATGTATCTTTGCTGCTTTTTTATGTATGAAGAAAACAAATAAAGATTATATAATTAAAAAAAACTTAAGCCTGTCACCCTGGTAGATGTCCGGTCCCAACCTCCCTTGTCCGAGGCTAAGTGAGGGAAAGCTTCCTATGCCCATATTATTCCTTGAAGTGCACATTGATGTAGAACTTTGGTCCCTTCCCCATCCCATAGGGTCCTCCCAAATCCTCATCCACTGCTCCAGCCTTTCCACCCACCATATAGCCCCACAGAACCAATTATTTCCCTTCCATCTCTTTTTATGTTCCCTATCCCCCCCTTCCTCCACCAAACCTCCACACCCCGTAACCCACCGCCTCTGTACTCTTTTATTAGTCTATGACTTTTACAACTTCCTCCACCAGACTCTCTACTTGTCCAATCCTCTTTCCTTCTCATGGTCTCCTAAGTAGGCCAATAGCACCTTGGCCACAGATGACTGGCTCTCACACCTGGCCCGCTACATGATTTTACACAGCCCATAGCAACTCTGATGTGATTGGGGGGGGGGGGGGGGGGGGGTTCTGATGGGAAAGGGGGACTCTGATGGAAAAGGGGAGCTCTGATGTGAAAAGGGGGAACTTTCAATGCGAAAAGGGGGGGCTGCTGATCCAAAAGGGGGGGGGACTGCTTATCGGAAAGGGGGGGGAGAAGACTGCTCATCGGAGGGGGGGACGTCTGATCCGAAAGAGGAAGGGGGGGAGGACTGTTTATCGGAAGGGGGGGGGGACTGCTAATGCAAAAGGGAGGGAAAAAGGAGTCGTCACATTACCCAATGGTGAGACTTTCAAAACTACGTCACGTTGCCAACTGTCAAACAAAAGGAGTGGTGTATTCGTTGTCACGTGATTGCTCCACATTTTATGTTGACACAACTAAACAGCAATTCTGGCGCCGCATGTACAAACATATTCACAGCATGAGGTTAGGCAATTTATATCGCCCAGTTGGCAGGCATGTTGCTTAAATTCACAACTAGAAATTTCCTAAAGTGAAATTTACAGCATTGGATCGAAAACAAGTCCCTACTTCAATTAGAACACAGATGGATTTTAAACATGAAGGGCAACTTCTCGTCCTGGTTTAAATGATACCATCACTTACAAACCTTTTCTTTTTTTGAAAGTTTGTTTGGCAGGAAAAACAGATGGAATTGTTCTCACCACTGTTATGATGATGTGCCCCCCCCCCCCCCATTCTGTTTTCTATTTTTTTTTATGCTTATTAATTTGTTAGATTTTTTTCTCTATACAACAATGGTATCCTCTGTGCTGATGCTTACACAAAGTCTACACACCCCTGTTAAAATGTCAGGTTTCTGTGATGTAAAAAAATGGGACAAAGATAAATCATTTCAGAACCTTTTCCACCTTTAATGTAACCTATAAACTGTACAACTCAATTGAAAAACAAACTGAAATCTTTTTTTTTTTTGGGGGGGGGGGGGGTAAAAATAAAGTAGTTGCACACTTATTTAATTTACTTATTTACGAATTAAGCAATCACATTCAAACCCATGTTAAATAGGATTCAGTACACACCTGTCATCCTTTAAAGTGCCTCTGATTAACCCCAAACAAAGTCCAGCTGTTCTAGTAGGTCTTTCCTGACATTTTCTTAGTCGCATCCTACAGCAAAAGCCATGGTTCGCAGAGATCTTCCAAAGCATCAGAGGGATCTCATTGTTAAAAGGTATCAGTCAGGAGAAGGGTACAAAAGAATTTCCAAGGCATTAGATATACCATGAAACACAGTGAAGACAGTCACCATCAAGTGGAGAAAATATGGCATTATCAAGAACTGGACGTCCCTCCAAAATTGATGAAAAAGACGAGAAGAAAACTGGTCAGGGAGGCTGCCAAGAGGCCTACAGCAACATTAAAGAGGAGCTCCACCCTAAAGTGGAACTTCCGCTTATCGGATTCCTCCCCCCCTCAGGGGGGAGGGGGGTGCAGATACCTGTATAATACAGGTATCTGCACCCACTTCCATGATGAATTATCCGGAGCTGCCCCACCCCTATCCGGAGATGCCCCGTTGTGTCTTGGGAAACACAGTTCCCAGGACACAGTGGGAACCAATAGAGATGCGCAGCGCGACTCGCGCATGCGCAGTAGGGAACCGGGCAGTGAAGATGTTGCGTCTTCACTTCCTGATTCCCTGACAGAGGATGGCGGCAGGGCAGCTGAGAGACGAGCGCTCGCTCGTCACATTCTGCCGACATCGCTGGACCCTGGAACAGGTGAGTGTCCATTTATTAAAAGTCAGCAGCTGCAGTATTTGTAGCTGCTGACTTTTAATATTTTTGGTGCGGGTGCAGCTCCGCTTTAAAGAAGCTGCAGGAATATTTGGCAAGTACTGGCTGTGTGGTACACGTGACAACAATCTCCCGTATTTTTCATATGTCTGGACTATGGGGTAGAGTGGCAAGACGAAAGCCTTTTCTTACGAAAAAAAAAACATCCAAGCCCGGCTAAATTTTGCAAAAAACACATCTGAAGTCTCCCAAAAGCATGTAGGAAAATGTGTTCTGGTCTGATGAAACCAAGGTTGAACTTTTTGGCCATGTTTGGCGCAAAAACAACACTGAACATCACCAAAAGAACACCATACCCACCGTGAAGCATGATGGAGGCAGCATCATGCTTTGGGGCTGTTTTTCTTCAGCTGGAACAGGGGCCTTAGTCAAAGTAGAGGGAATTATGAACAGTTCCAAATACCAGTCAATATTGGCACAAAACCTTCAGGCTTTTGCTAGAAAGCTGAACATGAAGAGGAACTTCATCTTTCAGCATGACAACGACCCAAAGTATACATTCAAATCAAAAAAGGAATGGCTTCTCCAGAATAAGATTAAAGCGGTTGTATACCCCCACATGAAAAAAAAATAAACCCTGTAAGGCAAAGGCATAATGAACTAGTATGCACCGCATACTAGCTCATTATGAAATACTCACCTTAGAACGAGGTCCCCGTATCGCATCCCGGTCCTCGCCGAGGGAGCTGACATTTTGCCCTCCGCTTTTCTTCCAGGTTCGTGGCACCGGCGATGTGAGTGGCCAGAGCCGCGATGATGCATGCGCACGGGAGTATTTTTTCCGGCAAGGTCCGGCAGCGTCTGCCGGACCTTCAGCCGGGGCCTTCACAGTGCATGCCCCGCTGACGTCAGCGGCTGCATGCAAAGTGAATATCTCCTAAACCGCACAAGTTTTGGAGATATTAATTTTACCTACAGGTAAGCCTTATTATAAGCTTACCTGTAGGTAAAAATAACAAAAATAAATAAAAAGGGTATACAACCGCTTTAAAGTTTTGGAAAGTTTTTACACACAAAGACTGAGTGCTGTAATAAAAATCAAAAAGGTGCTTCAACAAAGTATTAGTTTAGGGGTGTGCACACTTATGCAGCCATATTATTTTATTTTTACTTCCCTCCACCTAAAAGATTTCAGTTTGTTGTTCAATTGAGTTGTACAGTTTATAGGTCACATTAAAGGTGGAAAAAGTTCTGAAATAATTTATATCTTTGTCTCATTTTTTTACATCACAGAAACCTGACATTTTATATCCACTGTATATTGATTTTATGATGTTATTATACTTGTAACAATGTATTCCATTTTTTTTTATTCCAGGAGCAGCCACCTTTTTTTTTTTATATATACATCTTGGGTGTTCGCTTAGGCTTTTGGTCCCACGCCTTTGCCCCTCCCCCCGGCAAAGAGGGTTGACCTAGTCGGCATTCTTTGGTGCTGCGTTGCGTTCGTCTCCTCCTTTTAGTTACCGCTCTGCTCTTTCCCTTGACGCAAGGTGCCTCTTTAAGATGGCCTCTGTGTTTGAAGATGGGCAGGGTTTGTCCCAGGATCGATTGCCATGCATGAGACGTCTCTTTTGTGGCGATACACGTGCGTGGTGACGTCACTTAGCCTGGATTGCCTGGGAGGTGGGAGGGCAGGTTTGCCGAGGAACGCAGAGGGGGTCACATGCTAGGCGCCATTATGGGTGCGGAATACCACAAGCATAGCAGGATATCTGGGGCGTGTCCTAATTTGTTCCCCTCCACGGCATTGGTTCATTTGATAATTATTTTTTGAAATTGACCCTGTAAATTGCTTCTATATCTTAAAACATCTTCAGTCCTTTGCCCATTTCAATCAGCAAAGACTGAGGAGACTTGTTTACATGAGGTCTTGATGTGAGTAGATAGTATCTTGCAGGGTTCATGGATTGCTCTTTAGTTGTTATTCTTACACGCTTCTAATTTTTTGTATTGCCTTTCATAGGCTTTAACATCCTTTGCACTTTAGAGAGCCCTGTACTGGTCCCTTCAGGTCTTGTGTTTCAAGATCTTCAATTAATTGGTTAGATAGCAATCTTGATTTTTGATTCTTTTACAAATGTGGGCAAATTTGGGCAATTTGGTATCTGTATTTTTATACATAGACTCCTGTCATAGGTGGTTGCACATAAGGACCCCCCGTGGTAAGTCGCAGTGGCCTCTGGTGGGCTGTGACGTGGGAATATGTGGCCCGGCGAGCACCCCCTGATGTTTAAGAGAATGGTGTCTCTCTAACACTCGGGGTGATTTTGTAAGTCACTAAATTGTGTTTTTTGGCATTTACACACTTTGTATGTGCTTTGTTATTATTCTGTTACTCTATTTTTTTGTAGAAATACCCGTTGCCCACTGATTAAGATTGTGAAAGCCAATTGAAACGCGTTGGTGATTTTTTGACAGAATGAAGTTTATATTATACTGCTCTTCTGTTGAACTTTCACTGGGTTTTTGTCATGTTTTTATTACAATCTGCCAGAGTATTGATGTACTATTTTTAAGTGTATCTGTATAATAAAGTATACGGTTTATACAATATATGATTCATGTTGCTGCAAGTCCCACAGGAGACATTTTTGTTCACTGATGTGGAAAGGGGGGAGGACGTCTCATGTCGAAAAGGGGGAGGGCTTCTCACGCCGAAAGGAGGAGGGCTTCTCACGCCAAAAGGGGGAGGACTTCTCACGCCCAAAAGGGGGCATCTGATGTGAAAGTGGGGGGGGGGGGGGGTGGTCTGGCGTAAAAGGGGGGGCGTCTGGCGTAAAAGTGGGGGGGCGTCTGTCGTAAAAGTGGGGGGGGGGGGCGTCTGGCGTAAAAGTGGGGGGGGGGCGTCTGGCGTAAAAGTGGGGTGGGGCGTCTGGCGTAAAAGTGGGGTGGGGCGTCTGGCGTAAAAGTGGGGGGGGGGGCGTATGGCGTAAAAGTGGGGGGGGGGCGTCTGGCGTAAAAGTGGGGGGGGGGGGGGGGGGGGGGGGGGGGGGGCGTCTGGCGTAAAAGTGGGGGGGGGCGTCTGGCGTAAAAGTGGGGGGGGGGGCGACTGGCGTAAAAATGGGGGGGGGGCGACTGGCGTAAAAATGGGGGGGCGTCTGGCGTGAAAGGGGAGGGCGTCTGGTGTGAAGAGGGGGCGGCGGCCGATGTGAAAGGGGAGGACTTCTCACACGAAACGAGAGGGCTTCTGGTGTAAAAGGGAGGGCATCTGACGTGAAAGGGGGGGTGACTTCTGACAAGATGGGGTCTTCTGATATCAAAGGGGTTTCTGAGGTAATGAGGTCATCTGATGTAATTGGGGGCTTCTGACGTGAAAGGGGGAAATCTGATGTGATGGGGGGCTTCTGACATGAAAGGGGGAAATCTGATGTAATGGGGTCTTCTGACTGAATTTATTTCTTGTTCACGTAATTACATTTTAATCAATCCAATATATGTAAAGCATATAATATATGGCCCTCGTACTGAAAAGATTGGAGACCCCTATAACTGGAGAGCCCTAAGACCGGAGACCCCCTGCTCTAGAGGTATCCAGCATGATACTTAAGATGGAACAACCTTGACCATCTAACCATCCCAGAAGTCCAATAAGTATTCAGGAAAGACAGCTCTCATCTTCAGGTCAAAGGGCACTGAACCAACGAACCAACGGGAGCCCGGGACCATTACCCTCACCCACATACATCTCTGTGCTATGCAATACAGAATTCCGTACATAATATCGTATCTTCTTATGAACCTCAAATTTCCCCTTTTCTCTCAATGAATTTGGAAGAAAGTGATCAGAAAAACAAACGGCGTCTAAGGCATTTCGGAATACTGGGAGACTCACTCAAGCTCTGATGCGGTTGGTGGCTTGGTAAACTACTGAAGAACTTCTTGATAAGGTCACTCTTTAGTACATGAGGAGGCAGGCACACCAGATACCTGTGGACAGAACACAAAGCACCATGACACAAAACACGACCGGAAAGTGCGCGACTGATCAATGTGATTGGAACGCAGACAGGAAATGGCGGGAACTGTGAAAGAGGTCGTACCGGAGATCTAAATCCAGATCCATGTGGTTCCTGTCCATGGAATAGGAGTCCACACTGCCACGGTAAGGAATGCATTTCTCCAAATCTTCTGAGTAGAGGTGGGAAAGCTGTGGAAGGAACAGACATCACGTATTACTGCGAGGAACCGGACTCGCCAACCCCTGGACTACGTATCGCAGCAATGCAGCAACATTTTTAGCTTTTTGCTGAAAGGAATGCTTTTTCACACAATACAATTAACACTTTAGGCCCGAAGATTATCTAAAACCCCCAAATATTATACATTTTCTGAAAAGCAGAACCTGGACTATGAAATGGTGGTAGTTGCAATTTTTTTTAAGCTATATAATACTAGTGCCACGGGATATCAAACCCATATTTCCAGGATAAATACACTTATAGCACACAAACACAAGATATAACCCATTTTTTCAGGAAGATATAAAAGAGAAGGCTGAGCCAAGTAAATAGATACCAAACATGTCAAGTCTTAGCCACCGTACACATGGTGGGAAAATCCGACCACAAAATCCATCAGATTTTTTCCAACGGATTTTGTCCGAAACTGGTGTTGCATACACACGGTCGGACAAAGTTATCGGAGAATCCGATCATTCCGAGCGTGGTGACGTTCGTTCGTTACGACAGGACTACGTTCACGTTAGTAGCCAATAGCTTTGGTCTCGTAACTTGATCTGAGCATGCGTGGCACTTTGTCCGTCGGAATTCTCGACACACGATCGGAAAAAGTCCGATCGGATTTTGTCGTCGGAAAATTTGAGATCCTGCTCTCAAATTTTTTTCCGTCTGAGTTTCCGACGGAAAAAGTCCAATAGAGCCCACACACGGTCGGATTTTCGGACAACATAATCTGATCAGACTGTTCCTGTCGGATTATCCAACCGTGTGTACGAGGCATAAGGCCATTGGCTCCCGCTGCTGTCAATCAAATCCAATAACGCGGCCGCCAGGGGGGCAGGGCCGAGTCCTGCATTTGGCATCTATGAACGCCGAATGCTGGACTCAAGAGCGCGCCTGCAAGGTAAGCCCCCGGGAGAACGCTTCTCCTAGGGGGTTATCTGCTGTGGGGAGAAGCCGCAGGAGCCACTGAGGGACCCCAGAAGAGCAGGTTCGGGGCCACTCTGTACAAAACGAGCTGCACAGCGGAGGCAAGTATGATATGTTTGTTATTTTTTATTCTTTTTAAACCCGAACCTTTAGTGTCACTTGAAGGCAACTTGGAGCGGAGAAGTGAACCGTCTCCATAGAGAACAATTGCTAATAATTGATTTTCACTCCTACAGCGTTTTGGAGCGTCAAGCTTCCAGCTACAAAATACTGCGGTGTGAATGGGGCCTTAGTTTCAATCCTATAGAAGGGATCAGGTGGCTTTACAGCCGTAAATCTAAACAGACTTCCAGCTGCTATAGCGGCCGGGAGTCTGTTTACAGAGAGATGTGCTACTGCTGACATAAGCCTTACGTCAGATGGCAGTGAAAGTGAGAACAATAATTCAAGCGCAAGACCTCCTCTGTAACTCTAAACTGGTAACCTGTAAAAAAATGTGAAAAAGTTGCCTATAGGAAGTTTTCCACCATTCCACGAGCGCAGTTTTAAAGCCTGACATGTTAGGTATCTATTTACTCAGTGTAACATCATCTTTTACCCAAAAAATTGCGTTTAGATATTTTTGCATTAAAATTCATGAAAGTGTATTTTTTCCACAAAACTGCGTTTGAAAAATTGCTGCGTAAATACCATGTGACACAAAGTGCAATGACCGCCTTTTTATTCTCTAGGGTCTCTGCTAAAAATATATATATATATATATATATATATATATATATATATATATATATATATATATATATATATATATAAAATGTTTGGGGTTTCCGAATGATTTTCTAGCAAAAAAAAAATAATTATTATTTTTTACATATACATAAACATAATATGTATATGATTATGTATACATAATCATAGCAAGAAATAAAATATGGAAAAACTAAAATTGTCCATTAAGCCCCGTACACACAATCCGAAAATCGTACGATGTGGTCATCTGCGGCTAGCTATTCCTCAAAGTGAGTGCAGATACCTGGATTATACAGGTTTTTGCACCCCCCTCCGGTGCCAATTTTGGCATCGGAGGGGGGGGGGGGGGGGGGAGGAATCCGATGAGTGGAATTCCACTTTAGGGTGGAACTCCGCTTTAAATAGAGTTTTTGGTTTGTGGTGCTCAGAAGCATTATAGTTCCGCTTTAATAAACTTAGACTAAAAATAAACCCATAGACTTAAAAATTTCCCCAAACAGTTACATTCAAGGCATGCCATGCCGTGAATGATAACTGTCACAGTTGCTTGTGCTCTCAACCAAACCATCAAATTGCTGGTGTCACAACCAATCACATGTATAGCACAATGGCAGCTGCAAATCAAACAGAGGCCAATATGGCAGCTTGCTTGGCTGTAAAGGATTGGAGGGTTTAGTTCCATTTTAAAAATCATAAATACTGTTTTTACGTTTTTCTTTTTTTTTGTGGCGTTCAAGTGACCGCTATACCCTTCTCTACCTCCCAAACCTCCAAGGGGTGGGGGCGGAGACCGCTAATGGCGATCGGCAACTTCTACCAACATCACAAATCCTAGGAGCTCTTTAGATAGCAGCAAAGCATGTGCATGCTGCAGGCAGGGATAGACGGATGACTGACATCCCTAGACCCTATATCAGTGATGGCGAACCTTGGCACCCCAGATGTTTTGGAACTACATTTCCCATGATGCTCAACTACACTGCAGAGTGCATGAACATCATGAGAAATGTAGTTCCAAAACATCTGGGGTGCCAAGGTTCACCATCACTGCCAAAGATGCTCCATAGCATATGGCAAAGCAAGCTGAGCAGAGATAGGAGGGTGGTGCATGGGTACTGACACACAGGGGGTCTAT
This sequence comes from Lithobates sylvaticus, assembly GCA_028564925.1. Lineage (NCBI taxonomy): Eukaryota > Metazoa > Chordata > Amphibia > Anura > Ranidae > Lithobates > Lithobates sylvaticus. The sequence continues at coordinate 21,647,489 of CM053034.1, forward strand.
GTATTCAACATTTGCTGTGCAGACATGACAAACATCTGCACAACCAGGACAACAATTGATGTAGTTTCTCTAATATATGCAAGTTTAGGAGGGAATTTTAAGGAAAGAAAACTTCAATGCAGCCTTATCAGTGTCCATCTGCAGCCTTGCCCAGTGACATTGCAGCCTTGCCCAGTGACATTGCAGCCTTGCCCAGTGACATTGCAGCCTTGCCCAGTGACATTGCAGCCTTGCCCAGTGACATTGCAGCCTTGCCCAGTGACATTGCAGCCTTGTCCAGTGACATTGCAGCCTTGTCCAGTGACATTGCAGCCTTGCCCAGTGACATTGCAGCCTTGTCCAGTGACATTGCAGCCTTGTCCAGTGACATTGCAGCCTTGTCCAGTGACATTGCAGCCTTGCCCAGTGTTATTTGCAGCCTTGCCCAGTGACATTGCAGCCTTGTCCAGTGACATTGCAGCCTTGTCCAGTGACATTGCAGCCTTGCCAGTGACATTGCAGCCTTGCCCAGTGACATTGCAGCCTTGTCCAGTGACATTGCAGCCTTGCCCAGTGACATTGCAGCCTTGCCCAGTGACATTGCAGTCTTGTCAGTGTCACTGCAGTTTAAATATGGCGCCGCCGAGATACACAGAGCCGTCCTGTGTATCTCCGCTCCTCTCACAGTGGGCGAGACTTTGAGCAGAGCCGAGAGGAGCCGAGCGCCGCCGATATACATACATAGCCGAGTGTACTAGGCTTGGCTCCTCTCGCCTCCGCTCACAGTCACGCCCAGTCCCTGTGTTATGTCCATCATAGGGCGGGACTGGGCGTGACTGTGAGCGGAGCCGAAAGGAGCCGAGTACACTCGGCTATGTATTTCGGCGCCGCTCGCTCCTTTCGCTCACAATCAGCGGAGGATCGGAGATAAAACGCACCCACGATTTTCCCCTGGCTTTAAGAGGAAAAAAGTGCTTGTTATACGCCGATAAATACGGTAGTTCCTATTTCGCCAGCACCACCTAGTGGACAAAAATAATTTTTTCTAGAAATACATCAAATCAGACAAAAAAAACGTATTGTGGCCAGTAGATGGCACTGACAATATAGGAACAACACATAATAGAGGAAGTACAGCAATTTTTGTACTGATTGTATAAAACATTTGTTGTGTGGATGTGCCAAACATAGACCCCAGAATGTATTGCAGTCATTAAAATGAATCCCCCTACCTTAGATATGAGCTCTGAAACTTCTGCTGAAGATTTAGTTACCAGCGATACGGAGGAATCAGACCATAATACCTATAATAAATAATAAAAAAAATAAAATAAAAAAAAAAGCAAGAGTTACACAGTAATTACTAGTTACCTATAAATTTTGGAAGATAACCAGTAGCTGGAGTGATCCCAAAAGCGTCTTTAAAACTCCTTTGGGATCCCTCCGCATTCACATATCCCTGATGGGGGGGGGAGGAATGTTACATTTTCTACATTGTTTTTTATTCCTTTAAACCCTTCATGCCTGAAGGGTAAAAAAATCTAAAAGCCTAAGCACAATTTTGTAATTTTGACATGTGGTAGTAAAACTGTACACATCATCACAACTACTATGTGCATCCAGGTGGAATTATACCTTGTTTTCTTTTTCCAAGGGATTTCATTTGGTAGTAAAGGATGTCTCCTGTTGACCCTGACCCTGACCCTGACCCTTACTTGACCCAAACACTAAACCTGGCACTGACTTAGATCAAACCTTGATCTAGGTAATTTTTTATTATTTTATTTATTTAAAAAAAAATTACTAACACTTTTTTTCTTTTTCTTTCTGCATGGATAGACAAAGATACAATGCATCTACCTCTCCATTCACAGAAAAAAAAAAAAAAACAGGGGCGGGCCTCACTGTGACTGATCACTGTGGTAGCCAATCAGACAATCAGAGGCTACCACAGCGATCAAGTGACCCGGAATTGGGAAATCCAGGTCTCGATCGTTAGTACGGGGGGGGGGGGGGGCCCGGGTCTCTGTGCTGGGAGCATGCTGTGCGGCGCGCTCTCAGCACAAAAGGGAAAAACACATATTTTCCGCCCCACAGAAAAAAGCCCAGTTCCGTGAAGCCACATATATATGTGTTAGGTCAGCGTGAAGGGGTTACAACCACCTCTATAAATAATGAAGTATTTTTGGACTATGAATGTGTTCTGGTGTCAGACAAGCTGTTCAATAAAGAATGCAGCTCATCCAGTTTAACAACCACCGTAGAACGTCATCCCCTGATTAGTCGGCCAAGGTTAAATAACAAGGAATCCCTGCGATGGAAGGGTCAGTGACCCCCCCTCTGCGAACACCAACCTGATCAATAGAACAAGGAGGGCCCCCCGGGGGGATGCTGAGCAAACGCGTTCAGATCAATCACCAGATTTATACAAGTCTGGATTTGTTGAAAATACTTGAAATCTTGGTGTTGACAGAACTAGGCGTGTACGATCCCTGTGCATGCACCTGGTACACACTAAGTAAACTTAAAGCTCAATGTCAGAGTACCCCGCAGTACCGCTGTTCTGCCACAAGATGTCCTTAGTCTTCCAGGATGGATGATGCCCAGTGACACCCAACCCAGAAGACTGAGGACAGACTGTGAGTACAGGGTGTCATAGCCCTGCCCCATGAGCAAGGGCACTTTCACTTACAGTGTAGTGGAGACATTAGAGTGTAAGCTCCTCTGGTGCAGAAACTGTGTTCTCTTTACAGCACCATGGAATATGTCAGGACTATATCAATGTATAATCATATTGTGTGACTGTGAGAGGACATTAGAGTGTAAGCTCCTCTGGTGCAGAGGCAGATGTGACTTGCTCAGTCTGCTTTGTACAGCACTGTGGTATATGTCAGAGCTATAATAATGTATGATAATAATAGTGTGTGATTGTGGGGGGCAATAAAGTGTAAGCTCCTCTGGTGCAGAGACTGATGTGACTGTCTCAGTGTTCCTTATACAGTACTGTGGTATATGTCAGAGCTATATAAATGTATAATAATAATGTGTGACTGTGAGGGAGTACCCCGCAGTACCTCTGCTCTGCCACAAGATGTCCTCAGTCTTCCAGGATGGATGATGCCCAGTGTCACCTAACCCAGACGACTGAGGACAGACTGTGAGTACAGGGTGTCATAGCCCTGCCCCATGAACAAGGGCACTTTCAATCACAGTGCAGTGGGGACATTAGAGTGTAAGCTCTTCTGGTGCAGAAAAGGATGCAATTGGCTCAGTGTTCTCTCTACAGCACAATGGAATATGTCAGCATTATATTAATGTATAATAATAATAATAGTGTGTGACTGTGAGAGGACATTAGAGTGTAAGCTCCTCTGGTACAGAGACTGATGCAACTGTCTCAGTGTTCTCTGTACAGCACTGCAGTATATGTAAGAGCTGTATTAATGTATAATAATAATGTGCGACTGTGAGGGGACATTAGAGTGTAAGCTCCTCTGGTGAAGAGACTGATGTAATTGGATCAGGCATTAGAGAAATGTTTATTCGGCACATTGATACCTCAAAACAACAGTCTGCGTTCTTCTCCTTCTTCTTATGCGGCAAGACTTTAATTTCAATCTTCTCAACATTCACTAGAAAAGAGACAAACGGAAAGGATTACACTCCAGACATTTGCTCTATTCCTGGTCCGGTGGGGGGAGTCGGGGTCTCTTGGTGATCTCCCCCCCCCCCCCCAACCCCAGGCCAGTCTTGGCACATCAATCATTCAGAAGGAATTTACACACAGCTGGGGGAATATGGGACATGAAGTGTATGAGGGACGGCGGAGGGAGGAACACTCGGCTCTCTGTCTGATTGTTTACTTAGGACAGCCCAGAGCAGGGCAGGAAGGAGCGGCTGGAGGCTCTCAGTCCATAGACAAACAACAGACAGACTGTACGACACCGCACAACACACTGATATTAAATTAATAGGACAACGCCGTATTAACGGCAACAAGAATCCCCTTCCTGTAATAAAAATAGAAACAAAAGAAATATTGTTACTGTTCAGGAAGCCACTGGCATGTATACAGGTGCACGAATTAAAGGAGACCTCTAGCAATAAATCTAGAAGAAGCAAGTCGGATATAACAAATCTGACCTCCGGTCTTGCCTCCAGTCTTGCACAGTTGTACCGGCTGCTCTCCTGGACTGAAATGGCTTCCTCTGATTTCACTGCACACTGTGAGCTTCTCTGTGCATTAGAAGCTGCAGCAAGTCAGATAGAGCCCCGCCCTCCTTTCCTGGTTGACCTGCCCCTTTCATTCATTAGATTTCAGTTCTTTCAATCATGGAGGCTCAGTATTGCCAAGGGTGGTCTGCATGCAAAAACATCAAAAGGTGGGAACACCCTGAATAATCACAGCGCACCGACCCCTGGAACTGTAACCACCCCCATACACAGATTTGCCGGTTAGAAATCGGTGCCCTGATGAGCTAGATGCGAGTATACAGTGTGAAGCAATATAAAACTGATACAATACAAAACCAAATGTCAGATGAAGCTTATGTAAGCTGTATGCTGCGGGGAGCAACAAACTACCAATCTAAGGCCCCTTTCACACGGGATGGATCCGTAATGATCCACCTCGTAAACATCTGCTTGCTCAGCGGGGATCGCTACGTTGATTCCCACTGAGCCCGCGGATGACAGGGCGGTCCCTGCACACTGTCAGATCTCCGCTCTCCTCTATGGGCGATCGGATGAACATGGACCGTCTGTCCGTGTTTATCCGATCCGCTCTGCAGATGAATAGAAAAATAGGGTTTTCCTCCGTCTGCAGAATCGGACCATAGCAGAGACGGACGATATCGGATGTCAGCGTATGTTCATCCGCTGCCACCCGCTATCCCTTAGGGATGCATGTATGTCCGTATTTCATCCAAAAACGGATGGATGAAATCCGGACATACGGTCCACATGTGTGAAAGGGGCCTAACTCTGGAAGTGCTGCTTCATTCCAGCATAGGTGTGCTGTGTGACTGTGGGAGATAAAAAGTTGGGAGGGGGAGAGAACAACCACAGTGTAGCATGTAAAGTGCAATTTTAATAGAAAATATAAAAAAGCACTCACAAAGATAAAATAGAGCCCAGCGAGTCAGGTAGCCTCTGGGACAAAGATCAGACACACAATCAGGATGCCTTGGCCACCGGCTAAGAAGCAGAGGTGGATTGGAAGCAGGGAACCGCTGTCACCGGAAAGCCAAAGCCATGGATGGAACACAAGGCCCAGGGAATGAAGCCATCCTATGTAGTAAGAAAATGCTGGAGCAGGAACGCATTTCAAAGCAACTTTGCTTCTTGTATGCCAACCATGGCTTTGGCTTTCCAGCAACAGTGGCTCCCTGTTTCCAGTCCACCTCCACTCCCTTGCCAGTGGCCAAGGCAAGGCATCCTGGTTGCGTGTCTGATCTCAGTCCTAAAGGCTACCTGACTGTCACGTAAGCTCTATTTTATCTTTATGCTTTTTTATATTTTCCATCAACCCCTTCACGCCGACTGTATGCAAATTTGCATTCATAGCTTAAAGAGGTTAAACCGGGGTGATGCCTGCAGCTGCAGGGCAACCTGGTATCGTTTTAGAGCAAACGGTTAGCTTTTTAGTGATAAGGCTAGAAGCCGCTCGGCTGTTATCCTAAAGAAGCCGCCCCCCCCTCCTTCCCTGGGCCTCCCATCGCACCAGGAGACCCGAGCCACTAGCCGGCGCGTCCGCCGCCTAGGCTGAGACCCGAACAAACCCGGATTCGGCTTTGATGGGGTCTCCGATGTAAAATCTCGAAAGCGATGTTACAAAGTCACTTTAGGTTTACTCGGCTGCCAATGGCGCCAATTTGAAAAAAATTACAGTATTCAGAATCGCAGATTTTGGAGATTTAAATACTTTTAAGTGCAAAGGAGGAACCCCCCGATCCCTCCATAAAGAGGACCTGTCACCACCTATAACTGTCACAAGGAATGTTTACATTCCTTGTGACAGCAATAAAAGTGATCAGAATTTTATTTAAATTTTTTAAAGGGACAATGTAAAAAAATAAAAATAAATGTTTAACGCGCCCCATGCGCTCGCGCAGCAAAGAAAAGACGCATACGTAAGTCGCCCCGCAAATGCAAACGGTGTTCAAATTACACGTGAGGTATCGCCATGATCATCAATGTGAGAGCAATACTTCTAGCAAAAGACCTCCTCTGTAACTAACCTGGTAACCGTTAAATTTTTTTAAAGCGCCCCCTATGGAGATTTATAGATACTGTAGTTTGTTGCCATTCCATGAGTGTGCGCAATTTTAAAAGCATGACATGTTAGGTATCTATTTGCTCAGAGTAACATCATATTTCACATTATACAAAAAAATTGGTCTAACATTACTGTTTATTTTATTTTTTTTTAATTCATGAAAGTGTCTTTATTCTAAAAAAATAGCGTTTGAAAGACCGCTGCACAAATACCGTGGGACATAAAATATTGCAATGATCGCCAATTTAAGCTCGAGGGTCTCTGCTAAAAATATATCTATAGATAGATAGATAGAGATAGAGATAGATAGAGATATATATATATATATATATATATATATATATATATATCTATTAGGGCTGGAGAAATTAAAGATTAATCGATCAAAATTCTTTTGATCGGTACTCCACCTCTCCTCCGGCTTCCGGGTTTTCAGGGAGTTCCGTCGGAGATCTGGGGAAGGGGGAGGAGTCCGGTGACGTCCATGTCTGTGACGTCACCAGACTCCTCCCCCTTTCCCAAGTGCCTCTGTCTGCTAACGAAGGGAAGGGGGGAGGAGACCGGTGACGTCGATGTCCATGACGTTACCGGCCAGCCTGGACAGTGATGGTAAATATGGATGTGGTTAACTGGGATCATTCGGTGAGCAAAGTGTAGGCAAATTTGATAACCTCCGTTTTTAACATTGTTGTCCTCAGAGGCTGATAAGCTGTGATATTTTTTGCTGTGTGGATCGGCTTCTGCTGTTGCCATGACGGCGGCGCTTGCTTTTGATTGACATGCCCCGCTATGTCCGGCTTCGGCCGTTGCAATAACAACGGTGCTATTTAAATAGACTGTAGGGTCACGCTGTAGCCCTGCTCCACTGAGGAAGTTCTGACAGAACGCAACGCGTACGGGGGGGAGCTACGCATGACATCACCCACTGCTGCCCTACAGAACTAACACGATTGTCGGCTTTACATGCTGTGTTATTATTATCTTTATGTGAGTAGTTTGTGTTTGAACACAAAAATGTAATCTTATACTTAAGCGGTGAGCACTCTTTTCTTTCTACTGATTGTATATAGTGTATACCACATTTACCACTGACTAATGCAGAGTTGCAATGCAAGGAGATCAGCTAAAAGTAGTTGGATCTGTATGTACGTTATAGTGTGCAGGAGTGACGTCATCGCAGGTCCGGCCAATCACAGCGCCGGAGCCGCGATACCCGGAAGTAACTGCACAGAGAGATGTCGGCCGTCGTAGCCGTGAACGAGGACCGCTGCGGGGGCTTCGATCTCAGGTAAGTAATTCATAATGAGCTAGTATACTATGCATACTAGCTCATTATGCCTTTGCCTTACACGTTTTTTTTGGAATTTCTTTAAAAGGGTTTCCAACCACTTTGAGAGGAGCACTGAGGCAGGGCGCTGGGATGTTTTCAGAAAGCTGTGATCTGCCTGCATTGCATAGAGAAGCACAGATGCCCACTAAAGACATCACTGGGTCTAAAATAAGTAATAAAAACTGAAAGATTTTATTTAAAAGGGTCATTAGCATGTTGGTGAGGGGGAGGGGAGGAACCAGGGACAGCAAAATACACAGTGGCTCAGTGGTTAGCACTTCTGCCTTGCAGCACTGGGGTTCTCAGTTCGAATTCTAGCCACTATCTGCATGGAGTGTGTATGCCCTCCCCATGCTTGAGTGGGTTTGCTGTGGGTAATCTCCTTTCCTCCCACAGACATGCTGGTAGGTAAAATGGCCCTGGTATGTGTATGTGGGGTAGGTACCTTAGATTGTAAGCTGAGGGCAGGGACTGATGTAAATGTATAATATGTAAAGTGCTGCTTAAAGCGGTGTTCCGCCCGAAATTATACTTTTTAAATAAAAATACCCCTATAATACACAAGCTTAATGCATTCTAGTAAAGTTAGTCTGTAAACTAAGGTCTGTTTTGTTAGTTTTTAGCAGTAGTTTGTTATTTTATAAACTTGCAGCAGGCCGTGGCCATGTTAAGTGTGGGCATCTGAAGCCAGACTGTATTTCTTCCTGGATCTCATCCTTGCAGATCTCGTACATGCTCAGTGCAGCATAAGCAGTGTAATAGGTTTCAGGTCAGGTTTCCATAGCAACGGCAGTTTGAGAGGAAGTTGCTGCCCCTTCCCAGGAGGCATTGCAAACAGGAAATGATGCGATGGGCCGCGGCCAGGGAGGAGGAAGTGAAAAATGAATACAGCAAATATACAGTCTGTGCTGAAAAAAAAAAAAAAAATATCCAATTTGTTTACAGTGCACAGTTTAGTGAGGGATGCTGAAGAGTTGTAAAAATGGGTGGAACTCCACTTTAAGTTGACAGCACTATAAAAATACCTGAAATAAATATAAGCAGATTAAACTTCAGCATTAAAGGCTTTGGTGTGTAGAGGAGTACTGACACTGCAACTCTTATTACAACATTGGGACCATGCAGGCGATAAAATCGAAACACCAGTCCTTAGATGCCCTGGCTGCATTATTTTTTTGTCAGCCTTTTTTCCTTTATTTTCACCTGGTGATCCTGCCAGTAACACACTTTCTATCCTAGGGTGACAACACTGCTCCTTTTTAGATACAGTAAAGTAAGTGTTGTCACCATAGGCTGCTCCCACCTGATTTATACTCAGAACATCTCGGCCTTTGGGGGGCTGGTGGGCACGATGGGAGGTTTGGGGGTGGGGGGTCACTCTAGGAGTCTTAGGAGCACTACGGAGGGCCGACGGTTCTACAGCAGGCTGGGGGGCACTGTGGAGGGGATGGGGGTTCTGGAAATGGTTAGGGGACTCAGTAATAGACTTAGTGGCCCTGTAGGGGATGAGGTTTCTGCAAAGCACTGTTGGAGGCTCAGGGCCAGTGTGGGAGGATGGCAGGCACTATGGATCCCAAGGGCTCTTAGGGGGCCCTGAAAATTGGGGGGCAATGTGGAGGGCTGGAGGCTCTGAAGCAGGGGGGAAATAATTTGAAGCTGAAGAGCTCTTAAGGGGCCTAAGGGGAAATGTGGGCCACTATGGGGGGGGGGGGGACTATGGAAAGATGGGATGCACTGTAGGAGGTTAAGAGATTTGCCGATGGATGGAGGCCTTGAAGAGGAAAAGCTGTGGCCTGGTGGTGGAGAACCACTGATCTAGGGGATGAGGTTGGGGTCCACTTAGAAACCTGATGGTTCCTAGAGAGCCTGTGGGCACTGTGGGCCACTGTGGAAGGTTGAGGGGCACTATGGAAGTTAGAAGGCACAGTGAGAGGTTAAGTGATTTGTAGTTGGCTGGAGGTCTAGGAGAGTGGTGGAGAACCACTGATCTAGGGGATGAGGTTGGGGTCCACTTAGGAACCTGATGGTTCCTAGGGAGCCTGGGGGCACTGTGGGCCACCGTGGAAGGTTGAGGGGCACTATGGAAGTTGGAAGGCACAGTGAGAGGTTAAGTGATTTGTAGTTGGCTGGAGGTCTAGGAGAGTGGTGGAGAACCACTGATCTAGGGGATGAGGTTGGGGTCCACTTAGGAACCTGATGGTTCCTAGAGGGCCTGGGGGCACTGTGGAAGGTTGAGGGGCACTATGGAAGTTGGAAGGCACAGTGGGAGGTTAAGTGATTTGTAGTTGGCTGGAGGTCTAGGAGAGTGGAGGCTGCGGCCTGGTGGTGGAGAACCACTGATCTAAGGGATGAGGTTGGAGGCCACTATGGAACCCTCAGAGGGCCCGGGGGCACGTGGGCCACTTTGGGAGGTTGGGGGGCACTAGTGGGAGGTTAAATGATTTGTAGCTGACTGGAGGCCTGAGAGAGGGGAGGCTGCGGCTCAGCAGTGGGCCACGGCTCAGTGGTTGAGAACCACTGGTCTAGGGGATGAGGAATAGCCTAAAATATTTGCCTTATTCCTCACTGCGGCCCTTTGGTTGAAAGGGGCTTATTATCCTCATGTACAATGCAGGGCTAACGGAAAAAGATCCGGATAGCCGCACACCAAGTGATGTCTTTATTGAATGGAAAGCAGAACAAACAGTATACGGAGCCACAGATGAATGTTTGACGCGTTTCACACCTCTTTACCGGTGCTTAGTCATAGAGCAGGGCTATCCAGATATTTTTTCATTTGCTTGTATCTTGCATACAGAGCCAGCACCTACCCGGTGCAGGGAGGTGAATTCCCTGGAGCGGTATATTACCTACAATGCAGGGCTATTGGTACTGCATTGTAGAAGATGACATCAGAGTGTGACTGTTGGCCAGAACACTATTGAGAAGAGGTTTTGGAGGACCGTCCGCCTGCCAGAGCGAGGAATAGCGCAAGTATAAGAGCTTCCTCTGCCCCTAGATCTCACAAGAATTTAACCCTTGCAATGTGGGGTTGGGGGGGAAAGGGGCACACTGCAAGGGTCATTTTTTATTTCCTGCCTGGAGTGGGGCTTTACAATGCGGACAAAACCCGCTGTGTATTCCAGATGCACAGAGCGATCAGTGACCGAGGAAAATATCCAAAGTGCTGATCAAAGTCAAGTCATCTGCGGCTCCACATGGTTTCCGTACAGTACGCCGAGAGACTAAAACATTTCCATGTGCGGCGAAGCCAGCGGTGACTCAGAGAGCCAGATGTCATTCCATGGACGCAGTCCGAACACAGGGAAATCCCCCGACCACGTCCATACACTGTACGGCTCCTTCTCGTGACCTGAGCCCTCACTGAGCACACAACTCTCAGATTACAAACCTCTTTGTTGGGGGGAGGGGGGTTTTGCCGACATCTTGGATCTGCTCCCCAGCTGAATCTAGTACCATGGATCTTCTTCCACGAGCAGAAATTTCTGATCTCCATTATTTAACAGATATGGTCCTCTTACTGCAATCAAAGCATCAGCTGCTCATCAATCTGTTACTGAAAGCAGCATTACCAGGGCTCAATGTACCCATATCATGTATGACCGGTGGCCCTTGTGCACCTTAGGGGCCTGGATCATTGACGGTGTAACTTCCCTATCGTAGTTTATTTATAACAGTGGCGGTGTTGCACCTCGCCGTAGTCTGAGGACCCAAGCATCTCAGACTGCCAGCCTATCCACTCACTCTCAATGCCTTATTCTATTGGCAGGCTCCAGATTTGCAGCACCTCCCCCTCCCCCTGACATCATACCTTGGCTGACAGGCCAAGAGACCAATGATCTGTCCTGCCCACCATGACATCATATCTTGACTGATGGGCCAGGAGATTCCATATCTGTCCTGTTCACCATGACATCATACCTTGACTAACGAGTCAGGAGGCTTCAGATCTGTCCCACCCACCAAGACATAATTTTTCTTGTCTGACATGCCAAGAGACTACTAATCTGAACTGTCTGCCATGACATCATATCCAGATTGACAGGCCAGGAGATTCCCAATCTGTCCTACTCACCGTAACATCATACCTTGACTTACATGCCAGGGGGCTCCTGATCTGTCCTACCCATCATGACATCATACCTTGAAAGACAGGCCAGGAGACTCCTGATCTGTCTTGACCACCATGACATCATACCTTGACTGACAAGCCATGAGACTCCTGATCTTTCTTTTGACGACCATGACATCATACCTTGACTGACAAGCCAGGAGACTCCTGATCTTTCTTTTGACGACCATGACATCATACCTTGACTGACAGGCCAGGAGACTCCTGATCTGTCTTGACCACCATGACATCATACCATGACTGACAAGGCTAGGAGACTCATGTCCCACCCACAAGGACATCATTCCTTGATTGAAAGACCAGGAGACTCCTGATCTATCCCATCCACCATGACATCATAGCTTGACTGGCAGGCCAGGAGATTCCTGATCCATCCCACCCACCATGACGTTATACCTCAACCGGCCAGGAGAGTACTGATGTGAACTGTCTCGCCCCCCTTGACATCATACCAGACTGACAGGGCAGAAGACTCCAGATCTGTCCCACCCACCATGACATCATAACTTGACTGACCAGACCAGGAGATCCCAGATCTGTCCCACCCACCAATGACATTATACCTTGACTGACCAGGCCCAGAGACTCCAGATCTGTCCCTCCCATCATAACACCATATCTTGAATGACAGAGGCTGCTGATCTGTCTCCACCACCATGACATCATACCTTGACTGACAAGGCTAGGAGACTCATGTCCCACCTCCCATTACCTTATAGCTTGACTGACAGGCCAAGAGACTACTGATCTGCCCCACCCATAACGACATCATACCTTGACTGACAAGCCAGGATACTGTATACCGAAACTGAAATCTGCAGTAACCCAAAACAATGGCCATCAAAATTCCCTTCACTGCAAGTGGCTGGTAGAGTGATGGACCCAATACAGGAAAAAGGAGACTTAACCCCTCTGCTGCCAGAGCTGTTTTAGCTTTTTGTTTTGCAAACAAAATGAACATTTTGGACCTACATGGTATCAATGGTTTACCAAGCCTACTCTTTCATAAAAAATAAATAATTACATTTTAGTGCACACAAGCGCAATATATTACCGAATATAAAAGATGAGGTTACGCCAAGTAAAGAGATACCCAACATGTCAAGCTTTAAAGGAACACTAAAGGAAATTTTATTTTATTTTTTTTAAATAACAAACATGTTATACTTACCTCTACTGTGCAGCTCGTTTTGCACAGAGTGGCCCCGAACCTCAACTTCTGGGGTCCCCCTGTCTCGGCTCACCCCCCCACAAGTACTTCTCGCCTAAATGCGAGCTCCCTCGCATGGTGTGAAGTACTTGCAGGTGCGCTCCCGTGATACAGCCGGCGGCTATAGCCACTCGCTGTATCACTCGGCCCCGTCCCCGGCGCGCCGTGTCATTGAATGTGATTGACAGCATCGCGAGCCAATGGCTGCGCTACTTTCAATCCATCCACTCTAGTCAATCAACGGCCAGGGTGAGCAGCGAAGAGGACGTCGGAGGCAAGCGCGGGACTTTCGAGGGGTCAGGTAAGTATAACGGGGGGCCTGGGGGGGCCGGCAGTGTCGGATGTTTTTTCACCTTAATGCATAGAATGCATTAAGGTAAAAAAACTTTTACCTTTACAACCCCTTTAAAATTGCGTGTGTCAAACTTTTTTTTGACATATTTGTTATCATGTTGATAATGAAATAAAAATAATTTTTCAAAAAAATATGCTGGTACGCTAAATTTTCCATAGGGGTTGCCTTGAAAGGCTCTACAGGTCATCAGTTTGGAGTAAACCATGAACAGACCTAGAATTATTGCTCTCACTCTGGTTGCATGTGGCGATATGCAATATGTGTAGTGCAATCAATCCAATCATTTTTGTACATAGATTCCTCAGCCCAATGCGTTTACATGTGTCCAAGTCCAAACAAGCCAATCAGGCCAGGCGGAATGGAGGGTAAGCTCCGGATAGATTTCACCACGTGTTCGCGCGCAGCACTGCGTTTCCTGTTTAGGTTGTACGGTTCGGATCTGCAGCCTGGAAAAACAAACCGCGCAGTATACGGCTGTGCAGCCACAAACGCCGATTCAGCGTAATCCAGGAAAAAAAAAAACTTGCCAAAAGGAAGCAGAGTGAACGAGTAAAAATAAACAGTTTTCCAGCAGATGCCGGGGCGCACACTCGCTCGCTCTTTCATCCAGGAAAAGTAAAATTTCACCGCGCAAAGGAATGACCCCCGCAAAGTGAGCCCTGGAGTGCAGGGCATTATGGGAAGCGGATAGAAAAATGTGACTTTAAAATACATTTAAGGAGGAACTCCGCTCAAATATTAACCCAGCTGTGTTTGCAGTGGTGATGGATTAACGATGGGGCATTGTTTTTTTCCCCACTGCCGTTTGGACCTTTTCTACTCCCAAAGTCCACAGTCCGGCCCCCCCTAAAGCCAGGCAAGGACAGTAAACTGACCCTGTATGGCATAGAGAAGCACAGAGACACAGCGATGACATCACAGGTTATAAAATAATGTAACGAAAATTAAAAGGTTTTATTTTTTTATTTTATTAGAATGTTGATAAGGGGGAGGGGGGAACCAAGGATGATAAAACATAAGTAGAATAATCTCAGACATTTCCTTCCAAAAACGTAAAAAAAAAAAAGGTTTTCACTTTTCATGCTCAAAGTATTTCCGCAGTATTTGAGTGGAGGAAACTTCACTGCTTTATGAATGAGTATTCAATGACTAGGTAGGTGCTGGTTTTGCCCCCCTCCTCCTCTCTCGGTCACCCCGCACACTCTGCCGGCTCAGCAGTCTCGGGGTCAGCGAAGTGTTAACGTATCCATGCCGGGGATTAAGAGAGCAGCGTACAGACGGCAGCTGTCAGTGTGGCATACCTTCACTGGGGGATGTAATCCGCCATAACACACCATGTAATGAGATCGGATGATGGGACGCGCATTCTACAGGAAAGTAATCCGCGCGGCCTCGAACGCAGTCGGGGAATTTATACATGGCCGACCTTAAAGCTGAAGCATTCCCTTTCCATAGAGTCAACAGTGCTTCTTCATTTCACCGAGATTCAAACAAAGTAACAGGTTCTCTTGACAGTCTAGGTTCTCTGCTACAGGCACTTCCCTTCCCCCCGCTCTGTGTAAGCTCCATGTCAGAGCTTGCACGCAACTAAAGACATCTCTTCTCATGTGACCATGCCCTAACCTGGCGATTGGCCGCTCAGGTGGCGAGCATTGCATTGTGGGAGGAAGGGGAGAAGGTCACATCATACTCCATACCCAGAAATACTGAATATCTCACCGGGTTTCAGCTGGTAAATGGGAATGGTAAGGTAAGTACTGGAGGGGGCAGGGGCCATCAGGTGAACCTGCTTATTCTCTAATGCCCCGTACACACGGTTGGATATTCCAATGGAAAAAGTCAGATCGGATTATGTTGTCGGAAAATCCGATCGTGTGTGGGCTCCATCGGACTTTTTCCGGCGGAATTTCCGGACGGAAAAATTTGAGAGCAGGATCTCAAATTTTCCAACAACAAAATCCAATCTGACTTTTTCCGATCGTGTGTAGAGAATTCCGACGGACAAAGTGCCACGCATGCTCAGATCACATTACAAGACCAAAGCTATTGGCTACTAGCCTCTACGTAGTTCCGTCAACTTTGTCCGACCATGTGTAAGCAACACCAGTTTCGGACAAAATCCGTCTGGAAAAAAAACGGACGAATTTTGTGGTCGGAATTTCCGACCGTGTGTACGGGGGCTTAGAATAGGCAAAGCGACAGGTCTACTTTAAAGCTGAACTCCAGGAATTAGACGAAATCTACCCTTACAGTGCCCCCCCATCAAATGGGAATGGTAAGGTAAGTACCCAAGGGGGCAGGTGCCATAAGGTGAACCTACTTATTCCCTTAGAATAGGCAAAGTGACAGTTCTACTTTAAAGCTGAACTTCGGGAATTACAAAAAAAATACTCTTATGCCGGGTACACACGATCAGACTTTCTGGTGGGCTTAGTCTGGCGGACCACAGTCCGTCGGACTATTCGATCGTGTGTGGGCTCCAGCTGACTTTTTCTTCCCAAAAGTCCGGCGGACCTAGATATAAGACTGGCTTCAAAATTGTCTGCCAGACTCGAGTCCGGTCGACTGTGTGCTAGTCCGACGGACAAAAACCGACGCTAGGGCAGCTACTGGCTATGAACTTCCGTATTCTACGTCATCACGTTCGAATCCGTCGGACTTTTGGAGTGATCGTGTGTGGCCCAGTCTTTTCACTTGAAAGTCCGGCGGACCTCAGCTGCAAAGTCCGTCGGATTGTCCACCGGACTAAGTCTGCCGGAAAGTCTGATCGTGTGTACGTGGGCATTACAGTGCAACCCCCTAACACGACCACCAGCAAGTAATACTCCCTTCACCTAAATGTAACCTGGTATCCGCTTTCTGCAGGCCCTGTGCAGCAGAGCTCAGGACTGGGAGAGGGAGGAGAGAACAAAGGAGCCAATGGGTACATGGGCTGAAGCATGCTGATAGGAAGAGAGAGCACGGTGACAGAGATGAGCCCATCAGTCTGCCTCTTCTCCTTTCACTGTCCAATCACAGGCTGCAGGATGACCTGCGCTTAAAGAGAGTGGGATGAATGATGCTGGCCATCAGACTGAGGGCATCTAGTGGGAAAGAAAAAAAAAAAAAGTACTGTGGGGCTAATCTCTGGAAAATACCTTATATGTGTATATAGCTTTAGTTTGGGGAACTGCTTTTTAGACCAATAGGGAGACTCCAGCAGCAGGAGGGGGTGGAGTTCATTCATCTGTCTATATTTTGGCTACGTCCGCAATAAGTTTAAATTACAAAGTCCCGTCATACGATGACAATGTCAACATTTTCCTAAAACTTTATTGTTCTGGATGTGCACCTGTGACCCTCCGCTGACGCATTTCACCCTAGAGATGGGGCTTCCGATGCACACATTTAGAATAATAAAAGTGGACGGGCTCTATCCTGCCTGTACCCACCTTCCTTGGACAGGGGGCATGCTTTGTAAGAACTTTTCTGCTTTCCTATCGTAATAAGTCTACATGAAGACTGGAACAGATAACCTTTTTAGGAGTCAATTCACTAAGACTTAAATAACGCTGAAAAAAAATGTGATGAAATAACACATGCGGAAACAAATGTGCAATTCACAAGGAATTGTGCGGTAAAGTTTTGATGATGTGGTAATTACCGCATATTTTCATTTCGTAATTTATCTCATTGCGCTGTTTGCTAAGGTGCGGGCCGGGAAGCCGCCCGCCACATCCTTAACAACGGATGACTCATTTATTAAATTTTTTTTTTTTCAAATAAGATTTATTTTTTATTTTTATACACTTTGTGACAAAGGCTTGTGTGTTGCATTACAAATATGCATAAGAATTTTACAACCGATTGTACAACTTTAGCGCATCAGTTTGGTTATCACCAGTAATTATTAACTTGCATAAATGGTTAATTTATTTTTTTAATAATGGATTTGTCAAAAACTGTGTGTTTTTATTTCTTTTTAAACACTTTTCTTGGTGAAGGAGTAGGGGTATAATGTACAATGTTGAGGGCATGTGGCCTGGTATGGTTCAGAAAGAAAGGGGGGTGGGACGACGCTCGCTCGTCCCCTCCCTTTCCTGACCTGCTGGGCTGCACGTTCCGATAAGGGTCTGGTATGGCTTTTCCCGCGGACCCCACGCTGTTTTTTTTTTTCTTTATCATTTTGGCGTGGGGTTCCACTTAAAAACCATACCAGACCCGAAGGGCCTGGTATGCATTAGGGGGGGAGGGGGGCCCCACGCTGTTTTTTTTTTTTAAATTGCCGACATATTTTCTTTAAATTCAGCTGTCAGCGGGGGACCTACTGACAGCTGATGAGTCATCTGTCATGTCGCCTGTCAGAACGGGGATCCGCTTGTTTACATAGGCAGATCCGCATTATGCCTCTGTACTAGGCGATCGCTGGTTGCCAGTGGACATCGAGCCTGCCCGACCCGCGGGCACGCTCCTGTACAACTACGCCGATTCATGCAGGAGAGCTGACCTGCCGCCACATAACCACGGCGACTGGTTGGTAAGTGGTTAAGGACGTGGCGGCTGGCTCCTCCGCCTGCTCCTTAGCAACCATTTAAATGGGATAAATTACTGCATGAAAATATGGCTCGCTCCTTAGCAACCAGCTACTGGAGGGGGGACCATACTGCATGTCATACCGCCAGCTAAACCCTGGTAATAAATATTGTGTGTTTTTTTCTCTGTTCTATTTGTACATTGAACTTAAAGGGGTTGTAAACCCTGTGTTTTTTCACCTTAATGCATCCTATGCATTAAGGTGAAAAAACTTCTTCTAGTGACCGCCCCCCAGCCCCCCGTTTTCCTCACCTGAGCCCTGGAATTTCCCACGGCGGAGATGCGCTCTTCCTCTGCCTGGGTTCTCGGCTCTTGATTGGATAGATTGATAGCAGCGCAGCCAGTGGCTCCCGCTGCTGTCAATCAAAACCAATGACGCAGCATCGGTGGGGGGGTGGGGCCGAGTCTGGCATTCTGTGTCCATGGACGCAAATGCTGGACTCGGGAGCGTGCCCACAAGGTAACCCCCCGGGAGAGCGCTTCTGCTTGGGGGTTATACAATGCGGGGAGGAGCTACCAGTGCCGCCGGGGGACCCCAGAAGAGGGGGATCGGGGCTACTCTGTGCAAAACGAACTTCACAGTGGAGGTAAGTACGACATGTTTGTTATTTATTTATTTTTAAAACATGAAGCTTTACAATCGCTTTAAGTGCTTACCGCATGTTTTTTTTTGCAATATTTACTGGGCACATTTTTTTATTTTGTGGTAAATACCATATAATCGTTTTCTTCTCCTCCGTGAATTGGACTTTACTGCATGCAGTAATTTATGCAAATGAGTCATGTGACTGTTATCACATGTGGTAAACGTTAGCGAATTGACACCATAGTCTGAATTCTGTACCATCTTCCCACAATGCCCTCCTTAGCAGAAATCAGTCTGAGGTCCTGCATCATGAATCAGCTGCACAATACTGTCAAGTCCAACATGTTTCAGGTACTAGGGGCTAGAAATTATTTAGTTAGCAAAATTTTCTAGGAAGACAAATGGATGGCGTTTGGTAGCTGGGCAATAAACAGCAGGCAAGTCCTGGCAATACAACCAATGCACAGATGTCTACCTGTATTTACCCCACCATGTGTGACCCCCCCCCCATTATCCTAAAAAAAAAATCTCCCGGAAACACGAGATTTTACAAATCCTGCAATGCAAAGTACAACACAGGTAAGATAATAGGATCTCCTCATCTCCTGGTGGTGGTGGGCTGCTCCTGGGGCAAAACAGACTACATCATAAACCTCCATAAAGTCTGCACAGATCTCGGGAATAATACTTCTGATGTTTTGTGTCAGCTTCTTCCCCCGATGATCACAGATCAAATCTGGCCGAACGCTGCAGAATGCGAGCAATGCAGGATTGAGGTGGCCCACAAGACATTTGGTCTTAGCCAGGGCTGGGCTGAGGGGACGGCCTTGGGTGCTTTAGTAGGCTGGGGAAGGGGGAGGAGGGAGGGAGGGGGAGGACAAAAGTGGCAGAACCGGCAAACTATGCAGCTGAATAGTTCACAGCTCATGGGAAGGTGACACTTTTCCGGACTTGTGGGTTTCCCTGCATGAACTGGTCATTTCAACATCCACAGCATTTCGATGGGAATGCTATGGCTGTTCGTTCTGCAGTGAAATCACACCACCCTGTTGTCACCCATGGACAGTGTAGTCTTAGCCACTTAAAGACCAGGCATATTCTGGAAGTTATTGTTTAAGACCCCTTTCACACTGTGCCGCCCCGGGCATCAGCGGTAAAGCGGCACTATTTTTAGCGCCGCTTTACCGATATTAAAACCGCCCCGCTAGCGGCTGAAAAGAGGTTATATCCGCCCGCAAAATGCGTTTTGCCAGTGGTATAGCAGCGCTGCCCCATTGTTTTCAATGGGCAGGGGCGCTTTAGGATCGGTAAGTTCACCGCTCCTTGCAGGACTTTTTCTGACGCCCTGCCAGCGCAGCGCCCCGGGCTTTCACACTGGGTTTGCAGCTGAGGCTTCTTTCAGGTGCTATTTTTAGCGTTAAAGCACCTGAAAAACGCCTCAGTGTGAAAGGGATCTAAAAGTGGAAATCTGTATCTTATGCTTGAAAATTGCTCCCAAAAATTATATATATAAAAATATAAATATATACATTTTAGTAGGGACCCTAGAGAACAAACGGCAATATTTTATGTCATGCAGTATTTGCGCAGCGATCTTTCAAATGCAATTTTTTTTGGGGGGGGGGGGGGGGGATACACTTTAATGAATTTTAATGCAAAAAAAAAAAAAAAAAACACCGTAGAGAACCCTTTTTTTTGTAAAATATAAAAAAAAGATGATCTTACGCCGAGTAAAAAGATACCCAACATTAAAATTTCGTATGCACATGGAATGGCGACAAACTAAGATATTTAAAAATTTCCTCAGGTGACACTTTAACATTTTCTACAGGTTACCTGTTTTGAGTTACAGAGGAGGTCTAGCATTAGAATTGTTGCTCTTGCTCTAACGTTCACGGCGATACCTCACATGTGTGGTTTAAACATAATTTCCGTATGCTTGCGCGACTTACTTATGCGTTCACTTCTATGTGCAAGTTAGATGGGAAGAGGCGCTTTCAATTATTTTTTTTTTTTCTTATTTATTTTACTCCATCCCTTTATTTTTTATCACTTTAATTCATACGTCAAGGAATGTAAACATCCCTTGCAATAGAAATAAGGATTACAGATCCTCTTTATTGAAAAAGAGGCCCAAATCTCCCATTTAACTTTAAAAGCAAAAGATTAAAAAAAATAAAACTTTTGTTTACAAATAAAAATTATTTACTATGGCCTGGGAACCGAAAGTGACATTATGACGTCACTCTGGTCCTCCAAGGGCATAGGCCTCACTCGTCTCCATACCCGGCAACCGCCAGCGCCAGATCACTCTATAGATTCTGACAACATTGTTTGAGATTTTTGTTCAGTGCCCAGGAAGTCGGGAGCTCTCCGGATTTCTGGCAGGACCACCAGGTATTGTTCTGTACTTACAATTTTATTATAAAAGGATAAAACATGGGAGCATTTTTTTTCTTTTTTTTCCCCCAGACATAAAAAACTTTAACGTGAATTTTCAGGACAGGTTTTTTTGTTTTTTTTCTGATTCTGTAGGTTACAGGTTGCAGCAGAGTTCAGAAAACCCCAGAAAATTACAGCCAACAGACATGGCGCTCACCTTTGGAGTGTTTTCCAGAAGGCCTCATAGGTAACGAATCTTCTATGGAATGTGCTGATGTATGTAGTGCATTTGCTAAACTGTTACCGATGCTGCTAGCCAGGGTCTCTGTCCGCGGAGCCAGCTGTGGAAGACACAACGACACAATGTAACACACACAAAAAAATAAAAAAATACAAAAGTAACAAAGCTAGCACACCAAAATAGCATTTAGAGCAAGGGCGTATCATGAAATCAGTGGGCCCGTGTGCAAGATCAAAAGTGGGCCCTAGGCATCGATAAAGAAATAAATGTGGCACGCATAGCGCACTGTGGGGAAAGGTAGATGTGATTTAAATTGTGGATAGTTGGATGGTGTCAGTAGTTTTTTTTTATTTTATTTTACAATTTCAATTTTTATCTTTTTATTAAATTGCACTTAATAACTTTTTTCACAGTGCTTCTGGGGGGCAGTGGACAGTGTCAGCAGAGAAGTGGGTGGTGTCAGTAGAGAAGTGGGCGGTGTCCGTAGAGAAGTGGACGGTGTCAGTAGAGAAGTGGGCGGTGTCAGTAAAGAAGTGGGTGGTGTCAGTAGAGAAGTGGGCGGTGTCAGTAGAGAAGTGGGCGGTGTCAGTAGAGAAGTGGGTGGTGTCAGTAGAGAAGTGGGTGGTGTCAGTAGAGAAGTGGGCGGTGTCAGTAGAGAAGTGGGTGGTGTCAGTAGAGAAGTGGGTGGTGTCAGTAGAGAAGTGGGTGGTGTCAGTAGAGAAGTGGGCGGTGTCAGTAGAGAAGTGGGTGGTGTCAGTAGAGAAGTGGGTGGTGTCAGTAAAGAAGTGGGTGGTGTCAGTAGAGAAGTGGGTGGTGTCAGTAAAGAAGTGGGTGGTGTCAGTAGAGAAGTGGGCGGTGTCAGTAGAGAAGTGGGTGGTGTCAGTAGAGAAGTGGGTGGTGTCAGCAGTTTTTTATTTTTACTAATTATTTTTTTACAATGCTTTTTGGGGGGAGACGGGTTAGTGGACAGTGTCGGTAAGGCAGTGGATGGTGTCAGTAGAGAAGAAAGGGTGGTGTCAGTAGAGAAGTGGGTGGTGTCAGTAGAGAAGTGGGTGGTGTCAGTAGAGAAGAAAGTGTGGTGTCAGTAGAGAAGAAAGTGTGGTGTCAGTAGAGAAGAAAGTGTGGTGTCACTAGAGAAGTGGGTGGTGTCACTAGAGAAGTGGGTGGTGTCAGCAGTTTTTTATTTTTACTAATTCTTTTTTTTTTACAATGCTTTTTGGGGGGAGACGGGTTAGTGGGCAGTGTCGGTAAGGCAGTGGATGATGTCAGTAGTTTATTTATTTTTATTTTTTTAATTTTTCACAATGCTTTTTTTTTATTTTATGGGGGGGGGGGTGAACATTGTCTGTATTTATTTATATTATTTTTTTACACTTTTGTTTATTATTACCCCTTACATCTCCCCATTGAGACAAAGAAAGGGACAGAGGACACAGATTTCCCAGTCCCTTTCTCTGTAGCCTTAGCTGCACTGAAGAAAAATAAAGAGGAGACAGAGGCTCCTGTTCGATCATAAACTGAAGCATAGTAAGCACAGTTTACAATGCATCAGTTATGAATGGGCAGCGTCAGTGATCACTGACTGCTAATTCAGAAAAGGAAGGGGCCGATAAATGACATATTTACCGGCCTTTTCCTCTGCTCTCCATACTGACAGTTCCCAGGCAGCAGCCAGCGGGAGAGGAGAGGAGGGAAGCCGGAAGCGCTGCAGGGATACAAAGGGGGGGGGGGGCAGAGGAAGACATACATGAGGTTGCGGTGAAGGACACAGGGGGGCCAGAAGGACAGTCGGGGATGAACGGCGCAGCGGTGGGGCAGTTACAGGCACGATCTCCCTGTATAGCTTTCAATAAAGCAGCTGACAGCCATGGGAGAGAGAGGAGTAGAAGCTCCTCCCTCTCCGCTTCTCATCCTCTCATTCCCGCGGCTGTCAGCTGCTTCTCTGAAAGCTATACAGGGAGATCTGTGTCTGTAACTGCCCCCACCGCTGCACCGATCATCCCCGACTGTCAACAAAGGAAGGATCATCCATGGGTGCAGTGTGGGTCGGAGCACAGAGGGCCCACCTCCCCCTCAGGGTCTGTGTTCAGTGAACACCCTGCACCCATGGATGATACACCACTGATTTAGAGGTTTATATTTCACACGATATACAGTAAAACAAGCAACTACAGTCATGTCAAAAAGTTAGTACACCCCATGAACATTGTGGATTTTTTCAACATATATGAACTGGAAAATTTGATCTTTATTTAAACACTTGCCGTCCACCGGCGTTTATAAATGGTCAGGAACATAAATGGTTAAAACAAGCTCCTGTTTATTCAGTACAGTGAAGGTGGTGCTTCCCCCTTGTTATGGCTCCAAGGCTCTCCCAAATGCTCCATTGTGAAATGCCCAATGGGATATAAATTAGGGCTTTGAACTGGGCATTCCAAAACCATCTATTTCTTCTTTCAGGGCAATCGTTGGTGGATTTTTCAGTGTAGTTCAAATCATTATGTTCAATTTCTAATTCAATCTAAACTTTTGGATATACATTATGTCCTCACATTCTCACCAAGCACATAGGATGCAGAATGCAAGGTGACCTATGACTGTGAGATGCCCAGACCCAGAAGCAGCAAAGCAACCCCCAAACCATAACATTTCCACCACCATGCTTCACAGTTGGTTCTGAAATGGTGATTTGGTTCTCTACAAACAAGTCTCTTGTTACTGTGACCCAACAACCCTATCTTTGATGGAGCAAGCTTCAGCACAATGTTATGGAAGGTCTGGTCTTGCACTATACTTAATGGTAAACTGTAATCTTGCTGTAATGTGCTTTTGGACAGCAAAGGCTTTTTTATTAAAAGACCTCCCGTGCCGGTTGAATTGGTACAATCTTTGATTGTGAATGCATACGCTTTGACCTCAACTGTTGCAAGAGTTGCTCTAACACCCCACAATGACATTTTGGGGTTCTTAGAGACTTCTTTTAGCATCAAGCGGTCAGCTCTTGGGTTGAACTTGCTGGGCTGGCCAAATTAGCAGTTGATTGAAATCTATTGGTTCTATTTGGTGTTCATTTTAATCCTTTACCAGACTCGTAGCCATCCACATCTGAGGGCATTACAGAGCTCTAGTGATCATGGTATGGACACCACACGTCAATAGAAATAGGAACACAAGACCATAGATGTGTTGAGGTTTACCTGTGATACTCCCTAAGGAATGTCTAAGCATTGGCACAATATTCTGGAACACCGGATTTTAATTTGATCGGTTTGATGTGGTGGAAAATGTAGAAGAACTTTTTAATCCTGCATATGAAGTGGGCTAGCCCCAAAATCAGCGACTATTGGCAACAGGTTATTACTGCCATAGGAGTCATTGTGTGCATAGTGCTGGCGGTTGACCTGCTGTACGTTTTTCTTTTGGGTTAAATGGACAGTCTGGAGCTACCAAAAACCACCAAACTCCGCTTTTCAAGCCCCAAAAAACATTCTCTACCAGACGCTACCAGAGCCTCCTACTTTCTTCTCCTACTAACTGAAATTAATGGTTGACTTGGTTATTCCTCTGTATAAACTCGCCTATCTTGGACCCAAGTTGGTCCAGCTGGCTGACCTGTGATTTGTTGCATTGCTCCCTTTCTGAATTGTCGCCTCTCCCCCATCAGAAGGGTCTTACTATGGTATTGTATGGTCCTGTACAAAGCCTCATACCTCTATACAGTGAGGGAAAAAAGTATTTGATCCCTGCTGATTTTGTACGTTTGCCCACAAAAAAATGATCAGTCTATAATTTTAATGATAGGTCTATTTTAACAGTGAGACAAAATAACAACAAAAGAATCCATAAAAACGCATTTCAAAAAAGTTATAAATTGATTTGCATTTTAATGAGTGAAATAAGTATTTGACCCCTTCGCAAAACATGACTTGGTGGCAAAACCCTTGTTGGCAATCACAGAGGTCAGATGTTTCTTGTGGTTGGCAACCAGATTTGAACACATCTCAGGAGGGATTCTGTCCCACTCCTCTTTGCAGATCCTCTCCAAGTCATTAAGGTTTCGAGGCTGAGGTTTGGCAACTTGAACCGTCAGCTCCCTCCACATATTTTCTATGGGATTAGGGTTTAGAGACTGGCTAGGCCACTCCAGGACCTTAATGTGCTTTTTCTTGAGCCACTCCTTTGTTGCCTTGGCCGTGTGTTTTGGATCATCGTCATGCTGGAAGACAGAACCAGGACCCATTTTCAATGCCCTGGCTGAGGGAAGGAGGTTCTCACCCAATATTTGACGGTACATGGCCCCGTCCATCGTCTCTTAGATGCGGTAAAGTTGTCCTGCCCCGTTAGCAGAAAAACACCCCCAAAGCATAATGTTTCCACCTTTATGTTTGACGGTGGGGATGGCGTTTTTGGGGTCATAGGTAGCATTCCTCCTCCAAACACAGCGAGTTGAGTTGATGCCAAAGAGCTCGATTTTGGTCTCATCTGAACACAACACTTTCACCCAGTTCTCCTCTGAATCATTCGGATGTTTATTAACTTCAGACAGGACTGTACAGGTGCTTTCATGAGCAGAAGGACCTTGCCGGCGCTGCAGGATTTCAGTCCTCCACAGCGTAGCGTGTTACCAATTGTTTTCTTAGTGACTATGGTCCCAGCTGCCTTGAGATCATTGACAAGATTTTCCCGTGTAGTTCTGGGCTGATTCCTCACTGTTCTAATGATCACTGAAACTCCACGGGGTGAGATCTTGCATGGAGCCCCAGACCGAGGGAGATCGACAGTTATTTTGTGTTTCTTCCATTTGTGAATAATCGCACCAACTGTTGTCACCCTCTCACCAAGCTGCTTGGCGATGGTCTTGTAGCCCATTCCAGCCTTGTGTAGGTCTACAATCTTGTCCCCGTCATCCTTGGACAGCTCTTTGGTCTTGGCCATGCTGGAGAGATTGGAATCTTATTGATTGCTTCTATGGACAGGTATCTTTTATACAGGAAACAAGCTGAGATTAGGAGCACTCCTTTTACGAGTGTGCTCCTAATCTCAGCTCATTACCTGTATAGAAGACACCCGGGAGCCAGAAATCTTGCTAATTTATAGGGGATCAAATACTTATTTCACTCATTAAAATGCATATCAATGTATAACTTTTTTGAAATGCGTTTTTCTGGATATTTTTGTTGTTATCCTGTCTCTCGCTGTTAAAATAATCCTACCATTAAATTATAGACTGATCATTTCTGTCAGTGGGCCAATGTACAAGATCAGCAGGGAATCAAATATTTTTTTTTCTCCTCTCTGTAGGTATAATCTAATGTCTGAACTTATTATGTGTGAAGAATATGGTATTGGTCTTTGTATGACTATTTTCTAATGCTAAATTATCTCTGTATGCCATTATATGATCCTTCAGATAGATGTCTCTACCCTGTATCCACTAACTGTGAAGTTTGAAAAACTCAAAACTCTACCGTCAAGAAAAAGAGTGCATTAACTTTTTCCATATGACAGATCTACATTTTTGTTAACTTAGATCAGTGGTCTCTAAACTACGAACCGCAGGCCAAACTTTGGCCCCCTACATGATTGCATCCAGCCCAAAGTTACGGTTGGGTTCTCCCAGCTTTGCCGACTTTCTACAAGTCAGTTGGTTGCTAGGACTGCCAGCATTCTAACACCTGATGACGTGCTTGCCCCAGTATAAGGATGGAACGTCCTCCGTTCATACCTGCTCCACCTGCCGTCTCGCACCCTACGGCCAAGCTGCCCAAAGCCATGCTGTAAGCAAGCTAAGGGCAGACCACTGATAGGGAATCGAATATAAGGCTTTAATATAAGCTTGGTTCTGATGTGGGGGGGGGGGCTTCTAAAGGTGGACCCTAATATAAGGGGGGTTGTGATGGAAACCTAGATGTAAGGAGGGATTTCTAAGGTAGACTCAAATGCAATGGAACCCATAATGGGCACCCAGATGTAAGGGGGGGCCCTAATGTGGGGGGGGCTCTGGTGGGGACCCTGATGTAAGGAGGGGCTCCGGTGGGGACCCTGATGTAAGGAGGGGCTGCTGTGGGGACCCTGATGTAAGGAGGGGCTGCTGTGGGGACCCAGATGTAAGGAGGGGCTCCGGTATAGACCCTGATGTAAGAAGGGGCTCCGGTGGGGACCCTGATGTGAGGGGGATACGCTGGGGACCCTGATGTGAGGGGGCTACGCTGGGGACCCTGATGAAAAGAGGGGCTCTGGTGGGGATCCTGATGTGAGGGAGCCCTGGTGGAGACCCTGATGTAAGGAGGGGCTCCGATGGGGATCCTGATGTGAGGGAGCTCTGGTGGGGACCACAATTTAAGAGGGCTCCGGTGGGGATCCTGATGTTAGGAGGGGCTCCGTTGAGGAGCCTAATGTGAGAGAGCTCTGGTGGGGACCCTGATGTAATGTAGGCTTCCATTGGGGACTTTGATATAAAAGAGGGCTTCTTCTAAAGCTGACTCTGATGGTAACCCTAATGTAAGCGAGCACTTCTAAGACTGATCCAGATTAAAGGGGGGCTCTGATGGGGACCCTGATGTAAGGGGGGGGGGGCTTTGCTTTATTTTAATTAAATTCTTCCCCTTTTGATCCGAATCATGCTTTTAATCATGCTGATTAAAAAAGGAGATTCATGTAATATGTAATCATTCATTGATTTATAAAACTTTTTTTCTCCCCACAAATAAGAGTAAAATATACAATGTGACCCTCATACTGATATGGAGACCTCAGGTTTAGTTATTTTATGTGTCATTTGTCCGGGGGGGGGGGTATCACCTTTACCTGTATGGACTGCCTGAATGAAGATCTAATGTCTGCCTGTTCAAACATGTCGAAAAAGTCAACAATTTCCATGGGGTGTACTGAGCCAATGAGCTGTCCCAGAACATACATGATGAAGGCTGCTGGCCTGTGATCCGGATACAACAGCTGTCATCCGCAGGATTCCGGGCTGTGGTTACCTGTCCAGCTCGGGATGATTGCTATGTATAGTAAGCCGAGTCTGACTGCCAAATAACTGGCATTTCAGCTTCCAACAGTCAGCCGCACTGAACGACGATAGTCTCTTCTTTCACCAAGGTCATGTGGGCTACACCACTGACCGCACACCGCGATAATTAATCTGCACGGCATGCTGGGTGTCACACACTGCCCGAAATGAATGGGGAGTGCAATTAATGGCAGGATAGTAAAATTCTCATTTATTTTAAAAATTAAAGAGGCGCTCCAGCCTCCTCCCAAAAAAACTAAATACAGGGGTTACGAACTCGTTAGGGACTGTCCTCCTGTTCTTAAGTCGGAAATGTTCGTAAGTCGGCCGCGCATGTGCAGACCGACAATTACGGACATTTCCGATGGTCTGTCGAATGCCGTTCTGCGCATGCGCAGCAAATTACGGACATTTCCGATGTTTGCCGTCATTTTCCAAGGCTCCGTCTGGCCGTGCATGCGCAGAGCGGCCGAAGGTCCGCGTAAAAAGGCAGAGGGTCCCCGCAGCGCCCGGTTCGTAAGTAGGAGAAGTTCATAGGTTGGGCGTTCGTAAGTCGGGGACCCCCTGTACTGTAGCTGCTGACTTTTAATATAAGGACACTTACCTGTCCAGGGATCCAGCGCTGCTGTCACCTGAGCTGACTCTTCAATCAGCTTCGGGTACAGGCAACGGCATCGTAAGTAAGGGAAACTTACAGTGGAGCCTTGCGGCTTGTGAATGGTCCTGTAGTCTCCTGGGACCTGTGATGTGCCCCTGAAGACTGTAGGGGACGGAGGGGGGGCCGAGTTTCCAGCTTAGATCACTGCGGCGCATCCGACCAAAAGTGGGAGCAGGTACATGCGGAAGATGCAAACAAGCCAAACTTCCTCGTTTGGGTGAAGCTCCACTTTAATTATTATTTACAAATTCATTGTTACGATTCCTGTATACTCATTTTGTTTTGGATTCTTGTACCTTGTGCCGAGTTGGCTGATAGTGTAACGTCAATGCGTTGATGTTAACCTTTTTGAGTGCAATTATTTACAAATGGCAATTTTCAACCACATTCACCAAAACAGGTTGAGGTTGCCACCAGAAGCTTCCAACAACAAAAGGTTGGCGACCTTGCTGAGTGTAAAGCCTGCTTTAGGGTCTTGGAACAGTAAAAGTATCCAAATCCAACTCGGTATTAACTCCTTGCAGTCCCCTGTACAGCAGAGCTCAATCTGGGAAAGAGAGAAGATCATGAAATATGAACAAAGCATATCCCTCTATACCAGGCCGACCTCCAGCTGTTGCAAAACTACAAGTCCCATCATGCCTCTGGGTGCCATGCTTGTGGCTGTCAAGAGTCTTGCTATGCCTCATGGGACTTGTAGTTCTGCAACAGCTGGAGGTCCGCTAATTGCATATCCCTGCTCTATACTGTGTACTTGTCTCAATTAAAAGGAGAAGTCCAGCCTGAGCTTGTTTGGCTGGGCTTCTCCTATGGATCACAGGAGTGCAATCCGTTTGGCACTCCTGTGACCCGTTTTCAGCAGAGATCAGACTGAAGTTTGCTCTCGGCTGACATCACACTGATTGCAGTCTCAGCCTCTCAGTGAGCCGTCCCTCCACAGCTCAGCGCTCCAGTGAGTGTAGACCAGTGGTCATCAACTCCTGTCCTCAGGGCCCAACAGGCCAGGTTTGCAAGATAACTGAAATACATCACAGGTGATATAATTTGCTGCTCAGTGATTGCAGTATTCCAGTCTGCATCTCCCCAAGGTAATACATAAAACCTGGCCTGTTAAGCTGGCCATACACCTATAGATTATCTGCAGATTTTCTATGGTTAGATGGAAAAAGTGGGAGAATCCTCCATCCACACAGTTTAGCGAACATGGAGAAATCTGTTGCACTTTTTCCTTCTAACTATAGAAAATCTGCAGATAATCTATAGGTGTATGGCCAGCTTTAGTGGGTCCTGGAGGACAGGGTTGGTGATCACTGATGTAGAGGATCAGAGCAGGAGAGCTGCTGACTGCCAGTCAGCAGCTCTCCTCTTGGGGAGCAGAGAGAACCGAGCCATCGTGCAGAGACAGTGGGGGACCGATGCTGCATCCACCTAGGTAAGTATGAATAGGGAAAAAAACCTCAAACCCATACTTCTCCTTTAAGAGCACTGAGTGTCATTTCTGTCTGCAGCTTCATTCCTCTATCAGCACGAGTCACTTCCTACAAGTTCTCCTGACACTAAGAGAAAAAGGTGACATACGAGGGATATCCAGCTGATTGACAGCCTCAGCTCTGTTCCTGTGTGCTGTGCGAAGGGGGTGGTGCGTCTTCCGTCCAATCAGCTCTTAGAGCTCTCCTCACTGAGCTCCGCAGAGTGTAACTTCAGCTCTCCGCCCCCTTTTTACTGAACTCTCAAACAAGCTTATAAATTGAGCACTTTGAACAGATGTAGAGATGAGAAGACTGCAGATACAACTTATATAGGAGGATTTGTTTCAGTTCTTTGTATCGCCTGAGGATAGTCCCTTCATTGGGTATACAGTATGCAAAGGTTTACAATAAATTTGCTGACACTTGTGTTATATATCTTACAGTAACTTTAATGATGCTGAGGGTAAATCTCTAGACTAATGTCATGCTGGGAGATTGCTGATATGAAGAGAAAGCAGGGTGACAGAGACCTCATCAGTCCCCTGCTTCTCCTTTTATTGTCCAATCACAGGGTGGGGGTGAGAAGGGCACATATATGACCTGGTATCAGTTTTTTTACAGTGTCTGTACGGCAGAGCTTAGACTGGTGGAAAGAGAAGCAGCACAAACCAATTAGCTGTTCTTTAGTACATGGAGCATGCGAATAGGAGAAAGCAGCGATTAGTTTATTACTTTTATTGCTGCACTGCCTTCTCCTTCACAGGGCAGGGGGTGGGCAGAGGACCTGTATATGTTACTGAACTGTAGTAGATAAAGATTAGGTCCACTTCCCTGCCAGACAGGGCTGTGCTGTGTAAATCTTGGGACTGGATGGACTGAATAACAAATCTATTAACAGGTAAAATAGTCTCCTCATATTTATTTCATCTGTGTATTCCGCTGTTTTCCCAGAATCCAGCCTTCATTTTGTTTAGGAAGGGTTAGAACCTCTGATGATAATATTACTATCATGTGGGCTCTCCTGCCCCGATGAGGACTTCACCTATAAGTGTGTCGCAGGGAACAACTTCTCCAGTGGGGTCACACACATACATTTTTTTTATATGAATTTAATGCCAGTATAATGCACCCCATCAGCAAACTGTCAAAGGCAGACAATAGTGCATTTTTTTTTTTCCTTTCTTACAAGATTGGGAACAACTTCTGATTTTTCCTGTAAGTGACAAAATAATTGCCTAGCCCTAAACAGCAATACCCTCACTGGCCACAGGACCGTTTTTAAGACAGGGCCAAAGGGGCAGCTGCCCTGGGCCCTGTCATTGTTGTGGGGCCCAGAGCAGCTGCCTCATACTTGCCAACTACCCTGGTTTCAATTCCCTCGCCCCTTGAAGTTTTAGCCCCGTGCTGTGTACCAATATCTCAGTGTGAAGTGCTGCTACTAATGCTGCCCAGCTCTGCCCTATTGTTGTGTACAGAAGACTCACCTGCAGACCCAGTGTTTACATGTAAATTACCGGCATTCATATGTAAAATAGCGGTGGCCAGCGGCATTGATATGTATATCATGCCCCCCTGAGGTCATATCCACAGTAATCTCTACCAACCAATCAACAAGCAGAAATCATGTGCTGTAACCTCTAGAAATGAATCAGTGAGCCGTAATGTGTGAGCGGTAATGATACACTGCAAGCTCTAGCAACCAGTCAGTGAGCGGTAATGATACACTGTAACCTCTGGCAACCAATCGCAATAGCTGCCTGATCTGATTCAGTAAACTGATTTTGAGTCTAGCTGCTATTTATTCTATGTCTCAGAGCAGGTGGAGAGCAAAACTGCATGGAGGGGCCCCAAGAAAAGTTTTGCCCTGGGTCCAATCAATCTTAAAGATGGCCCTGACTGGCCACCAGGGCGCTACTGCGGACAACCATGGCAGAGGTGCGGACGCCTTTCAGATGGGCTGTAGAACCAACAGCCTTGGCAGGCAGGCCGATAATGGGCTCTGATGCTCCACTGGGGCACCTCTGATTCGCCAGTTAAAATATTTAGTAAGTAGAACAAATATGTACATTTTAATTAAATTAAAAGTGTAAGAGATTGAAAATACATACATGTATATTTATGTGACATTGGTAATGAATGGGAAGGGGGGTTTGAATTAGCTAGGGCACCGTGACCCACCATGGCAGGCAAACTAAAGCCAGGCAACAACAAAACGGCCGTTGGGTCTCTTGTCAGAAGTGGCAGTAGAATATACAAGCTAGTAAATGGAGGAGGACTACTAGAGGCTAAAGACTTGCCAGCTGGGCACTAGTACAGAGCAATGACTGTACAGCGCCCCATCAGTATGGAAGCTGGTCAGGAGAGCTCATGCCACAACGAAAAGGAACCAGTTAACCAGGCCATACATGAGGCGCATTTGGGGCGATCTGTGTTTTTTTGGAGGCTTCATGTCATATAGTAACTTAGGTGCCCTAGGGCAGTAAGCCAGGAGAGGTTATGCCAAGCTGTAAAGTCAGGTCGCTGGGACAGTCACATAAGTTGGGCGATCTCATGCCAAGCAGTAAGTCAAGGCCAACTGGGCAACCTGGAGCCAAAACGTCCCATATCATGCAGAGGATCAGGGCACAGGAGCATTTAAGAATCAGAATCTTCCATACAATGCTGACAACGGGGGCACCAGAGCAAAAAAGGAGTTAGAATCTCTCATACCATGCTGACAATGGGGGGCAAAAAGGAGTTAGAATCTCTCATACCATGCTGACAATGGGGGCAAAAAGGAGTTAGAATCTCCCATACCATGCAGGGGCAATCAGGAGTCTAAATCTTCCATACTATGACGATGATGGGGGCACTAGGGACAATCAGGAGTCAGAATGTCCCATATCATGCAGGGGATCTGGCCACGAGGGGGAATTAAGGAACCAGAATGTCCTAAAGCATGCAGACGATGGGGGGGAAGGGGGGACTAGGAGTCAGAATGTCCCACACCATGCAGGGGACCAAGACACAGGGGCGTTCAGGAGTCAGGATCTCCCATACCTGGAAGATGATGATGAGGGGGGGGGGGGGACAATCAGAAGTGAGAATCCCCCGCACCATGGAGATAATAGGGGGGAACCGGGTAATCTGGAATCAGAATGTGGCACCAAGGCACTTAGGAGTCAGAATGTCCCATACCATGCAGGGGATCAAGGCATAATGGATGTTAAGGAAACAGAATATCTCATACCAATGCAGATGGGGGGGGGGTTGGGACAACGAATGTCAGAATGTACCATAGTATGTAAGCCATGGGGGCCACAGGAACAACTAGGAGCCAAAATGTTGCAAAACATGCAGACTATGGGGCCACAGGGACAATAAGGAGTCAGAATATCTCATACTGGGAGGGTCATGGGGGGCATCAGGGCAATCAGGACTCTGAATCCTCCAAACCATGCAGACAGTGGGGGGCACAGGGACAATCAGGTCACAATGTCGCATATCATGCAGGTCATGTGGGCACCAGGGCAATCAGGAACCAAAATTTCCCATACCAGGATGGCCATGGTGGGCACAGGGACAATCAGGAGTCACAATGTCCCAAACCATGCAGATGATGGGGGCATCAGAGTCACCAAAACCGCGCAGTAAATCTGGGACACCAGGAGATCTTACCTTGGGGCAGGTGGAGGAGCCCTTGCTGCTGGTGACAGTGGTGGTGGCAGGGGTGGGCACGCTGTGCCCAGTGGCCCCGTGCCTGCCCTGGAGGTGTGCCAGTTCCTTCCTCAGCAGCTGCTTCTGATGGAAGCTGAAGGCTGGGTGGTTGGTGGCCATGGTGAAGAGCAGCAGGAACTCATCCCCAGTGCGTCCATCATTCAGTTGCAGGCCCAGGTTGTTGATGATGGAGTCCATGTGGGTAAGGGTCCGGCACAGCACCCCTGCCGCCTCCCGGTTCTCCGAGGTTAGCAGGGCCAGTGACACCAGCAGCTTGCTGCGAACGACCTCGTCGCCCAGGTTGGTGAGGGCGGCTATATCCGCCGAGTTGTTTGCTTTGATCTCCGAGTCACGCAATGAGTGGTAGTCCTTACGGGCCAGATCCTCCAGACAGGAGCCCAGGAAGCGCAGCTCCAGTGGTAGGCACAGGTCCAGCAAGCCGCATAAGAACTCAATCCGCTGCCAGGAGCTGAGCTCGGAGAACCAGCGGTACACTGTGTCCCTCTGCACGGGGCAGCGAGCTTTTTCCACCATGGTGACACGCCAGATCTGATCCTCCTCCGTGTAGGGGGGTCACCGCCGCTGCTGCATCCCAGGAGACTCAATCATCGCACCTACTGGAACATAACACACACTGTTACAATGTAACACTGCAGAAGAATGGCTGTCACCCCCCATTCCCCATTATTTATCATACACACCCCATTTACCAGACACAGCCCAGAGGAGGGGGTACCAGCCCACTGTTATCTCGACACTACCATAAGGAAAGCCTAACACCCCGTTTTTTTTTATTATCATAAACCTAACATTTACCCTGCACAGCCTAGAGGAGGGGGTGACACCCCATCATTATCCCAACACCACCCAGGCCTGACATTCCATCATATCTTGAACACTACCATGTTGGGAAAGGCTGACACCCCATTTACTCAACACAGCCCGAGGGGGGTCTCACCAAATCTTATCTCAACACTCCTTGAGGGAAAAGTTAATACCCCATCATTTATTGTAGACTGCCGGACAAGGGGAGGACTGACACCCCCTCCATTGTACCGTCACCCAAGGTAAAGCTGAGACCCCATCAATTATAACCCACAGGAGGGGGCACCCCATTGTTATATCAACACTGCCCAAAGAGAAGGCCTGCTACCCCACCATTTAAAAGGATGGAAATGACACCCCATTATTATCTCAACACCAACCCAGGGAGGAGCGGACTCCCCTCCATTACCCTCTAGCACCAGGAAAGAATATTCTACCAATGGATAAAGGCTCACAATAAGCTTTTATGATCCATTACCTGAGATTTATACTGATGAACAATATGTAATGATTAAATAATGTCTGTCTGCCTGAGGCCTCCATGACATATCTGTCCTTCCATTCATCTTTATCATAGAAATCACATTTACATCCCTGAGACAGTGGACTTTGTTCCGTGAAACGCGTTGGAAGATAATCAATCTATGCAGATAATATGCAATATAAATGATAGATATCATACATATCGTCCTTTTGAATTCCTCCGAGGAGTTATGAACGAGATATAAAATCTGCTGGTAGTGATTCCCCCCTTCATTCTTATTAAATCCCGTCCTAGACCACTGTTCCCAGAGGTAGTGTCCCCAATTAAACATTTCCCCTCTATTCCTGGTCTGGGGACAACTCAACATTTGGTATTTACACATTTAATAATAATGGTCACCAAGACAAATAGAGAGGACGACCCCCCCCCCCCCTTCAATGGAGACACAGATGGCAATAAAAACCTGACAGGGGGTCTAATCTTTCTACACCCCATCCAGACAATCTAAGTATAACTAAAGGCAAAAGGTTTTCTTTTAATTGTGGATAGAGTGGAGAGGGATTAGAACCCCTGTTGGGTTTTTATTGCTGTCTGTGCCCCCCCCCCCCCCATTAGGGAATTAGGGAGATTCGTCCTCTCGATTTGTTAAGGCGGAGTTCTGCTTAAAAAAAATAAAAAATTAAAAAAGTCAGCAGCTACAAATACCTCAGCTGCTGACTTTTAATAATCGGACACTTACCTGTCCTAGGGTCCAGCGATGCACCCTGCTCGTCTCCCCCTTCTCTCTGCGGCGCCGGCATTGTAACTGTGGGAACCCACTGCACGTGCGCGAGCCGTGCCGCGACTGCCCGGGCAATCATCTGGGACCTGTGACGTGTCCCAGATGATTGCCGAGAGGGAGGGGGGGTGAGGTGATCTCCCTTACGATGCCGCAGTGAAAAAGGAGGGAACCCGCCACCCCCCCAAAAAAAAAAAATTACATGTCAGGGGGTCACCTCCCTTAAAGCTTACATTTTTGGGTGGAAATCCGCTTTAAATTTACTGTTATAGAGTGAAAGAAAATCCTAAATTTTGGGTAACCCCAGCACAGGAAGAGAGGGGAAATCTTCCAATTGGGGACACTAGTTCTGGTGACAACCAACCACTTTGAAGAGATTTCCTCTCACTTCCTGTTGTTGCAATGGGACAGGAAGTAAAGGAAAATCTCAATGGGACAAAGAGGGCAAAAATAAACTGACAGGGGTTATAACCCTCCCTACCTATGAAAAAAGAAAACAAAAAAAAAGTTCTGCTTTAAAAATCAGAGCTGATTGACCTCCTGCCCCATGTGACAGCGGCCAGGAAGGAGGGGAGGTGGTCACGTGATCCCTATACCGGGAAGTACGGGATCTACGTATAGTAGGAGCGCAGTGAAGGTATCTATAGGAGGTGAGGAGAGGGAGGAGGATTGAGTTTATAAGAAGACCTGTCACTTCACTCACTGACAGCTGTCATAGGACACAGGGGCGGAGCTCCATAATTAAATGAATACAAAACACGCCACAAGTGAGGACCCAGTGGGCTCCCCATTAGGGGACCTATTAACTATGAAGATCATCCATTGAGGTCCATACAAAATACAGAAGAAAACCAAAAGGCCCATACAGGCGATAAGAAAAATGGATGTAAAATTTCATCTGACAAGCGATCGGTCGATTGTCTGATTGTTAGTATAGTGCTTTTAATAGCCGAATCTGACTTTTCGGACGACAAAACCTAAAAGGTGCCGGCTATAAGATTTCTAACGTATGTGAACACAATGTCCGATTGTCGTTTCATTAGTACAGGTTTCGTCCTAAAGAGCAAGACTACGCATGCTCGGAAACAAAAGAATACATTACAAAACAATTCAAAACATTACATCACATCCGATGTTGTTTTCTGTCGTGTGAGAATTTTCGTAAGTTGAGTAACCTCTTCACTTTCGATACGAGACCAGCATGCAACAAAAATAATCTCATCGTGTGTCTCACAATTCCTGTTCAGTATATGTAGTGCTGCAGAAGACGGTCAGAGGCTGCAGACTCGCTACAGGGAGACGGTCAGAGACTGCAGACTCGCTACAGGGAGACGGTCAGAGGCTGCAGACTCGCTACAGGGAGACGGTCAGAGGCTGCAGACTCGCTACAGGGAGACGGTCAGAGACTGCAGACTCACTACGGGAGACGGTCAGAGACTGCAGACTCACTACGGGAGACGGCCAGAGACTGCAGACGGTCAGAGACTGCAGACTCACTACGGGAGACGGTCAGAGACTGCAGACTCACTACGGGAGACGGTCAGAGACTGCAGACGGTCAGAGACTGCAGACTCACTACGGGAGACGGTCAGAGACTGCAGACTCACTACGGGAGACGGTCAGAGACTGCAGACGCACTACGGGAGGCGAGACGGTACAGGGAGACGGTCAGAGACTGCAGACTCACTACGGGAGACGGTCAGAGACTGCAGACTCACTACGGGAGACGGTCAGAGACTGCAGACTCACTACGGGAGACGGTCAGAGACTGCAGACTCACTACGGGAGACGGTCAGAGACTGCAGACTCACTACGGGAGACGGTCAGAGACTGCAGACATACTACCGGAGACGGTCAGAGACTGTAGGTCTCCAGGGCCTACAGCCATACAACAGATCACATGATCAGACTGATCCAATGATACTACACAATGGTAATATGCAGATTCCCCAGCCAATCAGATCTCAGCTCACCCATGCCAGATTGTTTATAAACACTGGTGGAGTGGGCGGGATACAATGTATCCAATGACAGGACATTCCAATGTATCTACAGAGGAAAGGTTACAATGTATCTGATGACAGTCAGCTGGGGAGACTCCTCCCCTTCTGCTGTCACTGAGACAGGAAGTGATGGGAAATCCAACAAGTTACCGTTGTCAACAGGAAGAGAGGGAAATCCTCCCATGGGGACACCCGTTTTGGTCCAGGATAGGAATTGAATCTCTCCACCAGAAAACACAAATAGTAATAAATGTAAACCTTGAAGATGTGATATTGCGACCCAATCTGCCCCGTATCGGCTTCCCCATTCCCCCCCGTCATGCGGTACAATGTGATCGCGGCTCACCAAATACCGGTGACACGTCTGGAGACGTCACATCTGGCCGCGTCCTCGGCCACACACCGTACAATCATTCTTCTTTTATGCCGATCGTCCTAAACAGGCCCGATCGTCCAATCAGATTGCAGCATGTGTGGACAGCTGTACGGCACGACCTTGTTTACACCTCAGAACCAATCTCCAGAGGCGATTGCGGTCACACGGCTAGAAATCGCCAGCGCCGGTGGCGATCCGCCCTCAGCGGTCGTTGCCATGGACGATCGCATGGATTGGCAGCCATTGGCGGTCAGCCAGTGTGG
This sequence comes from Lithobates sylvaticus, assembly GCA_028564925.1. Lineage (NCBI taxonomy): Eukaryota > Metazoa > Chordata > Amphibia > Anura > Ranidae > Lithobates > Lithobates sylvaticus. The sequence goes on from CM053034.1 coordinate 21,686,120, forward strand.
TTTGGCCCATTGACAAGGACAGGGCTAAACTACAACTCCCAGCATGCCATGCTCAGGCAGTGAACCCCCGACCGGTGGCCGGTGACAGCGGTCACCCTATGTGGTCCGGCCCAGCGGAGAGCACAGGGTTAACTACAACTACCAGCATGCCTTGGGCGGGCACTCCCAGGACCCCGCCCCCTCCCGCTTACACACACACAACCCCCCTCATGCACAGGCCGGTACACACCGGGAAGGATCCGTCCGCCGCCTCTCCGTTTTCTGCTCTCTTCGGGAACCGTTACCAGCGAACGCCTCGCGCTGGCACTACGTCCCGCCCTCCTCCCTGCGCGCCATTGGCCGGCCGCGCTAGCCGTCCCGCCCCCTGCGCGCAGGACGTGGCTGCCGTTGGCTGGCGGCCGTGTCAATCTCCCGGCGCCAGCGCTGGCGTGTGCCTGTCAATCAGCGAGAGTAGAAGGAGGGCGTGGCCGAAGCCTCCTCCCTTGAGTGGCGGTCCTGTGGGCGGGTCCTCTGGAGGAGGAGAGCAGCCTGATTGGCCAGTCACGTGACAGTAAGGGGGTGAAAGCAAAGAGGACCTGTCATCGGCGCTCTTAAAGTGACATTTCCAGTATTCCAGGAAAGAAACTGTTTTTTGAAACCAGTAAATCGGTGGGTTTAGTTCCGCTTTATGATTTACTGCTGTTCAGTGGCTTTGGCATACCTCCCAACATTTTTAGAGATAGGAATGAGGGACACCTACTAACAAACGTATGTAGGCATAGGACACGCCCACTGCCACACCCCATTAAAGGAGAATTAACCCCCCAAAAAAAAGGTTAATTAAATCCACAAGTGCTTTTTTTTTATCACTATTATTCTTTTATATTGGCTTTTAAAATGTACAAATGCAGCAATTTAGAAATTAGATGAAAGGTTTAGTACTGGGAAACACTTTGGATGCTAAATAGTGCATTTTATATACATCTATATAGATCAGAGCAACATGAGGGACAAATGAGGAGGAATGAGGGACAGAGGGACATTGCTCCAAATCAGGGACATTGCTCCAAATCAGGGACAGTTGGGAGCTATGGCTTTGGGCTTCAGCAAGAAGAAACAGGAGAAATGCTGGAGGCAGTTTACAGCACACACTCATTATTAATATGGAATGTATGTTCCTTGCTAAAGAACATTGACCCTGCCTGGGACTTACAGGATCACTGACATTTACAGAAATTACTTAAAGTGATTGTTAGGGTTATTTTTAATTTTTTTTAACCACCACCGAAAGACGGCTACAGCGCGGACCTGCTTTGCCGGGACTACAGACGTAGTCCCGTGCACGAGCACCCTGCGTGACCCCTGAAGGGCGCGCCTGGCACGCTCTGTGATCAGCGAGTCTATGAGACTCGCTGGATCACAGATCAGAGTAAGGGATCGGTCTCGACCCCTTACCACGTGATCAGCTGTCAGCCAATGACAGCTGATCATGTGATGTCAACACAGCCGGCAATCGGCTATTTTTTCTCCTGGCACTGACAGTGCCAGGAGGGAAAAAAAATCCGATCACCGACGGCAGTGAGAGGGACGTTAATCCCGATCACTGCGATGTGCCGCCAGCTCCTCAGTGCCCACCTGTGCCCCCTACAAGTGCCGCCTAGCAGTGCCCACCAGCGCCACTTGTCAGTGCCCACAGTGCCACCTGTCAGTGCCCACAATCAGTGCCTGAGCAGTGCTGCACATCAGTGTCACCTACCAGTGCCCATCAGTGCCCTCTATCAGTGCCCATCAGCGCCATCTATCAGTGGTTACTATCAGTGCCCATCTGTGCCACCCATCAGGGCCCATCAGTGCCATCTTATCAGTGGCCATCAGTGCCGCCTTATCTGTGCCCATCAGTACCGACTTATCTGTCCCCATCAGTGCCACCTTATCTGTGCCTATCAGTGCTGCCTTAACTGTGCCTATTAGTGCCCATCAGTTCAGCCTATCAGTGCCCACCAGTGCAGCCTATCAGTGCCCAACAGTGCCGCCTCATCAGCGCATATCAATGAAGCAAAAAAATTACCTGTTTGCAAAATTTTATAACAAACTATTAAACATGATTTATTTTTTTATTTTCCATCTTTTTTTGTTTGTTTAGCAAAAAATAAAACCCCAGCTGTGATTAAATACCACTAAAAGAAAGCTCTATTTGTGGGGAAAAAAAAAGATAAATATTTAATTTGGGTACAGTGTTGTATGACCGCGCAATTGTCATTCAAAGTGCGACAGCGCTGAAAGCTGAAAATTGGTCTGGGCAGGAGGGGGGTTTAAGTGCCCAGTAAGCAAGTGGTTAAATAACAAACATATCATACTTACCTCCACTGTGCAGCTCGTTTTGCACAGAGTGGCCCCGAACCTCGTCTTCTGGGGTCCACCGGTGGCTCTCGCGGCTCCTCCCCAGATCAGATAACCCCCTAGGACCGTAATGGTGAACCTTGGCACCCCAGATGTTTTGGTGATGGTGCCAAGGTTCACCATCACTGCCCTAGGAGAAGCGCTCTCCCGAGGGGGGTTACCTTGCGGGCGTGCTCCTGAGTCCGAATGTATAACTCGGCCCCGCCCCCGGCGTCATTGGATTTGATTGAGAGCAGCGGGAGCCAATGACTGCGCTGCTATCAGTCTATCCAATCAAGAGCCGAGAACCCCGGGCAGAGAGACAACGCGTCCACGTGGGTCAAGTTTCAGGGCTCAGGTAAGTAAAAACAGGGGGGCTGGGGGGTCGGTCACTGCCAGGTGTTTTTTCACCTTAATGCATAGGTTTACAACCCCTTAAAAGTGGCCTTAACCCCTTCATAACCGCCGTCAAAGTAAACCTCAACACCCCAACCAAGCTTTGCAACTTTCACTTGTGTTGGTAAAAACTGTACATATCATCCCAAATACTTACTATATACATTTCAGGACAAATCGGGCTTTTATTTGGTATGTAATGGAAATCTCTTGGCCCAAAATAGTAAAAAAAAAATTTTTTTTATAATTGTTCTATATATTTTAATCCCATTACCATGACCCACCACCAAAAACATCTTCAAAATAAATTCTCTTACTCCTGACGATCGCAGTGACAGCACATAGGTGTGTGTTATCGGTTCTTTGTACCCATAGTAGGGCCGAGAAACAATAGTACTGTATGCATTTTGTTTTTTGGGGAGGGGTTTGTCGTATCTAAATACACCGACACTAAATATAAAACCTTTTTTATTTATTTACTTTTTTTACATAAAGCACACTGATCTTAAAGCAGAACTTCAGTCGTTTTTTTTCAACTTTCCACCTATTAAATCTTCTACCCTTGTTGGTTTAACTTTGGATAGTAAAACATTTTTTTTCTCTCAGTAAATACCTTATACAGCGCACTTCCTGTTTCTTATCTGGTCATTAGCCTAGGCTTATGACATCATGCACAGCTCCCTCTCTCTCTCTCTCACGCACATGAGACATAAGAGGGCCAATGAGAGCTGCAGAGCTGGAGGTGTACCTCTGTGTGTCTGTGTAAATCCAGGAAGTGAACAGGCAGCAGCTTCAGCTGCCCACAGTTAAAATGGTTGCAGACAGACTCGGTGGAGGGAGATTTCGGCAGCATTTTTGGCAAGTACAGAATCACAGTATATATAAAATAATATGGAAAGTGGTTGGAGGGAAGCTTCAGAATGGCAAAGATGTTTTTATTACAAATTATGTGAGCAGACTGCAGTTCCTCTTTAGCACTGCCACTAACACTGCCACTATCTGACACTAACACTGCGACTAACACTAAACGACACTAACACTACCACTAACTGCCACTAACTACCACTAATACTAACAGAAATAATCAATGATTCTCTATGGTGTTGGTTCACATGTCCACTGCAAGTCGCCTGAAGCCAAACGCCTTAAGCTCAAAAAAGTTCTGGAGCTTTTTTTGTAGCTCGAATTGGGCAAATCTGCATGTTTTTGGCGCATATTTATTCCCATAGAAATGAATGGAAGCGCGTGTTTTTGTGGGATTTTATGCACAAATGAAAAAATGTTAATTTAAAAAAAAAAAAATTGTAATAATATATGAATACATAAAGGTAAAATAAATGCAAACCCATCATAAATACATAATAAATAAATACATTTTATAATATGTAATAATATATAAATAAATAATAATTAACCCCTAACCTTAAAGCGGTTCTGCACCCATTTCATTTAGTAAATCTCTTTGCCTTCCAAATCAGGCAAAGAGTACTAAATGAAATGTTTTTTTTTTTTTTTTTTTTTTTCTTTTACTTACCTTGTAATTGATGACTTCCGGTCTTCTCTCTCTTCGGCGGCGGGCGGGGGTCTCTGCGTCGATCGTCGTCACGCCGCACTGTCTCCTGGGATCTGGTGTCATTGATCCCAGGAGTCAGTGCGGGCATCTTCCGAAATCTCGCGAGATTTTGGCCACATCTTCCGAAATCTCGCGAGATTTCGGCCACATCTTCCGAAATCTCGTGAGATGTCGGCAGATGTGCCGTTACTGCGCACGCGCGAGTAACGGCGGTGCATGCTGGGCCATCTAAAGTGCCTGTGGGGTTTCACATGCCCACAGGCAAGATGGACCCCAGCAGACAAGAAGAAGACAAGAAGAAGATGAAGATGAAAACCGGCGGCGATCGAGATGGAAGATGGAACAGGTAAGTCCCCCAATTGAGCTATATGCCCTTGGCATATAGCCCAAAAAAAAAAGAACCGCTTTAAACAAATATATTATATACATTATTATTGTTATTATTATTATTAATAATAATAATAATAATAAATAAACACCCAAACCTGAATAAAAATAAAAATATCCTCTGCAACATCTCCAAAATACGCCCCTTTCTAACCAATGACACAACAAAGCTCTTAATTCACTCGCTGGTCATCTCTCGCCTCGACTACTGCAACTCCCTTCTCATTGGCTTACCTTTATATAGTCTATCACCTCTTCAATCCATAAGGCCCCTTTCACACTGGGGCGTTTTTCAGGCGGCACAGCGCTAAAAATAGCGCCTGTACAACGCCTGAAAAAATCCGGCCCCTTTAACTCCAGTGTGAAAGCCGACGGGCTTTCACACTGGAGCGGTGCGCTAGCAGGACGGTCAAAAAAGTCCTGCTAGCAGCATTTTTGGAGCGGTATAGGAGCGGTGTCTTCACCGCTCCTATACCGCTCCCTCCCATTGATTTGAATGGGAAACTGCGGTAATACCGCGGCAATACCGCCGCAAAGCGCCGCTACGGCGGCGCTCTGCGGGGGGTCTTTAACCCTTTTTCGGCCGCTCTCGGGGGGTAAAACCGCACCGCGAGCGGCCAAAAACCGCGGCTAAAACGACGGTAAAGCAGCGCTAAATATAGCGATGCTTTACCGTCACCGCGGCTCTAACTTCCTTGTCACCTACTCCCATGCTCACCTCCAGGACTTTTCCAAAGCCTCTCCAATCCTATGGAACTCCCTACCCCAATCGTTTTGATCATCTCCTACTGTATTAGCTTTTAGACAATCTCTGAAAACCCTTCTCTTCACAGAAGCCTACCCTACCCACACCTAACAACTGTATTTTCATTTTCTCCATCAGCTCACCCCCCACAGTTACTACCTTTTGTTCCACTTGACCCTCCCTTCTAGATTGTAAGCTCTAACGAGCAGAGCCCTCTGATCCCTCCTGTATTGATTTGTATTGTAAGTGTACTGTCTGCCCTCATGTTGTAAAGTGCTGCGCAAACTGTTGGTGCTATATAAATCCTGTATAATAATAATAATAATAAAAAAATAAATAAAAGCTGATGGAAAAGCAAAAAAAGCTGAAAAGCCTTGCAACAAAAGGTTCAACAGATGATAGTTTTCTCTATTGGCTAATAAAAAACGCTCTATATAAATGCGCAAATCAAGCAAGTTCGGGTGCCATTCATTTTCAATAGCACCTAAAATGCGCATGGTGCAATTTTGCCTGGATTATTGGGCACAACTTACATAGTTACATAATTAGTCAGGTTGAAAAAAGACACAAGTCCATCCAGTTCAACCACAAGACTCACGCGCAAATCGCGGCAAACCGCAACACATGAAGCTTGCCGCCCAAAAAAAGCTCCTGCTCCTTTTTGGGCAACAAGCTTCACGTGTTGCTGTTCACCGTAATTGACTTATGGTTTATGCAACCGCAGCGCATTTTAGGTGGCATTGCAAATAATTGGCACTGGAATACGCTGCCATTTAGCAAATGCGTGGCCTTTGTAGATGATTGGGGGTGCCATTAACAATTAATGGTACATTAATTGTTAAAAGAGACATTCGAGTTTCCAAAAAAAGAAAACAATTATTTTCACCTAGATGGATGCAGTATTGATCCGATTCTGTATCTGTCCCCTGCCACCTCTGCACTGAGAACTGAGCAAGCAAACACCACTGATCGCTCAGTTCTCCCCTCCGCTCTAAACAGAGAGCTAGTGACTATCAGTCACCGGCTCTCTGCTCTGCCCCTACAGCACTCACTGGAGCACTGGGCTATGGAGGGGGAGGGGGACAGGTGCTGCATTTTTTTGGAACCCCGATCTTCTCTTTTAACAATGAATGTATTTCTCCTATGGATCACAGGAGTGATGTTCATTCTGAATTCCTGTGACCTTTTTTCAGCTGATAGCGGGCTAAAGTCAGCCGTCGGCTGATGTCACTCAACCGGTCCAGGCGCTGGATCGATCCCGACTTTACAGTTAGGATCCACCCAGAAGCCTGGACCGGCAGCTGGCTCAGCCTCTCAACGAAAAAAGAAGAAACTTTGGCCATACCGCTTCTTTAATGGCGCCCCCATGCATCTGCAAATTTGCGCGTTTTTGCACGTGACAAACCGCATGGCTCTGTGTGGATTTCTTTTCCATGTTTCTTGTGCGTATTAAAATGAATGGGCAAAGTCTGTTGAAACAGCTTAAACACACCATGGAGAAACAACTTAGAGTGTGGTGGGATGTGGCTACCCTAGAAACCTACATTAGAGAAAAGATGACTCCAAGAAGTCTAAGATGGGATATACATCCCAATGATAATGTAGATGATTCTGCTCTCATGGGAACATGGTATAACTTTTTCAACAAGTGTGAAGGAGAACTACTCCAAAAGATTGTAGAAAGGAGGAAATTTAAGCTAAAGGGGATAGAAACCACAATAGGAGAAATCAAGACCATGCTGGTACCCTTTAACCACCAAAAAGAATTTAAAGATAAAGAAAAGGAGTTGCAAGAGACCATTAAAAAATATGACAGTGAAATACAAACCAAAAAACAGAAGAAATTCAAGAGGGATGTACTTGATTATAGGAATAACTGTGTGTATAAATGGCAATCCTCAATGGGAGAGTATAATGAAGAGCCCCAAGATGACGATCTAGAAGACACCTCCATGGATGAAACCCCTGAAGATGCCATAGGTATCAGGATGCTAGGGCTAATGGAGGGTGCATCACAATCAACACCTCCACCTAACCCCACTATGGCCAATAGAGGGAGACCTAGGGAATCGAACTGGAACCCAAATAGACCGAACTTTCGGAGGGGCAACCACCAAGAACACCAGGGTAACACAACACCCTACCTGGATAGACATAATGCCCCAAGTAGGAATAGGTTCTCCCCTCCAAGGAGGGGGTTCATCCAGAAACCATACTCCCCATATAGGGGTCATTATAACAATGAAGGGGGTTTTCACAGAGGGGGCCAACGAGCCCAGCCCCCCGGAAAATGGAAGACCCGTGTCCCGTACAGAATCCCCGGAAGGAGAGCACAGTATGGGAATCGAGGTGGGACATACAGAGAAGGCCAATACAGCACAAGAGAAGATCAAGACCCAGAGCCCCAGAGGAACATAGACCGAGTACACAATGGCAATGGATGGAACCACAACCAAGGGAGAGATATGAGATCACCACCGAGAAACCAGGAAAGAGGAGGAAGACAAGAGGAAGGAGAGGAGGCAAGAAGAAAAAGGAGACGGGAATATTAGGAAAGGGTATTTTTAATCTAAGTAATATTTTATTTTCTGAAGAGGAAATCAAAGTCCTTGATCTGGGGCTGAAATATGCCCCAGACAAGAAACTTGATAAATTTTAGGTCTATATAGACCTACAAAAATTTATGCGGAAATTAAACCTTAGGAAACACTTTGCCATAAATGAAGACAGTAGAATAAAAACAGTTCCTGAATACGTACAGACGAACTTAAAGAACAATTCAATTTTCAATCCCAAAACCCCAGGGAACCAGTGTTTGGGAGCATTCCAAAAGATGGTCGAGGATGACCTACGACATTTAGAGCAAAAGGACAATAAAAAGGGTAGAAATATTTGGAAAGCTATAAAAATGATCGGAAAAAGACATGAAGTAGACATCAGGCCAGCGGATAAGGGGGGGGGGGGCTGGTTATTTTAAGCAAAGAAGACTACCAGGAGGACATGGATAACATCCTTAGTGTCGCGAACACCTACAAAAAACTAAAGGGGAACCCTAAAAAAGCATTCGAAACTAAACTCAGCACCTACATTGATAGAGGAAAAAGGCATGGCATACTGAATGACAGGGAAGCTGAGTATTTAATTTCAAATTCCACCAAAACCCCAGTCATATATTATACGCCAAAGATTCATAAGCGTTTGGAGAAGCCACCAGGGAGGCCCATCATTAGCGGGATTAACTCCGTGTTTTCCAGGCTGGGTGAATATTTGGACAGTTACTTAAAGCCACTTGTCAAGCAGGGCCGCTCACATTTGAGGGATAGCCTGCAACTTATTCAAGAGCTACAGAAAATTAAAGGAACAGATGACTGGATATTGGTCACTGTCGACGTTAACTCACTGTATACCAGTATTGAACAACCAGACGGGTTACTAGCGGTTGAAAAAGGTTTACACGAAGGGACCAGTATGAAGCAGCAACAGATCAGTTACATCCTGGAAGGACTCAGCATGGCAATGAGTTGCAACTACTTTTGGTACAACAAGGAATTTTTTGTACAAACTAAAGGGGTCGCCATGGGGGCTCGCTATGCTCCTAGTGTGGCGAACCTCCTGATGGACATGTGGGAGGAGGAATATATCTATGCTAGGAACATCCCCCAAATCAAAATGTACAAACGGTACATTGATGATTTGATAATACTCTGGGATGGCACACTCGACACCCTGACTGAATTCCTCAACAATCTAAATACTAACAGATATGGTCTCACCTTCTCAGGGAAATGGGACCACAATAAGATAGACTACCTGGACTTGGAAATCTACAAAGGAGCAGGTGAGCTATGCACAAAAACCTTTTTTAAAACCACGGACCGAAACGGGTACGTTCCCTCCTCCAGCTGTCACCATCCAAAATGGAAGGGCAATATACCAAAAGGTCAGCTGTTGAGAATCCGGAGGAATTGTGATAACATCGAAGACTTTAATGCCCAATCCACAGTCCTAATCAACAGATTTGAGGAAAAAGGGTATTCGCGGGAGAAACTAGTAAAACTAAAATCAGAAATAGGCATGATGGACAGACAGGCATTACTTGAAAATAAACCTATGGGGCAGGTAGAGAAGATGAACACAACATTCATAACGGGGTTCAATACCCAATATAGATCGGTTGAACGGATCATCAAAAAGTACTGGCCTATCCTCAAAGAGGACAGAACTTTGGCCAAAATTCTACCTGCAAAACCAAACTTTGTCTATAGAAGGGCTCCAAACCTCCGCACACATTTAGTACATAATGTTATTGACCCCCCGAAGAAAGTAAAAATCTTTGCTGTCATGAATGGGTTCTATAGGTGCCAGCGGTGCCTCCCGTGCAAAGTTAGCAAGAAACAACCAAGAAAAAGGGAATTTTTCAAATCTACAGTAGATCATCAAGAATACCAAATAAGACAACTCATTACATGCCAAACCACGCATGTAACCTACGTCATCGAGTGCCCATGCCACCTCCAGTACATTGGGCGCACTACTCGACCCCTATTCATTAGAATTAGGGAACATATCAATAATATACGTAAAGGGTTCCCCAAACATAGCCTGTCACGGCATTTCGACGAGGTCCATCACAGAGACCCATCCGGGCTTGTTTTTTATGGGATAGACCACATAGATGATCATTGGAGAGGGGGTAACAAGACCACCCTTATCTCCCAGAATGAAACGAGCTGGATCTACAGGTTGGGGTCCCTTGCCCCCAGGGGCCTCAATCTGGAGATTGATCTTAACTGCTTTATAGCTAACCCCTAGGACCCTGACCATACCATCACTGGACACCTGACAGCCTGGACCTACCACCTGCTGGACCCATAACCTAACGTTTATGCTGGACTTTCAATGTGATTCATTAGCTTCTTACAGGCCCAGTTGGGTGAGATCTATGAGGACCGGCTCAGTTGGGTGAGATCTATGAGGATATACACCCATAGTTTATAAGGATACTCTTATGGGCCCACCAAGTGATAGCTATGTTCTTCTGGGAACGACCCATAGGAGACATTATGGACACATAATAGTACTGGTGCCTGGGGCTGAAACTGATTTTTTACTCAGTATAGAAGGTACTCCTCAGTGTATACCACTAACTTAAGCTAATAGTACGCTGCAATATCAGGAAATCTTGCCAGATATGCCTTATAATCATTCACCCATTGGGGACAACGACATTTAAGCATGAACCATCCCCTTTGTTGCACTGGGTAGTTGGAGCTTAGTATATCTGGGGGACCAGTGGATTGAAGCAGCACACTGGATATATCAGACATTTATTGGGACCGATATATTAGTTCCTTTGGAATGGGCCCCTTTTTTACCCCCCCCTTTTTTTCCCCCGGGCCATGCTATATATTGGTTCCATTGGATATGACGCATGGGACAGGGACCCTATAGGACTCATTGCAAACTACTCACCTCCACTAAAAGTTTACACTTAATTTTCACATTTGGATCATTATTATTTTTTACTGTTCCTTTGTCTCATTTAGGCTTGGTTTCTATATAAATATATATAAAGATACCCATGATATGGAGGGGCTAAACACTCTATGGAAGGAGGGGTTAAACACTCTATGGAAGGGTTATACACTTTATGTATGAATACTATTATGAGGGCTTTTTAGCTTTACATAGTAGTAGCTGGGTTTGACCTGGCATTTAATTTACCAGGGTGGATGTAATCCCCCCGGCCACCACAACACCACATGTATGAATACTATTATGAGGGCTTTTTAGCTTTACATAGTAGTAGCTGGGTTTGACCTGGCATTTAATTTCCCAGGGTGGATGTAATCCCCCCGGCCACCACAACAAGCTGCATAAGTGGAAAGCGCCTATATAAAATAGTCAAGCTCACCCGCACGATGAAACATCTTGTCCTAGTAATGTAAAAAATACTAAGCAATAGCTGGGTTCGATCTGACATTTAAATCCCTGGCTGGATGTAACTCTCCTAGCCACCACATTAAGCTGCATAATTGGAGACCGCCTATATGCAAATAAGTAGCTCAACCTTATGCACAACTTTTTATTTTTATTTTTATCTTTATTTGTGTTTAATTGTTACCCAACATTAACGTTTAGTATTCCCCTTTCACATGTTCTCTTCTTTAATGCAAATTAGTAAACAGCAATTGCCCTTCTCCTGTACAGGGCAAGCGGAGATGTGGGACCACTGTATTATATTGGGGGCTATTTAGCCTGCCTTTTTAAATAAATCCACCCATCTGGTCTGCATGGCCAAAATCTTCCTCGTTATGGAAGAGGCTAATGTGGGGATTAATACACGCCCGGGTGGGCGTCTGATACGTTTATTTCGGTTCCCATTGGCTAACACTAAGTGGAACACACACCTCCGCTGCCTTCTTAAACCGTGAGGTGTAGCAAGATGGCGTCGCCTTTGAAAACGTCTGACGACGAAACTAGTAAGGCGTGCTGACGTCACTTCCGGTGTGGGAACGAGAGGTCTGGTACGCAGCTGGAGCGCAAGCCGTATACCGACCCTATTCCCTCTATCTTGTCTACTGTGTGTGGCGGACCAGGTGTATCCTGCGAGATACCCTGGCCTTATATTTTTAACTTTCACTTATTTGTTTTTAACTATTTTAAAATAAAAAAATAAAAATTGCCGCCTGATATCACACAAGGATCTTCCTCTTTCCTTTCTTTTTTTTTTTTTTTTTGGGAGTTTTACCCCCCCACACTCGGTGGGGCACGCTGGATGCTATTATTCCTCATTCTTTGAGGCTCTTCAAACATCTCCCAAGGAACCTGGGTGAATCCATCGGAGGGAAAAACTGGCCAGGATACCTTCCAGAAACGGGACGAGATAAAGATATCTGAAAAAGCTGTTTACCCCTGCAGGGGTACTTCAATCTGGTGAGTGAGGGAGCCAGAGGGGGCAACACCAAAGTCACCATCACTGCTGGAGCACAAAAGTCACTTTTGAATCACTTCTGGAAGAAAGCGTGTTTTTTGACACAGTGTTTTTTATGGTTTTTTATTGTTATTTTTTTCTTTTTTCACTTGAAACTGGACTTGTTTTTGTGCCATACCCAGGACTTTTATTTTATTTTATTTTCAATCACTTTCACTCTATGTTTCACTGGGACTGTCATTTAATTAACTTTTATTGATCTGTTACACGTTTTTTGGTCTTTATGTTATATACTTACATATATATACCTTTATATTTATCACTCACTGAGATTGGGGTTTGGATAATTGGGGATTCTACCCCACTTTTAAGGGTGGGCCCTTTGTTCCCCTAAAAAACCCTCCCCAATCTCTCACTACTTTATGTATTTATAGGAGGGGAGGATAACAGGTGAGGCCACTTGCTCTATTAACGCACACTCACACCGCCCCCCTTTTTGCTCATTAACCCTTGGTAACCCTGCATTTCTTATTAGAGGTAGCGCCAATTTTTTTTCCTTTTATCCTGCATCTCTAAAATGAATGGGCTGCCACACACACAACGTGCAGGAACGTGCCCGGGCTTGGTCGCAAATGTATGATGTGAACTGAACCTTAAAGCTGCCTGGAGCTCAAGGAACATGAATACTGATATTACAGTATATTAACCACCTCAATACTGAACACTTTCACCCCCTTCCTGCCCAGGCCAATTTTCGCACTTTGAGTGACAATTACTCATGTCATGCAACACTGTACCCAAATTACATTTTTATCATTTTTTTTTTTTTTTTTAGACAGAGCTTTCGAGCTTTTTTTTGTTGGTAATTAATCATTATTAATTTTCCATGGGCAAAGCCTCAAAAGATGCTAGTAGTGGCGGTGCGTCAATAAAGGCGCACAGGGCTGCCCCCTCTCTCCAGCCACCCCCTCTATCACCAATAGATAGATTCATGCATCGCCTGAATCTATCCATGGCCGCCACTGCCACCCACTATTCAGGCGCTCTGCCCCATTTCAGGCGCCTGAATTACAGTGGCGGGGGGTGTTTTTGAAGCACCTGATTGGAGTCATAGGCTCTAATAGGCATCAAAAAAGGTTAACAGCGAGCACCATGCTTGGCACTCGCAATTCACCCAGCTGTGTTAGAAAAGCAAATGAATATTCGCTTTCCTAACACTGAACTGCCTCTCCGCCAGTCAGGTGCTCAGGTCTGTTACCTGTCACCTCATAGGCTGAAACTACAGGTTCTCTTTAATCAGACATAGGGGTCTATTAAGCCCCTGATGTCTCACCTACCCTCCAATGAAGCTAATGGACTTCAAATCGTGCTCCTGGTCACAGCAGGCAGAAATAGCAGTCCGACCTGAAAGTGATGTTTTACATGTCACTTTTGGGTTGCTAGTAGGAAGGTGAGATCAGCAAATGATGTTAGCTGATCTCCCTCCCCTCTACCTGGTGGCCCAGCCTGGTCAGTGGTGTGGAGGCCAGGAAACATGGCTGGGGGGGCATGCGGGGATTGGGGTGCACAGCGGCCTTATAACTTCCATTTGACAGTCAACAGTTGGTGTGTCAGATTTGCACAATTCACTTCCCTTTGTGCAATAACAAAAGTAAGGTTGGTGCTGTGATGCCAGGACATGGTCTGGGACCAGGGCCGGGACAAGGGGTGGGCAGAAGGGCGCAGTGTGTATCGTAGGAATGGGGGGGGCGCTGCAAATTCCTTCTACTGTAAGGCTAGTAGGAGCGCTAGGAGTAGTGACTGCGGCATCACTACTTCTGTCAGCCCAGTGTTGGAAGCAACAAGGAGAGGAGGAGAGAGACGGGAGGAGGTGCAGGCTGTGCTCTTCTTCCCCCTCCTCCTCATAAGCTCGCACATAATATGGGGGCCCAATGCCTGGGACACTGCAAGGCTTGACAGATGTGGGAGTTACCTGGCAAATCCAGGAAAGTTGATATCTATGATATTGAGTTCCTGCTCTGGGAATTTCCATTGTACATTTCTTGTCCAATATTCTGCTAAAGAATGTCGAGACTGGCTCTAATGTCCTTCTAACTGCCCATTGACTTTTGGAATGTTGGATCGGTAATGTTTATCTCTATATTTATGAATGGGATTAGCTGCTCTTTTACATAGAAGTTTACAGAAGTGCAGTTTTACGCCGGCTCTTGCTGGATAATCCGCAGTTGTCAGATCAGGGCCAAAACATGTCTATTTACACAAATCAGTGGATTAGGCTGAATGGGGATTTTCTGCAATCCCATTTTCATCGAGTTAAAGTAGCTTTCCGCAATCCCCGTTGATATATCAGCTAGCGCTGAATGCAGAGACAACTTGGTTAGCACTCTGACAAGTGCCTCTCTCCGTCAGGTGTTTTCTAGATGCTTCAAAAATTCTTAGACGCTTATTTATAAAGAGGACCACCAATACGTCGTCCATTGGCTACCTTTTCACCACATTTCTATGAAAACATTTGGCTTATTATCTTGTCAGTCTAATGGTTTCTGTTTGGCCAACATCTGCATTTTTCATTCTTCAATAGGAAATTGGAGTCACAAAAACACACGTCTTTTTTTAGTTGTATATGTGAACGTGATCACCCTAAAGTGACCATATCGGGTCTGAAAAAAATATAAACCAGTTCCTGGCAATAGAATCAACGTTATAGTGTTAGGTGTCTCTTTTTTCCAGTGATGACGTCTCCATGTTATGGTCCCCCTGGCAGATAACTTGGGCTTAACCAAGGTCTGGCAGTTGGTCTTCTTCAGAGTTCCTGGTGGTGGAGATGGGCCTGGAACCTTAGTGGTCCTGTTTTTCCTTTGCTCCAAACTGACACCCGGTTTCAAGATTGTCAAACCAAGGTGGGTGGCTGAAAGAGAAAAGCTACAGTGTAGAGCCTGTTCACAGGTCAGGTCATTCAGAGGTCTTAGCAGGCTGCAGAGAGGGGAGTAGTCAGGTCCAGGTAGAGACTGAGGCAGGCAACAGGCAAGGGAGTAGTCAGGTCCAGGCAGGGGTTGAGGCAGGCAGCGGGCATGACAGTAATCAGGTCCTGGAATGGGTTGAGGCAGGCGACAGGCAGGAAAGTAGTCAGGTCCAGGCAGGGGGAGAGGCAGGCAGCAGCTGAGAGAGTGGATAGGTCCAGGCAGGGGTTAGGACAGGCAGCAGGTGAGAGAGTAGCTAGGTCCAGGCAAGAGTTAGGGCAGGTGGCAGTCAAGAAAGTAGTGAGGTCCAGGTAGAGACTGAGGCAGGCAACAGGCAAGAGAGTAGTCAGGTCCAGGCAGGGGTTGAGGCAGGCAGCGGGCATGACAGTAATCAGGTCCTGGAATGGGTTGAGGCAGGCGACAGGCAGGAAAGTAGTCAGGTCCAGGCAGGGGGAGAGGCAGGCAGCAGCTGAGAGAGTGGATAGGTCCAGGCAGGGGTTAGGACAGGCAGCAGGTGAGAGAGTAGTTAGATCCAGGCAAGAGTTAGGGCAGGTGGCAGTCAAGAGAGTAGTCAGGTCCAGGCAAGGGTTGAGACAGGCATTAGTCGAGAGAATAGTCAGATCCAGACAAGGGTCAAGGCAGGCAGCAGGTGAGAAAGTAGTCCAGTCCAGGCAGGCAGCCTCACAGTCCTGAAAAGACTGGCAGGGATCTTGTGAATACTGGAAGTCCCAGGAATCCTGGAAATTCTGTAAGACCTGGCAGAAATCCAGTAAGTACTCTTACACTCCATCAGCCTATTAAGCATTTGATGCTTCCAGGATTACGCCCTGCCGCACACTGTGGTTCCCACGCCTACATTATTGCTTTGCATGTAGGGACACAGGGGTTAGTTAATGGAACCACAGCACGTGGTCAGGGAATAATTATTGTAGTACTAAATGCAGAACAAACTAACAGAGGCGGCAGCGATGGAACTGGCCGCTTGGTGTCCAAACCTCCCTGTTGATTGGATTTTTTTGCCCATACCCTCCTGTTAACTAAAAGATTTTGTGCAATAACTCAAGTAAGGTACTCCTTGTTGTGTAGATTTTTTTCTGCTCATATCATTCTGCTCTAGAAATTGTTGTGCCCATATTCCATGTTGTCTAGAGATTTTTTATGCCATTACCCTCCTGTTGTGTAGAAGTATTTTTGCCCATACCCTTCTGTTGTATAAAGCAGCCCCCATGGAAGAGAAATATATTTCCAATATATTTCGATTTTTTTTTATATATATATTTGACATACAGTATATATACAATATATTGTAAATATATGCCATATGATCCATAGACGTACTTCAGTCCATACTCTCCTTTTGTGTAGCGGTATTTCATTTCATACTCTCCTGTTGCATATAAATATTTGTGCCCTTACCCTTCCTATTGTCTAGAAGTATTTATGCCCATACTTTCCTGTGGTTTAGAAGTATTTGTGCCCATACCATCCTGTTGTCTAGATGTATTTGTGCCCATACCCTCCTGTTGTCTAGATGTATTTGTGCCCATACCCACCTGTTGTCTAGATGTATTTGTGCCCATACCCTCCTGTTGTCTAGAAGTATTTTATCCCATACCCTTCTGTTGTCTAGAGGTATTTGTGCCCATACCCTCCTGTTGTCTAGATGTATTTGTGCCCATACCCTCATATTGTCTATAAGTATTTGTGCCCATATCCTCCTGTTGTCTAGAAGTATTTGTGCAAATACCCTCATATTGTCTAGAAGTATTTGTGCCCATATCCTCCTGTTGTCTAGAAGTATTTGTGCCCATACCCTCCTATTGTCTAAAAGCATTTGTGCCCATACCCTCCTGTTGTCTAGAAGTATTTGTGCCCATACCCTCCTGTTGTCTAGAAGTATTTGTGCCCATACCCTCCTGTTGTCTAGAAGCATTTGTGCCCATACCCTCCTGTTGTGTAGAAGTATTTGTGTCCATACCCTCCTGTTGTGTAGAAGTATTTGTGCCCATACCCTCCTGTTGTGTAGAAGTATTTGTGCCCATACTCTCCTATTGTCTAGTAGTATTTGTGCCCATATCCTCCTGTTGTCTCAAAGTATTTGATCCCATACCCTCCTGTTGTCTAGAAGTGTTTGTGCCCATACCCTACTGTTGTCTAGTAATATTTGTGCCCATACCCTCCTATTGTCTAGAAGTATTTGATCCCATACCCTCCTGTTGTGTAGAAGTATTTGTGCCCATACTCTCCTATTGTCTAGAAGTATTTGTGCCCATACCCTCCTATTGTCTAGAAGTATTTGTGCCCATACCCTCCTGTTGTCTAGAAGTATTTGTGCCCATACCCTCCTGTTGTCTAAAAGTATTTGTGCCCATACCCTCCTGTTGTCTAGAAGTATTTTATCCCATAGCCTTCTGATGTCTAGAAGTATTTGTGCCCATACCCCCTTATTGTCTAGAAGTATTTGTGCCCATACCCCCTTATTGTCTAGAAGTATTTGTGCCCATGCCCTCCTATTGTCTAGAAGTATTTGTGCCCATACCCTCCTGTTGTCTAAAAGTATTTGTGCCCATACCCTCCTATTGTCTAGAAGTATTTGATCCCACAGCCTTCTGTTGTCTAGTAGTATTTGTGCCCATACCCCCTTATTGTCTAGAAGTATTTGTGCCCATACCCTCCTATTGTCTAGAAGTATTTGTGCCCATACCCTTCTGTTGTCTAAAAGTATTTGATCCCATAGCCTTCTGTTGTCTAGAAGTATTTGTGCCCATGCCCTCCTATTGTCTAGAAGTATTTGTGCCCATACCCTCCTGTTGTCTAGAAGTATTTGATCCCACAGCCTTCTGTTGTCTAGACGTATTTGTGCCCTTACCCTCCTATTGTCTAGAAGTATTTGGGCCCATACCCTCCTGTTGTCTAGAAGTATTTGGGCCCATACCCTCCTGTTATCTAGAACTATTTGTGCCCATACCCTCCTATTGTCTAGAAGTATTTGTGCCCATACCCTCCTGTTGTCTAGAACTATTTGTGCCCATACCCTCCTGTTATATAGAAGTTTTCTGCCATATACATGCTTATATTTTGTAGTTTTTTGTCCATATCCCACCGATATCTATTAGTTTGTTCTTTTTTTGTGCACATTCATCCCCCCCTGTGTAGTTTACAGTACATCACAGGCTTTTAGTTAAGTGGGCTGCACACAACTCAAATCTATAAGCCTGGGTAAAGTTTTTCCAGAAGGCAATATGAAGGTCTTTGAATCATCATAAGATTTTCAACTTGCTAGGAATGGGCAACGATCACCTTATAGAAGACTTTATAGGATTGTTATCACAGAATCACCAGATCTCCACATCAGCCGGTCGGCGGACGGGCATTTAGCTGCCCAGAATTCTGGAGATAGTCATCGATATTAATCGCCCTTTTATTCCATTTCCTCGGAACATACAAAGCACAAACCAAACGACAGAAGAGTCTTAAGAAGATTTTGCGGCTTCTTTCTGGGATTAGACGTAATTTGATGTAATTATCCCCAGTGCGGAGCTAAGAGTCTCAGCATCCATTGTGCCTCATCCAGGACCCCCATCTGATCCCTATTCTTTTGCGCACTAAGATTGATGGTTTGTTTAACTTACGGAATTTGCAGAATTAAAAAACGCCTCCTTTGTTCCACACTGATCGATAGCATCTCCGCAGACGGGTATGTAATGGGGGAATAATGGACTTTCTAACAATAACATTAACAATGGTTACTTTGTATGTTAGTGTTTCACATTCTTAAAGCTGAACCCCAGGAAAATATAAAAAAGACACAAATGAATGCAGCTTTGCGCTCACTGATACATCATTAAAGGGTAAGTTCACCTTTGTACACTTTTTTTTTTCTTTTTCTTCTAAATTCCAGCTCCCCTATGCACCAATTCATGTACTTTTTTGCAAAAATATCAAAGCTTTCCATTACCTCTACAGTCACTTCTTGTCCTAATCCACTTTTCCAGACATTTCCATTAGTATTGTCTTCTTCCTGATCAGACTGTAGGTTATGCCCCAGGAAGACGTCACGTATGACGAAACATATCGAGCGGTGCTACGCGCTGACATCATCACGCCTCACCTGACCCCGGAACCACGGGTGTTCGTTTAAAATTTTATAGCCGGTGCTTCTTAACCGCTTCCCGACCGCCTCCTGCACATATACGTCGGCAGAATGGCACGGCTAGGAAAAACCACGTACAGGTACGTGGCCCTTTAATTGCCTAGCCGTGGGTCGCGCGCTCCGTGACCACGGCCGCGGGACCAGCGGACCCGATCGCCGCTGGTGTCCCGCGATCGGGTCACAGAGCTGAAGAACGGGGAGAGGTCTGTGTAAACAAACCTCTCCCCGCGCTTCCTACTCTGCCTGTCATCGATCGGCTGTTCCCTGTCATCGGGAAAGCCGATCAATGATGTCAGACATCAGCCCCGCCCCCTAATGTTAAAAAAAAACACACACGTCACAGCCCATAACCCCTCCCCTCCCCCTAGTGGTTAACTCTTTCAGTGCCACTGTCATTTATACAGGAATCAATGCATTTAAATAGCATTGATTGCTGTATAAATGACAATGGTTCCAAAAATGTGTCAAAAATGTCCGATGTGTCCGCCATAATGTCACAGTCACAATAAAAATCGCTAATCGCCGCCATTACTAGTAAAAAAAAAATATTAATAAAAATGCTATAAAACTTTCCCCTATATTGTAAACGCTATAACTTTTGCGCAAACCAATCAATAATCGCTAATTGCGATTTTTTTTACCAAAAATATGTAGAAGAATACGTATCGGCCTAAACTGAGGAAAAAAAATGTTTTTTTATATATTTTTTGGGGGATATTTATTATAGAAAAAAGCAAAAAATATTGAATTTTTTTCAAAATTGTCGCTCTATTTTTGTTTATAGCGCAAAAAAATAAAAACCGCAGGGGTGATCAAATACCACCAAAAGAAAGCTCTATTTGTGGGAAAAAAAGGACGCCAATTTTGTTTGGGAGCCACTTTGCACGACCGCGCACTTGTCAGTTAAAGTGATGCAGTGCCGAATCGCAAAAAGGGCCCTTTTCTTTTGGCTGCCAATTGGTCCGGGGCTGAAGTGGTTAAAGAGGAGTGCCCACTGAAATTTTTTTTTTTGAAAAGTCAGCAGCTACAAATACTGCAGTTGCTGACTTTTAATAATCGGACACTTACCTGTCCCAGGGTCCAGCGATGCGGGGGAACGAAGCCCCCCCTCATTCCCCGCTCCGCTCGCGGCGCCGGCATCCTTACTGTGGGCACCCGGCTGTGGCTTCACAGCCGGGCACCCACTGCGCATGCGCGAGTGGCGCCGTGCGCCGTGATACGACGCTCAGTCATCTGGGACATGAGACAGGTCCCAGATGACTGCGGCGCCGAGGGGAAGTGATGTCAGTGCCCGGGCACTGAAGGTGGCAGACTACGAGGGACCCCCTAGCAACAGGCATTTAGAGGTGATTAAAACATTTTTTTATGATTTTTAAGCTGTTATTGTACATTTTTATGGATAACTTTTTACAAATAAATGAGCAGCATTTTTAAAAACGATAACGCACCATTGGAGCTTTTATTTTCTTTACTTGCTCCACGCTCGTTTTGGGAGATTGACATTTTTGGAAGTAAGCGGGCGGATGGTGGCCAGTGAGTGAGGAGGACGTCCGTGGCTGATCATTACATCTAGCTCCAGGACCCACCTCAGACCCTGCAGAGGGCTATATCTGTTGGCGTCAGGCCCGTACTGGCCATAGGGATTACCGGGCATTTGTCCGGTGGGTCGCCTGTTCTAAATGATATCCCATGCCTCCACTCCTCTCCCTTCTGTCATCTTTTTCCAACTCCTGGGGGGAGAGGCAATGGCATATATGACCTCGCTATAATAGGAGGTCCACATCTTCTGGTAAGAGTATTCATTTTTTCTGCCCCCTCGTACCACGGAGGGATTTCATTCTTTCTCTTGGTGGAAACTTAGAGAATTCTTCATCTCTCTTCACAGCTGCATCACTGCAGAGTTTTATATACCTACCATCTTTAGAGAGACTATATCCTATAAAGTCACTTTTATTTACTTTTTACTCTACAAGAGACTTAACAACTTAAGTTGTATGTGTCACTATTGCATTTTTTTATCACACAGGAGTTATATATTATTCTATGTATTGAATTTTTTTTTTTTTTAGATTCATAATTTATTTGCACTGTATTAGGCTCGATTCACATCTATGCATTTTGCTTTTGAGCGTTTTGCAGTGCTTTTTGCGGTGCTTGCTGCGTTTTTGGACACGCGTTTTTACCGCGATTTGCGTTTTTGTATTTTTTTTTACATTTTTTTTACACTGTGGTTGCTTAGCAACCAGCTATATACAGTGTAAAAAAAATAAAAATAAAAAAAACGCAAATCGCGGCAAAATCGCGGTAAAAAAGCGGTACTTGCGTTTTGGATGCGGGTCCATTGACTTCTATTACATGCAAAACGCTGCATTTTGCATTAAAAAAAGTCCCCGACCCTTTTTAAAAATGCAGAGCCACAAAAAATGCATTGATGTGAACATGTTCCATAGGAACCCATGTTAAAAAAATTCCCTGCATTTCTGCAAAATGCAAAATGCATCAAAAAACGCGCTAGTGTGAATGGAGCCTTAGCGCAACTATTTTTTACCTTTCTAGGTCATGACACAGGAAGGAGTTGACCAGCTGACCTCATTAGCAAACACCCTGCATCATCCACCCTCCCAGCGTCACGTTTTTTTAAATGAAATGCAATCAATCAGGGATCACCCTTCTCACTAAATACACAATCAGATTGCATAGTGTATGGCCATCTTTATACAAGTACATAGGAGGGAGTGGAGAGAAACACTCAGCTGTCAAGCCCCATTCACAACTCTGCATAGCCGGAACTCGCATTCCCACTTGCGTTTTTTTTTTAGCGAGGGGAGAAGCGTTTTGGAGCATTTTTACTCATAACACATAGGAAAGCCCATCCACCTGAAAGTGCTGCCCTACACACAGCAATCCCCCCAAAGAAGCTTCAGAACTTGTTTTTTTTTAGAGCAGAGCTTGGTGTGTTTTTTACTGCAATTTTTGGTGCAGCGCATGTATGAGATGCAAGGAAAACGCACAGATGTGAATGGAGCCTCATTGTTCTCGTGTTACTGCACCAATTTCTAGACATGTGCACTGACTAAAAATGTGTTCGTTTTCGTTTCATTTGTTTTTTTTTGCTTTTTTCGGAAATTTGAAAATTCGGAAATACAGAATTCAGAAATTCGGAAATTCAAAAATTCAAAAATTCAAAATTCAGAAATTTGGAAATTCAAAAATTCAAAAATTCAAAATTCAGAAATTTGGAAATCAGAAAATTCAGATTTTCTAATTTCTGAATTTTCAAATTTTCTAATTTCGAATTTAGAAAATTTTAAAATTCAGAAATTCAAAATTTTTAAATTAGAAAATTTTAAAATTCTGAATTTTAGAATTTAGAATTTCCGAATTTTAGAATATTGAATTTCCAAATTTTCAAATTTGAAAATTTTCACATTTCCGAATTTAGTCTGGAATTTGAAAATTAGAAAATTCTGAAATTCGAAATTGCGAAAATTCGAAAATCTGAAAAAAAAAGAAAGAAAATCAGTGAAATTTGAAATAATAACTAACTAATTAAATTATAGGTATTGGAATTTCCTTTCAAATTTGGCTGTTTGTGAATACAAATTTATCTGAAGTTACAAATCATCCGAAATAAAATAACAAATGGAATGGAACAAATTAATAATAAACAATAATATTAAAAAGGTTTTATTATTGTTTTTATTATTATTAGATCGTTATGTTCCATTTGTTTAGATACGCCATTAGTTTTTTTCAGATAATTTGTTCAAATACGTTCACTAACAGCCTAATTTGAAAGGAAATTCCAATACCTATAATTTAATATTTATTATTAGTTACTTATTATTTCAGATTTTTGGATTTTAGAATTTTCAGATTTTCATTCTTTTGAATTTTCAGATTTTCATTCTTTTGAATGTTCAGATTTTCATTCTTATTTTTGGATTTTCAAATTTCCAAATTTTTGAATTTCCTAATTTCGAATTTTGGAATTTCCGAAATTTTGAATTTCCGAAATAAACAATGAACGCAGATCCCCCCCCCCCCCATTCAGGAGAGCCGCCGATCGTCTCTCCTCTACTCGCGTCTGTCAGACGCGAGTGAGGAAAAGCCGATCAACGGCTTTTCCTGTTGACATCGTGATCAGCCATGATTGGACACGGCTGATCACGTGGTAAAGAGCCTCCGCTGGACACACCGCACCACCGATCGCCGCGATGCGCGCCCCCACGGGCGCGCGGCGGCTGTTATCCTGAAGGACGTCATATGACGCCCAGTCAGGATAACTGAATCACCGCCCGGCCGTCATTTTGCTATAGGCCGGGCGGGAAGTGGTTAAAAACTGACCATACTAAGCAGGAGAGCACAACGTGGTCAGTTCTCTAGCTATGCTGGGAACTCAGCCTGTTCTCCTCCAATGATCAGACTTGTCCTGATACACCCCCAGCTGCACAGCCATTCACTGGGAAGCCGCCCCCTCCCTAGCTCTTATGCAGAGGGAACGTGATCACTTTTAAAAAGGGAAAAACGGCATTTATAATGTTTTTTTATATCTATACAAAAATTTTTACCTTTCATTTCTATTTTAAACCGAATGGGTTGTTTTACTAGATGATCGTTTACAATCACTTTAACTGGTGGGACTGCAGATCATTCCCTAAGCATTGAAAATCTTTGCTTCCTGAACTCTCTCGGCTCCCCTGTCTACACACTGGAATGTTTGGAAAAAAAACATTCCTTCCAACTAATGACCAAAAATTTCCATTCTGGTCACAAGCAGAGGCATGCGTAGTAGCGAGTTGAAGAGCTGTGAGCTGCAGTACCGGTCCCAGACCACTAGGGGCCCATCTTGCTCTGTGCTATGATGCTTTGTGATGATTGGGGGCCGCAACTGTGCTACAGACCTACCCAGATATTCCGATCACATCTCAATCTACAGCGACTGACTGCAAAGTTCCAGCTCCCCCGCGTACTGCTGCTGCCCTCATACAGATGATCGCTCCTCAAGGATCTGCAGAACATCGCATGACGCTGATATGTTCTACAGATTGTTGCACCTAGAGTACTGCAGAACATTGCTCCATCCCATCTTCCTCCTGACAGATACCTATTGATATATTCTGCTGATTATTATACCGCAAAGCTGGCTCGAGATCTGCAGAACATTGCTCCATCCTATCTTCCTCCTGACACATATTGATATTTTCTGCAGAATATTCCATCTCTGACCTCTTTGGAGATCTGCAGAACATTGCTCTATCCCACTGCCCCCCTAACAGATACCTGTCCTTATAATTTCTGCAGATTATTACACTGCAAACCTTGCTAGAGATCTGCAGAACATTGCTCCATCCCATCTTCCTCCTGACAGATACCTATTGATATATTCTGCTGATTATTATACCGCAAAGCTGGCTCGAGATCTGCAGAACATTGCTCCATCCTATCTTCCTCCTGACAAATTCGTATTGATATATTCTGCAGATTTTTCCATCTCTGGCCTCTCTGGAGATCCGCAGAACATTGCTCCATCTCATCTCCCCTCTGATAGATCTATAATGATATATTCTGCAGATTATTCCATCACTGACCGCTCTAGAAATCTGCAGAACATTGCTCCATCCCATCCCCCTCCTGACATATATTGCTATATTCTGCAGAATATTCCATCTCTGACCTCTCTAGAGATCTGCAGAACATTGCTCTGTCCCCTCTGACCCCCTAAAAGATACCTGTCAATATAATTTCTGCAGATTATTACACGGCAAACCTTGTTAAAGATTTGCAGAACATTTCTCCACCCCCATCTTCCTCCTGACAGATCCATATTCACAGAATATTCCATCACTGACCTCTATAAAAATCTGCAGAACATTGCTCCATTTAATCTCCCCCTGATAGATCCATATAGATATATTCTGCAGATTATTCCATCTCTTTAAAGATCTGCAGAGCATTCCCATCTCTATCCTGACAGCTACACATTGATATACTCTGCAGAATATTCCATCACTGGCCTCTGCAGAACATTGCTTTGTTCAATCTCCCACCTACATATTGATATATTCTGCAGATCATTCCATCACTGACCTCTATAAAGATCTGCAGAGCATTGCTCCATCCCATCTCCCCCTGATAGATCTATATTGATATATTCTGCAGATCATTCCATCACTGACCGCTATAAAGATCTGCAGAGCATCGCTCCATCCCATCTCCCCCTGATAGATCTATATTGATGTATTCTGCAGATTCCATCACTGACCTCGCTAGAGATCTGCAGAGCATCTCTCCATCCCATCTCCCTCCTGACAGATATAAGAGACATCAGATATTTCACACAGTCATATGATGATGATTTTATTCCTGGAGATAATCATCTACAGAGTTTCTCTGGAATCATGAAATACGGAATGTGTCTTCTTGTTCTCTGTTGAATTATAGAGCCAACCTGGAAACAAACAGATCCATAAATCCAGCCTCCACCCTACTCAGCGCTGTCACTAGAGCCAAGCAGCTGCAGAAAGAGCAGAGCTTCACAGATGTAAGCAGCTGAAGCATTGGTGGTTCAGTGGTAGAATTCTCGCCTGCCACGCGGGAGGCCCGGGTTCGATTCCCGGCCAATGCAAGCTTAATTTTTCAAAGTCACTACGTTTATTTTCGACCCTTTGCAAGTTTTTTTTGACCCTTCATGACCAGGCCATTTTTTGCGATACTGCACTGCGTTACTTTAACTGACAATTGCGTGGTCACGCTGTCCATAAATGAAATGTATGTCATTTTTTTCCCCACAGAGCTTTCTTTTTTTTTGGTATTTAATCAGCACTATGTTTTTTTATTTTTTTTGCACCATGAACAAAAAAAAATTTGAGAAAAAAAAATATATATTTTTGCATTCTGCTATAAAACATTTAATAAGAAAAAAAAAAAAAAAAAAAAAAAAAAATTCTTCATAAATATGAATTCTGCTAAAAACGTTTTGAGATAATGCTATAAAAAAAAAACATTTTGAGCAAAAAAATGTATATATTTTTTTGCTTTCTGCTATAAAACGTATTCAATAATAATAAAAAAAAAATCTAATTTCTTCATAAATATGTATTCTGCTGCATATTTTTGGTAAAGAAAACTCAATAAGCATATATTTTTCCCCCACAAAAAAAAATCTTTCTTGTGGTGGTATTTAATCAGCACTGTGTTTTTTATTTTTCTTGCACCATAAACAAAAGAATTTTGAGGAAAAAAAAATATATTTTTTGGCATTCTGCTATAAAACATTTAATAGAAAAAAAATAAATAAAAAGAAAAATGTCTTCATAAATTTGAATTCTGCTAAAAACGGTTTGAGATAATGATATAAAAAAACATTTTGAGCAAAAAAAAATATTTTTTTTTTGCTTTCTGCTATAAAACGTATTCAATAATAATAAAAAAAAATCTAATTTCTTCATAAATATGTATTCTGCTGCATATTTTTGGTAAAGAAAACTTATATATATTTTTCCCCCACAAAAAAGAGCTTTCTTGTGGTGGTATTTGATCAGCACTGTGTTTTTTTTTTGCTTTCTGCTATAAAAAAACATTTTGAGAAAATTTTTTTTTTTTGCTTTCTGCTATAAAAAAACATTTTGAGCAAAAAAAAAATTTTTTTTTTGCTTTCTGCTATAAAAAAAAAAAAAAAAAGAATTTCTTCATAAATATGCATTCTTCTACATATTTTTGGTAAAAAAATCTCAATAAGTGTATATATTGATTTGTTTGTGCAAAAGTTATAGCATCTACAAACTGCGGGATATATACTGGAATTTTTTTTTATTTATTTTTTTATTAGTAATAGCGGCGATTAGCGACTCATAGCAGGATGGCGATATTGTGGCGAACAATCTGACACTAACTTTGTGGGAACCAGTGACACTAATACAGTGATCAGTGCTAAAAATATGCACTGTCATTGTACTAATGACACTGGCTGGGAAGAGGTTAAACATCAGGGGCAATCAAATGGTTAAATGTGTGCCTGACCAGTGTTTATGTGTGTACTATGTGTGCTGCTTTTACTAAGGGATGTGATGGATTTTTTTCTTCCCTGCTTAGCAGGGAAAGAAAATCCATCACTTCCCCGCTGACGTGACAGAGCTCTGCCTTGTTTAGATAAGCAGAGCTCCGTCCAGTGTGTCTTCCCGATGATCGGTGGGTGCATGCGGTCATCCGTTGGCTGGCACCCACTGATCGTCATCTGTTGTGTCTAACTACAGCACAGCTAGGTCGCCGGCAGTGCGCAAGCGTGCCCCCTACCCGGAAGTGCCGGATCACGTACCTAGTATGTGATTCAACGCAGCAGTGCCACCTTGCCTCTGTACATGAAATGATACAGTCAGCAAGCAGTTAAAGTGGGGTGCCCCTTCCAAAAAAAACGTAAAGGTCAGCAGCTACAAATACTGCAGCTGCTGACTTTTAATAATCGGACACTTACCTGTCCCAGGGTCCAGCGATGCGGGGGATTGAAGCCCTGCTCGTTCTCCGCTCTGCTTGGTGGCGCCGGCATTCTTACTGTGGGCACCAGGCTGTGGCTTCACAGCCGGGCACCCACAGCGCATGCGTGAGCCGCGCAGTCATCTTGGTCACGTGTCCCAGATGACTGACTGCGCCGAGGGGAAGTGATGTCACCAGCCCGGGCACTGAAGGAGGCAGACTATGAGGGACCCCCTAGCAACAGCCATTTAGAGGTGAATACATTTTTTTTTAGGAATTTTAAGATATTTTTTTTTTTTGGTGGAAACACCACTTTAAGTATCCATCAGAGAATTGAAGGGTATTAGATTTCCATATTGTATGTGTAAAGACAACCATAAGAATTAACGTCTGTGGGTTTCCTCTGCACAGTTTCGTAGCAGAGTCTTTTACTGAGCCATCTATAAATATAAATAAAAGTTCTGGGTTTGGTTGATCCCTTTATTTTAGAACTTAGGGCTTATTTACACTTAATAGTTAATGGGTAGTAAAAGTTAAAACACACACCAGGACTGCCGTTAGAAATCACGGGGCCCCGTACAGCCTACCTGTTTTCACTCAAATACAAAATAATAATATATATTTTTTACATTACTGATGGGGGGGGGGGGGGGGGGGGGTGGGGGATTTGGATGAAATCTTCAATTTCTTTCTCTTTATTCTCAGTTGTTGCACTGAAGATGAATGAACAGGAGACAGAGGCTCCCATTCATTAATGAACTGAAGCGTAGTAAAATGTCCAATTCAGAACAGGAAGGGGCCGATAAATTACATATTTACTGCCTCCTTCCCCCACTCTCCATCTGCCTGTGCGCCCGCAGCAGCCGGCAGGAGAGGAAACTCGGCGGGATGAGGGGTTGCCGACACAGTGACAGGGGGAATCAGATGTGGGCTAGTCTAGGGAGGGGGATCGGTCCAGCGGGACGGGAGGGCAATTCCAGAACAATGCACTGTGTCTGTGTCTCTCCCTCCAGCAGCTGAAAGCCAGCAAGAGGGAGAGGGGAAGAACCTGGCTTTCAGCTGCTGCAGGGAGAGACACATTACATTGTTCTCTAATTGTCCTCTCGTCCCACCAAACTGATCCTCCTGTTATCCAGGCTCCCCTGTGTGCCCAGGTCCCCTACAGGAGACCCGGTGGTACATCCCTATCGGCGGCCCTGACACACACACACACGCAATACCCCTTTGCTGCAGCAAAATTCAATAAAAAATGCTCACCTAAATTCATGGTCATGTGATCCCAATTCTGGACCTGCAGAGTGGGAAGTATCTTTATTCAATTGTCTATGTTGCTGCCTGGTGACATGGACGCGATTCTTTGTCTATCCATCGGTGAAACCCTTTCAGGTCCTGAAGACTCTGGTGCGGTGACATCACAATAAGACCGCTTTCACACTGGGGCGGTGCTGGTGTTTGCGGTAAAGCACCACTAGTTTTAGTGACACTTTACCGTTGTTATAGCGGCGCTTTTCGGCTGCTAGTGGGATGCTTTTAACCCCTGGTAGTGGCCAAGAAAAGGGTTAATAGCGGTTGCCGAATCGCTTTGCAGGTGCTTCGGCAGCGCTGCCAATTAATTTCAATGAAAAATATATATATATATATATACCGCTATATATATATATATAAACAGCGCTAGCAGTCTATATCAACCAATATACATAATAATAAACAGTGCCTAATGCATCTAAGTTAAGAAAAAACAAAAAACATAAAATCTATAAGTGCTCAGGTGCTTTAGTGAAAAGTGCAACAGTGCTCCAAAACTTTTGAATCAGTGAAGTGGCTCCCCCTTTGGTGTCCCCACTCACCAAAATGATTGGATCCTCAGCTTCGCAGTCTGGGATCAAAAAGGCATTGATCAAATGATCTGGGGACATGCTGGATGGTTCCTCAGTAAAATCTTGCCAGGAGAGGTTTTAAGACAGGAAGGATATTCCACACTCCATAGTCCTTGATAGGATGCATTAAGGTGAAAAAACACGAGGTTTACAACCCCTTTAAATATCTTTAATGGGTTATAAATATACCTGTTTCTTTTATTAAAGGCATTTGTTTTTTCATACATTGTAATGTCTTCTATGGTATCAAGTGTCGGTGTTTGGTAAATAGCCTGTAGGTGTCACTATTGCAGCTGCTACTGTAAAGAGGGTGAGATTAGAGCGTCAGCATTGGGGCAGCATGACTGAGAGATGAGAGCATCTTCTGATCTAATTCTGTGCATCTCTTGCTTAAACTGGAAGGTAACAGGTAGATATTGGGGGGGTTACAAAGAAGTCATTGCCGACTTATATAAATATATATCTCTAACCCCTTAGGTTTCCTTAGGGGTGCAAGGGAGTCCCAATTCTGGCCATCAAGAAGTGGTAAAAGGTTAAGGGACAATCAGTCCTGGGGAATAATCAAATAATTCATGAAGAGGGGGCACACAGAAGTGGGCACTCTTCTCCACAGCTGGCAACAATAGCTTTTTGTCATTTTTACTAAAACCGGAGAGTGTGGAATCTGGTGCAGCTGTCCGTGGTATTCAATCAGCTTTTAACTTCAGCTTGATTAATTAAACTTTGGGAAAAAAAACAGTGTGAATAAATACAATGTAATCCAGGGATGGGAAGGGGGTGCGGGGGGACTGGATACCTGAACACAGATTTACCAGTTTGTTGATTCTTTGGACTCATGTTGAAGACTCCTGTTGCTTGTGATCTCTTTTTGCTCATCACCTAATTCCCCCTACAATTCATGAGATAAAATACCAATCAATGAGCAAAAGACACACACGGTCCCTGTACAATGTGACACACACACAGTCTCTATACAGTGTAAGACACACACAGTCTCTATACAGTGTAAGGCACACACAGTCTCTATACAGTGTAAGGCACACACAGTCTCTATACAGTGTACGACACACAGTCTCTATACAGTGTAGGACACACACAGTCTCTATACAGTGTACGACACACAGTCTCTATACAGTGTAAGGCACACACAGTCTCTATACAGTGTAAGGCACACACAGTCTCTATACAGTGTACGACACACAGTCTCTATACAGTGTAGGACACACACAGTCTCTATACAGTGTACGACACACACGGTCTCTATACAGTGTACGACACACACAGTCTCTATACAGTGTACGTCACACACGGTCTCTATACAGTGTAAGAGACACACGGTCTCTATACAGTGTACGACACGCACAGTCTCTATACAGTGTACGACACACACGGTCTCTATACAGTGTAAGACACACACAGTCTCTATACAGTGTAGGACACACACAGTCTCTATACAGTGTAGGACACACACAGTCTCTATACAGTGTACGACACACACAGTCTCTTTACAGTGTAAGACACATGCAGTCTCTATACAGTGTAGGACACACACAGTCTCTATACAGTGTAGGACACACACAATTTCTATACAGTGTAGGACACACACAGTCTCTATACAGTGTAGGACACACACAATCTCTATATAGTGTAGGACACACACAGTCTCTATACAGTGTAGGACACACACAGTCTCTATACAGTGTAGGACACACACAGTCTCTTTACAGTGTAAGACACACACAGTCTCTATACAGTTTACTAAACACAGTTTTACAAAGTGTAAGACACACAACATCTCTGTACAGTGTAATACACAATGTAAGACATGCACAGTTCAAATACAGTGTAAGACATACACTTGGAGTTGATTTACTAAAACTGGAGAGTGAAAAATCTGCTGCAGCTGTCCATGGTAGCCACTCAGCTTCAGTTTGTTCGTTCATTTAAGTTTTGACAATAAAACCTGGAAGCTGATTGGTTTCTATGCAGAGTTGTACCATATTTTGCACTCTCCAGTTTACGCAAATCAACCCCACAATATCTACAAAATGTAACACACATACAGTCTCTATAAAGTGTAAGACACATTGGGGTTAATTTACTAAAGGCAAATAGACTGTGCACTCTGAAAAGTGCAGTCCCCCCCTGCAAGTGCAATTGCTTCAGAGCTTAGTAAATGAGGCAAAGCTTCACTTTGCAAAAAGTACCCAATCACATGCAAGGAAAAAAAAAAAATGCATTTTTGCTTTCACATAGTTGGATGATGGAAGTCAGCAGAGCTTCTGCGCATTTACTAAGATCTGGAGCAACTGCTCTTGCAAAGTGTGCAGTCTATTTACCTTTAGTAAATCAACCCTATGGAGAGAGATTTACTAAAACTGGTGCAGCTGTGTATAGTAACCAATCAGCATCTAACTTCAGTTTGTTCATTTAGGCTCCGTTCACACCATGGCATTCTGGGTCAGAATTGCCGCAATTCTGCCCACAATTTGGAATTGCCGCAAAACGGAGGACGCGTTACTTTCAATGGCAAACAGAATCGCCGGATGCCTGTTGCCCAAAAGAAGTAATTTTTTTGGGTGACAGGTGTCCTTTGATCCTGATTTTACAGGGATTAGACAATCGTGGCAAAATTGCGCC
The DNA here is from genome assembly GCA_028564925.1 of Lithobates sylvaticus. Taxonomy (NCBI): domain Eukaryota; kingdom Metazoa; phylum Chordata; class Amphibia; order Anura; family Ranidae; genus Lithobates; species Lithobates sylvaticus. Next base: position 21,718,615 of record CM053034.1, read on the forward strand.
ACATTTGGGGACTCATTGAAAGTAACGGGGATCGCAAGCGCGTCCAGCGTTTTGCGCCGATTCAGAATCGCAGTGATTCCGCCAACGATCCAGAATGCCATGGTGTGAACGGAGCCTTCAGCTTTGACAATAAAATCTGAAAGCTGATTGGTTTCTATGCACAGCTGCACCCGATTCTGTGTGTTCTAGTTTTAGTACATTACCCCCAAACAGAGTTTACAGTGATAGTCTTAAGACAACACATACAGTACATAAAGTACATTGTAACAATATATCACAGACATACACAGTATAAATAGTAACATAATACAGTACACTATATCACACATAATACACACAGTACAATATATCACACATAATACACAGTACAATAAATCAAACGTAATACAAACAATACAATATATCACAAATAATACACACAGTAAAATATATCACACATAATACACACAATACATTATACCACACATAATACACACAGTACAATATATTACACACAATACAATATATCACACATAATACACAGTACAATATATCACACATAATACACAGTACAATATATCACACATAATACACACAGTACAAAAAATCCCACATAATACACTATATCACACATAATACACAGTACAATATATCACACACAATACACACAACAGAATATATCACACATAATACACAATACAATATATCACACACAATACACACAACAGAATATATCACACATAATACACAGTACAATATATCACACACAATACACACAACAGAATATATCACACATAATACACAGTACAATATATCACACACAATACACACAACAGAATATATCACACATAATACACAATACAATATATCACACATAATACACACAGTACAATACAGTATATCAAACTGACTACCGTATCTACACACATAACATGTACAATGTATAACATACAGACACAATGTATCACATATAGTCATGAGGTGATCCCGCTCAGTGATACCTCTTCTGCTGAGCTGTGGCTGAAGCTGTGCTGTATTAGGCCGCCCATGCTAGCAGATCCTATGCAGGAAAAGAGGGGGCATCATCCACAGGAGAATGGGCATCATCCATAGGAGAGATGGCATCACTGGGGGGCAGCATACATAGGAGGTGGCATTATCCATAGGAGAGGGGGCATAATTGAATGTATCACCCATGGAAGAGGGGGCATCATCATCTATAGGGGAGCGGCATCACTGGGGGCAGCATAAATAGGAGGTGGCACTATCCATATGAGAGGGGGATCATCATTTATAGGGGAGGGGCATCATCCATAGGAGAGGGAGCATCACTGGGCTCATCGCCCATAGAAGAGGGGGCATCACTGAGGGCATCATACATAGGAAAGGGGGCCTCACTGGGGGCAACATCATCCATAGCAAGGGGGCATCATCCATAGGATAGGGGGCTTAACCGGGGGCATGCATCATCCATAGGAGAGGGGGCATCATCCATAGTAGATAGGGCATCATTGGGGATAACATACATAGGAGGGGGGCATTATCTATAGAAGAGGGGGCATCACTGAAAGCATCACCCATAGAATAGATAGGGGGCATAACTGAGGACATCATCCATAGGAGAGAGGGCATCATGAGGGGGTGTCATCATTTATAGAGAGGGGCATCACTGGGGGCAACATTATCCATGGGAAAGGGGCATCACCCATAGGAGAGGGACAACACTGGGGGCATGCATCATCCATAGGAGAGGGGTATCACTGGGGGCATTCATCATCTATAGGAGAGGGGCATCATTCAGAAGATAGAGGGCATCATTCATAAGAGAGGGGCATTACTGGGGCATCATCCATATGAGAGGGGCATCATGGGGCCATCATCCATAAGAAAGGGGCATCACTGAGGGCATCATCCGTAAGATTAAGGTAAACACTGAGGGCATCAACTAAAGAAGAGGGGCATCATCCATAGGAGGGGGGTATTACTGGGGGGATTATCCACAAAAGAGAGGCAATTATCCACAAAAGAGGGAGTATCACTAGGAGCATCATCTGCAGAAGTGGGGGCATAATCCATAAAAGAGGGGGTATCACTGTGGGCACCATCTCCAGAAGAAGGTGCATCACTGGTGGCATCATTAGCTTCATTAGAGACATTAGAGTGCTAGAAACAGAAGATGGGTATCTTCCATTGGGGCATCTCCTGGAGGAAAGGGGCACCATTCATAGGAAAGGGGTATCTTCCATAGCAGATGGGTTTCATCCTTAAGAGTGAGGTATCTTCAATAGCAGAGGGGTATCTTCGGCAGGGTATCATCTTTAGGAGAGGGCTATCTTTCATAGAGAGGGTTATCATCCATAGGAGAGGGATATCTCCCATTATTGAGGGCTGTTTTCCATAGCAGAGGGTATCTTCCATAGGAAAGGAGCCTCTTCCATACTGGAGGTGTATCATCTATAGTAGAGAGATACCTTCCATAGCAGAGGGCATCTTTCATTCTGGAGGGGTATAATCTATAGTAGAGAGATACCTACCATAGCAAAAGGGAGTCTTCTATTGGAAAGGGACATCTTCCATACTAGAGGGGTATCATCTAAAGTAGAGGGCTATCTTCCATAGGAGAGGGGTATCTCCCATTATTGAGGGCTGTTTTCCATAGGAGATGGGTTTGATACAAAGGTATCATCTATAGTAGAGAGGTACTTTCCATAGCAGAGGGCATCTTCCATAGGAAAGAGGTATCTTCCATACTGGAGGGGTATCATCTATAGCAGAGGACTATCTTCCATAGGATAAGGAGCAGCTTCCATACTGGAGGGGTATCATCTAAAGTAGAGAGATATCTTCCATAGGAGAGGGGTATCTCCCATTATTGAGGGCTATTTTCCATAGGAGAGGGGCTTCATCCATTGGACAAAGGTATCATCTATAGTAGAGAGGTACCTTCCATAGCCAAGGGCATCTTCCATACTGGAGGGGTATCATCTATAGTAGAGAGGTACCGTCCATAGCAAAGGGCATCTTCCATAGGAAAGAGGCATCTTCCATACAGGAGGGGTGTTTTCTATAGTACAGGACTATCTTCCATAGGAGAGGGGTATCATCCATAGAAAAGGGGTATCTCCCATTATTGAGGGCTATTTTCCATAGGAGATGTGATTTATCTATAGGGCAAGGGTGTCATCTATAGTAGAGAGGCACCTTCCATAGCAGGGGGCATCTTCCATAGGAAAGGGGCATCTTCCATACTGGAGGGGTATCATCTATAGTAGAGAGGTACCTTCCATAACCAAGGGCATCTTCCATACTGGAGGGGTATCGTCTATAGTAGAGAAGTACCCTCCATAGCAAAATGCATCTTCCATACAGGAGGGGTGTTTTCTATAGTACAAGACTATCTTCCATAGGAGAGGGGTATCATCCATAGGAAAGGGGTATCTCCCATTATTGAGGGCTATTTTCCATAGGAGAGGTGATTTATCCATAGGGCAAGGGTGTCATCTATAGTAGAGAGGTACCTTCCATAGCAGGGGGCATCTTCCATAGGAAAGGGGCATCTTCCATAAGAAAGGGGCATCTTCCATACTGGAGGGGTATCATCTACAGTAGAGAGGTACCTTCCATAGCAGGGGGTATCTTCCATAGGAAAGGGGCATCTTCCATACTGGAGGGGTATCATCTATAGTAGAGAGGTACCTTCCATAGGAGAGGGGTATCATCCATAGGATATGAGTACCATCTATAGTAAAGGGCATCTTCCATACCGGAGGGGTATCATCTATATTGATGGGTAAATCTTTCATAGAATTGGGCATCTTTCTATACCGGAGGGGTATCCTCTATACCAGAGGGGCATCATCCATACCGGAGGGGTATCCTCTATACGTGAGGGGTATCCTCTATACCGGGGGGTATCAGCTATAGGATTGGGGCATCTCGGGTCCGGTGTGTCCCTCGTCTCTCCCATTGGCTGTGGCGGAGGGGGCGGTTTCTCCCGGACGGGTAGCTGCATTGCTCCTCCCGCTCCTCCTCCGCTCTTCTTCCCCCCCTCCTCCCCCCCTCCCCGGTCTGCTGGGGCGCCCGCCGGGGATCTGAGCATGCAGCATCGGAGGGGCCCCTGATCTCGGTGCAGTGGCCCCGGCCAGTTACATGCATGTCCAGTGGGGGCAGATTTAATTTCGATGACGGGGGGTCGTACTGCGGAGGCTGGCAGGATGGCAAGGCTCACGGGCACGGCATCTGTACGGGTCCCAAGGGGCAGGGCGAGTACAGCGGCTCCTGGTCACACGGCTTCGAGGTGCTCGGGGTCTACACCTGGCCCAGCGGGAACACCTACCGGGGCACCTGGGCGCAGGGCAAGCGGCACGGCATCGGCCTGGAGAGCAAGGGCAAGTGGCTGTACCGGGGAGAGTGGACCAACGGCTTCAAGGGGCGCTACGGGGTACGGGAGTGTACCGGCACCGGGGCCAAGTACGAGGGCACCTGGACCAACGGGCTGCAGGATGGCTACGGCACCGAGACCTACTCCGATGGAGGTGAGAGGGGTTCCCCGACCGACACCTACTTACTGCGTGGACCGGGGGTACAGGGGGCAGAGAGGGGTCCCCCGACCGACACCTACTGATTGCGGGACCGGGGGTACAGGGGGCAGAGAGGGGTCCCCCGACCGACACCTACTGATTGCGGGACCGGGGGTACAGGGGGGCAGAGAGGGTCCCCCCGACCCACACCTACTGAGGATTGGGGTGTGTGGGAGACACAGTATAACGGGTGTCACAGAGCTATAGGGGGTCACCAAAATAAAGGGGATCCCACAGGAGGGTGAGGGGCACAGGGGATGTAAAGGATTATGAGGGATAGCTGGACTTTGGGGGGCACAGGTGGATAGGTGGGCGCAGGGGTATAAGGAAAGGGCCAGGGGTATAGAGTTGGGGGCACAGGGGTATGGAGGATCAAACTGGTATGTGGCTTGCAGGAATATTGGGGATTACATACTTATGGATATGTGGTGATCATAGGGCTATGAGGGTATCATTGAAGATAGCAGAGGTATGGAGGTATCACAGGAATGGGGGGGTCATGGGAGATAGCAGGGATATGAGGATCACATCTGTATGGGGAATCACAGGGGTATAGGGGGTGGGAGGGGTATTTGGAATCACAGGAGTATGGGGGAAGGCATAGGCTTTGGAGGATTACAAGGGGTGGGGGGTGATGGGTATTGGGGATCACTGGGGCATAAGGGGATGGCAGGGGTATGAGGAATCACAGGAGTATGGGTGAAGACTAGGGTATGGGGGGATCCCAGGGGTATAGGGGGTGGCAGCTGTATATGGAATCACAGGAGTATGGGGGATGGCATAGGTATGGAGGATCACAAGGGGTGGGGGATCACAAGCATATGGGGAATCACAGCAGTATGGGAGAAGACTAGGGAACGGGGGATCACAGGGGTATAGGAGGTGGCAGGGGTATATGGAATCACAGAAATATGGGGGGTTGTATAGGCTTTGGAGGATTACAAGGGTTGGGGGATGACAGGCATTGGGGATCAAGGAGCATAGGGGGTGGCAGGGGTATAGGTAATCACAGGAGTATGGGGGAGGACTAGGATATTGGGGGATCAAAGGGGTATAGGGGGTGACAGGGGTATATGGAATCAGAGTAGTATGGGGGGTGACGTAGGCTTTGGAGGATCACAAGGGGTGGGGGGTGATGGGGTATGTGGGATCACGAGGGCATAGGGGGGTGACAGGGGTATGCGGATTTGCAGGAGTATGGTGGGAGAATAGGGTATGGGGGGGGGGGGTTTAGAGGAGTATAGGGGGTGGCAGGGGTATATAGAACCACAAGAGTATGGTGAATGCCATAAGTATTGAGGATCACAAGGGTTGGGGGTGACAGGGTATGGAGGATCACAGGGACAGGTGGTGGAGGGGATATGAGAGATTGCAGGGGATGACAGGGATATAGGGTGGATGATAGGAAGGGGTATGAGTTAGGTTGATAGGGGTATGGAGGATAGCAGTGGTTATAGGGGGGATAGTAGGGGTATGGATAGGGTGGCAAGCTGATATAGAGAAGGGTGGTAGAGTGTTGTGACATTGGGCAAGATTGGAGAGAGGAGGGTGTAAGGGTGGTGGGGCCTGGGAGAGGATGGCAGGGGCCTGGGGCTTGAGATGGATGACAAGGTGCCTGGGGAGGATGCCCTGGGAAATGGGGAAGACAGCAGTGACTGAGCATGGGGAGAATGACAGATGGATGGGGCAGGATGGCAGGGGGTGCTGAGCCCAGGGGTGGATGGCAATGTGTTGGGGCATGTAAGACTACAGCAGGATGATGGGCAACAGAGAAGGGTGGCAGGATAACCAGACATAAGCTGAATCTGAGGAAATCTCAGGATTTTGGGTGATATATTGGGGATGGCAGTAATACCAGCCCTGCTTGGCAGTGAACAGATGGAGGATTGCTGGTTGGGCCTATGTTTGCACAAGGACTCCTGATTCTGCACGATCCAGAGGCACATGGGGTAGCCGTCACTAAAAAATTCTGCCATCAAATACATTTTCTTTCCTATCGTTGGCAAAAAATTGATGAGCACCTGTGCTGGTTCTTGTCTCAGAAGTTGCTGTTCTTGCTGCCATCTGTGGGGTAAATGGCAGAGCTGTGGTGACACAGACTGGCACAGTTTAAGCTTCCTGACATAAGGGACACTTATTCTCCAAATGTTGCTGATGTTGAATATTGTAAGAGATGCAGATATTACATTGGAATGGTATAATAGTAAATTGTAAACTTGATGTGTGCATGGGTATTTGGGCACCCTGGGGGTATTTGATGAGGGAGGACACATACAAATAATTAAAAACCCTTTAAAAATAAAACCTTGTCCCATTTTTATTCCCTCAGTGTGCAGTTCCTATGAACATTGCACTAACCGTTGCAGCCAGTAGGATTTCTTTCCTTTTCTCATGTGACTGCAGTAAATGGAAATGCGATTGGTTGCTGGATTACTACACTTTGAACCCAATCACTGCACTTTGCCCGTTTATTTGGTTCGCTTTAAATGGCCCTTTTAAACAAAGATTAAAGGACTGTGGCAAAATGTAACAAATCACTTCCAGTTTTTACAACTGCAACTTTTAAGCCCCCATACACACTATCAGATTTTCTGCAGATTTCTGTCTTCAGATTTACCAAAACCATATAATATGGAGGTCAAACCTTAAGAGTTTCAATTTGTATACAATCAGGCAGGCCCTTGCAATACATGGTTTTGGTAAATCTGAAGACAAAAATCTGCAGAAAATCTAATAGTGTGTATGGGGCTTAAGAAAGCAGGTGGCTGCCATGATATATCTCTTAAAGTGAACGGTTCAGTATTCTGGGACTTTGTGAAAGGCTTTGCAGAGATTTTTTCAAGGAAAGTGGCGGTGATCAGGTCATGTAGGGAACAAAGCTACTGACCTGGGTGTTGTTATTTGGTAGCAGCATGAAATGGATGTTTCTTTAATATTGAAGCAGTGTGTTAATCTATAGTAGAGATAAGTAACTGATCAGTCCCCAGCTGCTCTGGAAGTCCCTACATGCTGGCATTTATAGTTCCCTATCAGCCAGAGACCTACAGGTACCAGCGGCCTAATCCAAGAGTTAATATGGGCCTTGCATGTGAGGCTGCAATAAGCGCTTTTCTCTGGAGACTTCAATTGTGACAGAGCAGCCTCCGTCCTGGCTTCCTCTTCCAGATTAACAGCCTCCCTAATGCTCCTATTTTATACCTCCAGTCCTTCTAATGCTCCCGTTTTACTCCCTCGGCTTCTTTTATCACCCCTATTTTATACCTCTAGCCTGTGCCTATTTTTTACCTGCAGCCTCTCTAATGCACCTATTTTTATACCTCCAGCCTCTCTAATGTGCCTATTTTTTTTACCTCCAAACTCTCTATTGCTCCTACTTTATATCTCCAGCCCCTCCTATTATATACCTCCAGCCTGTTTAATGCTCCTATTTTATACCCCCAACCTCTCTAATGCTCCAATTTTATACCTCCAGACCCTCTAATGCTCCTGTTTTATATCCCCGGCCCCTGTAATGCTCTAATATTATACCTCCAGCCCCTCTAATGCTCATATGTTATACCTCTAGCCCCTGTAATGCCCTTGTTTATACCTCCAGCCTCCCTAATGCTCCTATTTGTTACCTCCATCCACTCTAATGCCCCTATTTTATGCCTCCAGCCTCCCTAATGCTCCTCATTTTTAGCTCCAGCCCCTCTATTGCTCCTATTTTATACAACCAGCCCTTCTAATGCTCCTATTTTATACCTCCAGCCCCTCTAATGATCTATTTTATACCTCCAGCCGCTCTAATGCTCCTATTTTATACCTCCAGACCCTCTAATGCTCATATTTTATACCTCCATCCCCTGTAATGCTCCTATTTTATACCTCCAGCCCTGTATTGCTCCTATTTGTTACCTCCACCCACTCTAATGCCCCTATTTTATACCTCCAGCCTCCCTAATGCTCCTATTTGTTTTAACTCCAGCCCCTCTAATGCTCTTATTGTATACCTCCAGTCCCTCTAATGCTCCTATTTTACACCTTCAGACCCTCTAATGCTCCTATTTTTTTTACCTCCAGACCCTCTAATGCTCTTATTTTATACATCCAGCCCCTCTAATTTTCCTATTTTATACCTCCAGCCCCTCTAATGCTGCTATTTTATACCTCCAGACCCTCTAAAGCTCCTATTTTATACCTCCAGACCCTCTAAAGCTCCTATTTTTTTACCTCCATCCCCTCTAATGCTCCTATTTTATACCTCCAGCCCCTCTAACGCTCCTATTTTATACCTCCAGCCCCTCTAAAGCTCATATTTTATACCTCCAGACCCTCTAAAGCTCCTATTTTTTTTTACCTCCATCCCCTCTAATGCTCCTATTTTATACCTCCAGCCCCCCTAATGCTTCTATTTTATACCTCCAGCCTCCCTAATGCTCCTATTTTATACCTCCAGACCCTCTAATGCTCTTATTTTATACCTCCAGACCCTCTAATGCTCTTATTTTATACCTCCAGCCCCTCTAATGCTCCTATTTTATACCTCCAGCCCCTATAATGCTCCTATTTTATACCTCCAGACCATCTAAAGCTCCTATTTTATACCCCCAACCTCTCTAATGCTCTTATTTTTTACCTCCAGACCCTCTAATGCTCCTATTTTCTACCTCCAGGCCCTCCAATGCTCCTCCTTACTACCTCCAGCCCCTCTAAAGCTCCTATTTTATACCTCCAGACCCTCTAATGCTCTTATTTTATAACTCCAGCCCCTTTAAAGCTCCTATTTTATACCTCCAGCCTCAGGCGCCTTTCTGCAGTTGGTGTGGATTTAGCATTCTGTTATTTTTGCGCTCCACCCAACATTGATATATTTCAGTGGATCTCCTTCTTACTCCTTATATCATTCACGGACCCCAGATGGGAGATATCTGCATTGAGGTTCCCAGCTCCGCCTACTCATCCCATTCTTTTTTTGTCTTGGTCTGTTTTAATGGTGGTTCACACTGATGCAAATTTTTTGTAAAATTGATGCATTACAAAAAGCATAGATTCGCATGTCACCCAAAAACACATTGTGTTCAATGATGGTCGTTCACATCTATGTGTAGCATTTGCTATGCGAATGCGAGGCAGAAACGAAAAGGGTCCTGTGCGAGTTTAGCGCTATTTTCCTCACCATAGACATCAATGGAAACCATGAAATCGCATCTTGTGTTCAGATGTGTGCGAATGCTGCTTTTTCTGTGTAGATATTTACATATTTACCTCCTTGCAGAAATTGCAGCTGCTGCGCCCAATCCCATCCGAAAGAACAGAACAAGAGATTACAGCGCACACACACACACACACATGCAGACATTGTTCTGTTTGTATGGTCTTATTGCAGCACCATCTTTAATGTAATGCATTGTTAGGGTGTGCCCCCCCCCCACCCCCCCCCCCCCCCCCCCCCCCCCCCACCACCCCCCCCCCCCCCCCCCCCCCAAGTCTTTGTCAATCCCATCTGAAAATGCATTCAATTTGCATTACATTTGCACTGTCTTTAGCACAAATCGCAACGCAAAATTGCACTGAACTCCAGCAAAAATCCTCATGAGAATCGCACCCATTCATATCGCATAAGTGTGAATTCAGGCTTAGAGTAGCTATAACTCCAAACACTACCACGATCAAGATAATATAATTCTGAACGTTTTCAATCGTTTAAAATCTGCAGCTTTAAGCCCCCCGATCACACCAGTATGACTTCAGGTACGACATGCGATTTACAAATCGTACCTGAAGTAGCATCTAATGTGTTTCCCAAGCAGTTGTAAAGGTTTTTTTTATTTATTTTTTATTAAAATACCAAACATGTTATACTTACCTGCTCTGTGCAATGTTTTTGCACAGAGCGGCCCTGAACATCCTTTTCTGGGGTCCCCTGCTGGCGCTGTCCACTCCTCCTCATCGGTGTCTACCCCTAGCAAGCCGCTTGCTAGGAGGGCAGACATGCATGCTCATTTCTGAGCCAGGCTATGTGCATCTATAGCCACACACATCTTTAAAGAAGAAGTACAGCCAAAGCTTGTTTGGCTGTACTCCTCCTGTGGATTACAGGAGTGCAGTTGGTTCTGCACTCATGTGACCCGTTTTCAGCAGACAGCGGGCTGAAGCGCTGCCGGCTGATGTCACAGAGCCAGTCCAGGCTCAGACAAGATCGTGGCAATGGAGTCGGGATCCACCCACATGCCTGGGCCGGCTCAGCCTCCCAGCAAACCACTGAGAGCCTGAGTTGGCTGCTTCCACCCCCTCCACAGCCCAGTGCTCCAGTGAGCATGGGGGGGGGGGGGGGAACGACAGAGCAGCTCTCTGCTTACTACAGCAGCTCTCTGCTTACGGAACTGTGAGAGCCGAGCGATCAGCGGTGTTCGATCGCTCGGTTCTCAGTGTTAGAGGCGCCAGGGGGCAGATACACCATCTGGGTAAGTATGATTCTAAAAAAATAAAAACCCCATACATCTCTTTAATTAAAGGTCTTTGTTTGGACACTTCCTGTTATAGGGTGACAACGCTCAGTCTCTGTCCCCCAAATGTGCTCCTGCATTGTCACCCTGTCACAAGCACTCCCTGTTGGCTGGGCAGACACACATTGCACAGGCATGGTTCACCTTTATCATCATCAGTGAGCAGGTCCAGAGCTGTATTGTGTAGCGACGCTGCAGTGCATATAGACAGGAAGTGGTGGAAAGAGGCTGCTGGAGATCAGCAATATTAGGGTTGGGGAAAATGAAAAAAGGTGTAAATGGTATTTTATATAAAAAAGAAAAAAAAAGAAAAAAGAAATATATAAATGGCCAAACTAATATTTAATGTGTAATACCTGGGAGATCTTCCAAATTAGGTTCCACAAGGGATGGTTCAGTCCTAGGACACCTTATGCGATGTCCTATAACCATTCATTAGGACAGAGAACATACTGATCCTGGTGCATGAGAACCGTAAGAACAAAATTCTGATGACTTATTTTATAATTGCGACATCATTTAAATATATGTTCAATCACATATTCCCGACATCAGTTCATCACTGGTCAGAAGACAATTACAGTACATCTAAAATTAAACTCTTATTTAGAGGGGGGGGATAGAGTAGAAAGTAGTTAAAAACCTGGTGAGTTTGTTTTCAGTGTTTCATTAGCAGTACAGGGAAGCACTGGCTGCGTCCAGGGCCGACCACTCACAGGTAATCACCGCTTAGCTATTACCTACAAACGGCTTCAATTACTCTACAGGTGTCCGCATTCTCCCATTGCTTTCAATGGGGCTACCTCCTGCAGCTAATCGCCGGGGCCCCCTGCTGATTTTCTCGAATCTGCTCGCTGTCGGACACAAATACAGAATGTGCCCTTAAAGCAGTACTCTTCTTTCTTCCCTTCAGACTTGCACAATTGTACCGGCTCCTCTCCTGTACTGAAATGGCTTCCTCTGATTTCACCGCACACTGTGAGCTTCTCACAATAACCAATAGAAGCTGCGGCAAGTCAGATACAGCCCGCCTCAATTCCAGGCTGGAGGACATCCAGCATCACCTAGGCCAGGGGTGCCCAACCTTTTGAAGAGCGAGGGCCACTTAAGCGACTTAGTAACCAGTCATGGGCCACAATGAGCGAAGCAGGTGGATGACAGGTCTGTGTCTACTCTGCATATGCAGCCCAATCTACTCTATGGGCCCTCTGATCTGATCAGATGGAAGGGGATGGATCCACTTCTGTTTTTTTAGCAGATTGGATCTGAGGTAGGCGGGTGTAAACGGACACATGTCTGTTTTCATCTGCCGCTCCATAGAGGTAAATAGAGGGTCCGATTGGGTTGGACCGATCGTGTAAAAGGGGCCTAAGGCAGCTTTTACACTGATGGTTTGTGGTCTACACACGCCGCAGGTGCTGCACAGTTCACCTGAGGTTTTCATGTGGGTTGCTGCACTTTGCCCTAACTGCTAAATACATTTTCTCATCAGCAGTTAGAGCAGTCTTGTGGCTTCTATCAGTGTCCGGCCGAACACTGGTTAAAGCTTGTAGGAGGAGTTTTCGTTCTCCTCTGACTGTCCTATGAGGCTGCAGGACCCCTGACCCTCTGTCTGGACAGTGCTGATTAGCCCTGTGCTGATCACATGCACCCTCCCAAAAAAAAGTCTCTAACAATACAAACCAAACTGAGGATGTGCAGAGTGACTCCTAGGGCTCTGTGCTATCATCAGATGGATTGGGGACAGTAAAAGAAGGGGAGGATCACAGAAGACAAGATCAAACAGCCTTTTTACACAATGCGGAGGATTAACCCCTTAGGTTCCACAGTGTGTATAACAAGCATGCTTTACTGCATATACAAACTGATTTTTACTGTTGTAGGTTTAGTAATACTTTAATGCTGGGTTCACACCATTGCAAATTGGATGCGGGTTCCCCACATCCAATTTGCAATAGCAGGAGATTTTGACTGGCTCTCTATGGAGCTGGTTCACATATCTCCGCTGCGGCTCCGGTGAAAATTTGCACAGGAGCCCTGTGCGTCTTTTGGTCTGTTTCAGGTCTGAATTCAGCCCAGAATTCAGGCTGAAATTGGACCTGAAACGGTGAACCAGGACGCACCGGACCCCTGCTGGGAGCCGCATGCGGCGATGGTGTGAACCCAGCCTTAGAGATTTTCCTTCACTTCCTCTCCCAGAGACAGAACAGGAAGGGAGAGCAAATATCTCAATATATTCACAGACAGTTGTCCTCGGAACCAATGTCCCTGTTGGAAACATTTCTTCTTTTACTGTTCTGGTGACAACAGAAATGTAAAAAAAAATGTCATCACTCTCAGTCCTGGGAATGCAGTAATAAAAACCTGACAGGGCCTACAACCGTTGACATACATAGACATATAATGAGAGTTATTTTCCCCTTTTTTCTGGTCTCCTTATTCCCTCTCCTATCAGATATCACGCATTGTGTATTACCTGCTCTGATTTGACAAATTCATTGTACTATTATGCAGTTTACGTCTCTTTGTATTGTATATGACAGGGATAGGCAACCTTTTAAACACAGTGTGCCAAAAAATGTTTTCAAAGTAATTGAGTGTACCGATTTTATAACAAAAAAAATTCAACTTCACATTCTCAATCACAAAAAAAGGTATTTTTATAAAATAAATGCTGTAAACTACTTTAGTAGTGAGAAATTAACGCCTCAGATCAGCCCCAACTCCTGCAACTCCACACCACAGATCACTGTCCTCCCTGCAAATCTGTTTCACCACTGTAACCCTCGGCACATATGCCCCACCGCTGTACCACCCTGCTCATCTGCCCCACCAATGTTCCCCCTTTCTCATCTGCCCCATACCTGTACCCCCCTGCTCTTCTGTCCCACTGGCGAACCCTCTTCTCATCTCTTCCTCCACTGTACCTCCCTGCACATCTGCCCTACCGCTGTACCCTCTTTTCATCTATGATATGTGTGATATGCAGAGTGGTAAAAGGAAGCAGACATGAGACACATCTACCTGTCCTGGCACACTCATCCTGCTGATCCACCTCTCGCATCCAGCCCACGTGCTTGTATGTGATGTACGAGATGTATGTGATGTATGTGATGTACGGGATGTATGTAATGTATGGGATGTATGTGATGTACGTGTTGTATGGGATGTCTGTGATGTATGGGATGTCTGTGATGTATGGGATGTATGGGATGTACGTGATGCATGGGATGTATGTGATTTATGGGATGTATGTGATGTGCTTGATGTATGGGATGTATGGGATGTATGTGATGTACGTGATGTATCGGATGTACGTGTTGTATGGGATGTCTGTGATGTATGGGATGTCTGTGATGTATGGGATGTCTGTGATGTATGTGATGTATGGGATGTACGTGTTGTATGGGATGTCTGTGATGTATGGGATGTCTGTGATGTATGTGATGTATGGGATGTACGTGTTGTATGGGATGTACGGGATGTATGTGATGTACGGGATGTACGTGTTGTACGTGATGTATGTGATGTCACCACAAGCTCATTTCGTCACCACACACAGCCACAAAGGCAAGAGAATTCTTGTTAGGCAGTGTATTAGTGCTCGGAAGAACACACTTAGACCGAATTTTAATAGTTCAAAGAATGTCAGGGAAAATGGTCGGCCCTCACGCATGTTCACTTCATCAAATCCGGCCCTCTTTGAAAAAAGTTTGGACACCCCTGCTCTATACCCTTCAACTGACGATAGAAGCTGGAGATGCAAGAAAGCTCCTGGTACGATTCATCGTATATACTGGCTTTGCCTTCTTATGAAACCTTATTGATAAGCTGTTCACACTCAAATATACCACCTTTTTGATGCTTGGATCCCTTTTACACTTGTTCCTCTTAGATTTATCTCCTCCGGCTTTCTCTAAAACCTCTAAACAACTGCTGGTGCATGTCCTCATGGCAGCACAATGCTTAGTTGCCCTTTATTGGAAATTACGTCAACCTCCCTCTCTGACGGAGCTCCACGCCAGGATCAGAGATGTCAAAAGGATGACGTATCTTACCAACTGTTGATCAATACAGTAGGGTTTGGTAAATGTAGCATATTTTAGAAAACCCTTCCTGATCTTCTCTGGTGCTCTTTCATCTAGACCAGGGGCGCATGTGGGCCCAGGCGGCTATGAATGCAGCACAACACAAAATCGTAAAATTTCTTGAAAATGTTTATTTTTTTGTAAAAATACATTTACACTTAGTAAAAAAAATGCTGCCGAAGAAAAAATTTACAGTGCCTCTAGACTTTTATAGGTTTTAGCTTCCCAAAGAAAAATATCCCACTCTTTACAATCTCAATTCATGTTTAATCAGTTTTTGGCAGCACCTAAATATCTGATGAGCACCTTGAGAATTATTTGAGAATGGCTACATCCATCGAACCAGATATTGATGCCTTAGTTCCCCAAGATTAAGCTCCGGGGTGGATTGAAACGCGTAGGGAGTGTGGCCTGGCTGGAGCCCAGGCTGAGGCTGTTACACTTTCTTACCTGGGGTTTGCAGAGATCATATGGACATTTTCTTCCCTGTACATGACTGCTTTATGTACCACGATGGCACTAGATGACTGAGTTGCTCAGTTGACATGCTTACTCTCTGGTCTGTACATTAACAAACTCATTGCTTCTCTCCTTGACCTCTCAGCCCACAGTGCCCAATGTGGTTTTGCAGCCCTTGACATTTGCATATCCTGTAGAACCTCTAGTGCTTAAATGTCTGCTACTTTGTGTAGCCCAGCCACCCCAACCATATCCATGGAACTTAATGCCGCATACACACGACCGGACTTTTCGACAGCAAAGGTCAGACGGAACGTATCCGTCGGACAATTCGATCATGTGTGGGCTCCATCAGACTTTTGCTGTCAAAAAATCCGTCAGACTTTAGAAATAGAACATGTTTCAAATTTTCCCGCTGGACCCAGTTCTTATCAAAAAATCTGCTTGTCTGTGTGCTAATCCGACGGACAAACAACGACGCCAGGGCAGCTATTGGCTACTGGCTACGAACTTCCTAATTCTAGTCCAGTTGTACGTCATCACGTTCGAATCCGCTGGACTTTAGTGTGATTGCGTGTGGCCAAGTCCGTTCATTCGGAAAGTTTGTCGGAACTCCATCGAAAGTCAGTCGGAAAGACCGTCGGACCTTGTCCGTCGAAAAGTCCGTTCGTGTGTACGCGGCATAAGGGTTTCTCCAGAGGTTGCGAGGGGTTCTTTGGATTGCAGCTGATTGACCTTCCATCTGATGGTACCTACATATGGTCCTGGGCCAATGTAACTTGGCAAAGCCAACTGCATGAACCTATTGATCTTTTAAGTTGCTTGTATGTGTGGCATAATTGCATGCGTCCAACATCAGTGCCTGACCTCACAAATGCGCTTCTGGAAGAATGGTCAAACATTCTCATAGACACACTCCTAAACCTTGTGGACAGCCTTCCCAGAAGAGTTGAAGCTGTTATTGCTGCAAAGGGTGGGCCAACTCAATATTGAACCCTATGGACTAATGCTCGGTACACCCAATCAGAAAATTGTACTAAAAATACCGCCTTCCAAGCGATCGTACAATAATCGGATCGTTAGTACAGAGCTTTTGAGAGCCGATCAGGACAGTTCATCCAATTTTATTTAATCGGACATGCACGAAAATGTTTTCGTACGATGCCAGATCGTACAATTTTAATTTAATCAGTACAGCTGTCGTTTGAAAATGCAATACAAATGCATTACAAAACATGACATCACAATTTTTATTCTGTCGTACGAGAATTTTTGCGACTTTAGTAAACTCATCAGATTCAATCTGAGATTTGCATGCAAACAAAAAAAAAATTGTCCGATAATCTCATCATGTGTACTGATCTTAAGACTGGGATGCCATTAAATTTCACATGCGTGTAAAGGCAGGTGTCCCAATACTTTTGGTAATGTAGTGTAGTTGTTGGTAGATCCAAAGGAGACGGTACAGTCAGATTGCAACATGTGTGGTGAGTCTAATGCCGCGTACACACGGTCGGAATTCTCGTCGGAAAAAGCTCTGATGGTTTTCCCGTCGGAATTCCGATGGAATTTCGCTCAAACTGTCTTGCCTACACACGGTCACACCAAATTCCGACGGTCTGTAACACAGCGGCATAAAACACGTTCGACAGCACTATAAAAGGGAAGTTTAATGCTTCCGAGCATGCGTCGAATTGTTTCCGAACATGCGTCGGAATTTTGCGTGTCGGAATTGCATACACACGATCGGAAAATCCGATAGAAAGGTTTTCCGTCGGAAAAATTGAGAACAGGTTCTCAATCCAAAGTCCGTCGGAAATTCCGACAGAAAAAGACCGTTGGGCATACACACGGTCGGAAAATCCGATGAAAGGCTCCCATCGGACTGTTTCCATCGGAAATTCCGACCGTGTGTACGCCGCATAACTCTTTGTGAGTCTAGCCAAGACTACAGAAAAATGTTCTGGCTTTACATACAATTTAACTGAGCGGTTCCTTGGGGGGGGGACTGCCCCAAGCAACAGGAAGACTGCTGGTAATTGAGCCCAGCACCCAGTGCTTGTGGCATGCCCATTCTGCTAATCATTCAGCCACCATGCTGCTGCCTCTTGATTGTTTCAGGATGTCCGGAGATAAGGGATGTACACCTTTAGGCCCATCCAGCATGTAGCGCGTATGTGCGGAGCATCAAACGTGCCTTGTCTTAGTTGGCTGATCTAATCGGTGGGTCAGCATGGGGAACAATGTGTACTCGAGAGGTTATACAATGTAAATCATTCCTGCTCAACTGTAATAAAAGCCTTTCAAAGTACTACACAACGTCCCCATACAAATCTCATCTAATGTACGTGACCTAAAGGGGGCTCCTAGCCTCGGCCCTAATAGCACCATATATACCCAACAAGGAACAGGGACTTTTCAGGAGCTGATCATCAGATAAAAATAAGTATTGAAGACACAAAACAACAATAAATAAACGTTATCTTTAACAAATACTTAATTTATCCAAAGGGGCCAATTTAGTAGCAAGCTTAAAAGAATCGTATTGTTAAAGGCAAGTGCATTAAAGTGGTGTTTCCCCCCAAAAATTAAAAATAGCTGAAAATTCCTAAAAATATAAAAAAATAATAATTGGAAAAAAAAAATACAATTTAACTTACCTCTAAATGCCTGTTGCTAGGGGGTCCCTCGTAGTCTGCCTCCTTCAGTGTCCGGGCTGGTGACATCACTTCCCCTCGGCGCAGTCAGTCATCTGGGACACGTGACAGGTGCCAGATGACTGTGCGGCGTATTACTATGCGGCGCCGCTCGCACATGCGCAGTGGGTGCCCGGCTGTGAAGCCAGAGACGGGTGCCCACAGTAAGAATGCCGGCGCCGCAAGCGGAGCGGGGAACGAGGGGGGGCTTCGTTCCCCTGCATCGCTGGACCCTGGGACAGGTAAGTGTCCGATTATTAAAAGTCAGCAGCTGCAGTATTTGTAGCTGCTGACTTTTAAATTATTTTTTTTAAGGGGCACCCCACTTTAAAGTGGAACTTTAGGCCACAGATAAAAATGGGCAAACAGGCAGGAATTTTAATGCAGAAGAGACATGCTTTGCCTTGCATTAAAGAGGAAGTAAAGCCTATCAAAAAAAAATCCTGCAAGGCAAAGGCATAATGAACTAGTATGCATAGCATACTAGCTCATTATGAATAACTTACCTGAGAACGAAGCCCCTGAAGCAGTCCTCCTTCTTCATCTTCACCGCTGCCATGTATCCCGGAGTGACTTCCGGGTCTCGCTGCTCCGGCACTGTGATTCGCCAGAGCCGCAATGACGTCACTCCCGCTCATGCACACAGGAGCCGCTAAACAAGCGGCATATCGCCGTTAGCTGAGGCTTGCTTAGTGTGCCTGCGCGCCGCTGTCTACGGCGCATGCGCCATAGACAGCGGTGCCTGTCTTTTTGCAAATATCTCCTAAACTGTGTAGGTTTAGGAGATATTTCTTGGACCAATAGGTAAGCCTTAATCTAGGCTTACCTGTACGTCAAAGTGGTTTGTAAGGGTTTACAACCACTTTAAAGCCTTTAGGGCCGGTTCACACCATAGAAACGCAGTCCGGATACGTTCCAGATGCTTTTCTGCATGCACATTTTTGACGCATTCCAGTGCATTTTTGATGCATTTTTAGTGCGTTTTTGATACAGTGTAGTGCATCACCCCCACCTTTTTTTTTCTTAAGGACCTGTGTGTTCCAGTGCATTTTTGGTGCGTTTAGGTGCGTTCCAGTATGTTTTTGATGCGTTTTACAGTGCTCCATTACAGTCCAGTGCAGGAGAAATGCAACCTGTTCTACTTTTTTTTTGGAACTGGAACGCACTGGAACTGCAAGCACTGGTGTGAATGATGCCATTGAAAACCATATGACCAACTTTCCATGCGTTTTTTGATGCAGAAACAAAAACCGCCCTGGACTGTATGTGGTGTGAACTGGCCCTTAAAGTGATTGCAAACGATCACCTTGTAAAACAACTCATTCAGTTTAAAATTGAAATGAAAGGCAAAACATTTGTGTTTAGATATAATGTAAAAAAAAAAACAAAAAAACATTATAAATGCTTTTTTTCACATTGTTACGAGTGATCACATTCCCTCTGTTCCATCTGATGTTGTCTGCATAAGAGCTGGGGGAGGAGAAGCAACAGCACACTGAACTTTATAGTAAATGGCTGTCACAGGGAGGGGTGTGTCAGGACAAGTCTGATCATTGGAGGAGAGCATAGTGAGTTCCCAGCACAGCTAGAGAACTAACCGCAACGTGCTCTCCTGCTTAGTGTGGTCAGTTTTTAATAGGAAAGCAGAGGCAGACTGGCAGGAACACCAGGGATGTCACTCAAAGGAAGCAATACTGTACAAAGTCCAGGATACTTTCTCATACAAGTACATGGTACAGCAGCCATTTTATCAGGAATTTGAAATGGTCGGGTAACAAACACTTTTTTTTTTTTTACCTTAATGCATTCTCAGAACCTTCTGTGCTGCAGCTCCCCCAGGACCCCCCCCCCCCCCATTTTTCTTACCTGAGCCAAATCCGATCCAACCATGTGCACTAGAGCAGTGGCTCTCGATGCCAGGGCCCAACAGAAGATTTTCCTGCTTGGTTTCTGAATGATTTGCATTGTCCAGCATCACTTACTGGGGGCTGTT